>LPNX010670080.1:87819-223812 GCA_001517045.1 Pseudotsuga menziesii
GAAGTTATATTAATAAAGAGTATATATATATATGGGTACCACTCCTTGTGATTAAGAGGCTCGTACCTTACGTTCGCACGCTCCAGGGAGCTTGGGAGCTGGTAGGAAACACTCCAAATTGACTGGGAACTCCAGTGTGTACTTAGGAGCTTTTCAGGTACGTTTTGTTGCCCATAATATATCGTATCAGATACTTGTTTTAACAGGAAACTTCAATCGAGAGCTTTAGGGAGCTCCCTATCCATCGAGGAGCTTCTATAAGCTCCTCGATGGATAGGGAGCTTCTTAAAGCTCCTACGCTAACATACCCTTGGTTGGGAGCTTTAGGAAGCTCCCTATCCATTGAGGAGCTAGGTGGAGGCCAATGAGTTAAGCAAACTATGCAGATTTTTCTATATAGGGAACTGAGGTCTTTGTCTTTCCTTACATCAATCGTTCTTAGAGTCTTTATGTTGTCGCTTTCCTTTGAAGGAACTGGGAATTTTCTTAGCTTTCTCTGATTTTCTTTTCATCAAAACTTTTGTTTTTTTTTCGTACTAGGGGAATCAACAACTAGGGGCAGGGATGGTACTTGTGTGACATGGGGTCCAGGGATCCATTCTCGCTACCACTATACACTTAGGTGCACCCACACAACCCGCATGCATGGGGCACGGGTAAGGCAAGTTTTGAACTTGTGACATCACAAGGAGCGCCTTAACAATACACTCTATCGCCAATTGGTCTACAACCCTGGAGGCTAAAATGTTAGAAGGACATGGGGGTGGGGTTTGATCCACTTATATATCCACAGGTCATGAGATCATTTAATATGTAATCTCTTTGGGTGGAACCACACGTTCGATGACTACCTCAAGGTGCCCTCATGGATCTAGGTTTGGCCCTCATTGGAATTGAACCTTGCCCACTGGTGAAAAACTCCTCGTTTTTCACCAATGGATCCAACCCCTTTGGGAAATTCTTCTGCTTTAGTGGTCACAAGTTCAGTCTTTTTTAGTTTAGAGTTGGCTATACATCTGCATAGTGGACTATGGACTATTCTTCATTCTGGAAGGTGGACTGTTCTTCATTTTGTGTTTTCAAAGGTCGCAAGTATAAATCTTCAAAACTATTTCTTCGTAGACTAATGCTTGAGTAGACTATTGCCAGATTTAACGCTTTTTATTAGTTATTTAAAAACTAAATTATTGTAGGACTGCTTGGAATTATGAGAAAGCATAATAATTTCATATGACGATTTCAATTAATTTTTATAATTTCACTTCTATCCATTCTCGATAATCCATGAAAATTTCATGGGTTTCTTTTATCGCGATGATTCTAAATATTTTTATGGTTTCACTTCTACACGTCGTAGTTTTGGACGATACATACATTTTAGCCATGACTATTGTGGGTGGGGCTTAAAGTTTACCCAGAGCTTAGACGGAGGTACAACATTGTGCTTAAGTGCAACATTTTCTACATGGAAAGTTCCACAACACAATGTCAAAATTCTTCTTAATGGCCATTCTAGCTGCGGTTAGATGTTGCCTTATACTGTATAATATTTTGTTGGGTTTGAAATATTTTTGATTGACTAAATTTGTAATCAAATTTAGGATGTGAAGTGGATTCCAAATATGTTTTTTAATGTTGTCTCCTAGTTGGCAACATTGTGGATAATGAAGTCAAAGGAAACAAATAATTTCGACATGGTTGTGAAGTTGTATTTTAAAAATAAATAATTAATTAATCTTTTTAAATTGGTAACGAATCTATTTTCAACTATAAGCACATGTTAATATTTTATTTTTTGTTGTAATTCTACCAATTGACTCAATCATGTGTTGTTCCACAAATTCAAATGGCCTCTGTCACGGTTCAAGTCGCTCCTCTTCAAGAATTCAAGTTTTTCCTATGTTGAACAAGTTTCTAGAACGTGGGTACGTTGGGTACGCGGACACAAGTATCCGATATGGCTAGAAGTTTCGCCCAAATTTGTAGGAAACGTAGGGTTGGGAGCGGCAATAATATGTATTAATTTTTTAAAATATATTTTTTTAAAAGTAAAAAAACATAATTGATTAATTTCGTAGCTTAAACTATTTTATCCTCTTAATCCTCTAGTAGTGTCATGAAATTCGTTCTTTTTAAATTTGCTCACTCCTCTATGTCCACATTATACAAATCTCATTGTAAGGCAGGTTGCATATATGTGTACAAAGCACCAATAGCTTCATAAATCATAAGATTCAATATTCTTCTTATTCCTTTGTTCCAACTCCATCTATATTATTGCTCCTAAGAGTGCTTAGTCTTTGGGTGCCTCTACATTTTTTTATGGTAACGACTACTTACGTCTAATGTGAATGAACTTGATTGTTTTAAGTTCAACTAACAAACTTTCAAATTTTTTGGTATCTTGAGTTTGATATGGTTTATGATCCTAAATTGCTATATCAATCAATATGAATAACACAAGCTAGCTATAATCATTTGGGATATGAATTAAAGTTGTTCAATATCTTAGTATTATAAAAGATCCATTCGTATTTACTTAAGTATAGTTGCAACTTATATTTTGAGTGGAATGCATCTAAACATTTAAGAGGCGTGGGCCCTCTTTATTTATATAACCTTGAAAATAAAAAAATGACATTATTGATAGATTCAATTGAAATTTTTATTATTGGTGATTTCTTGACACAATAAACTTCAATCATTTAATTGATTTTCAACACTTATGATTTTGGCCTCCACATGGTCGAGAGCTTGTAGAAATTCCTTCGAGCTTCTGGAAGCTCCCAAACAGACAGGAAGCTTCTACAAGCTCCCAATAAAAAGTGAGTGACAAAAGCAAGTTCCCAAAAAGCTCTTGAAAATCTCCCAAGTTCCCAAAGAAGCTACCATAAAAAAGGGGACGTTTCATACCAGCTCCCAAGCTCCTAGGAGCAAGGAAACGTTGGGTACGGGTTGCCAAAATCCCGAGGGCGGTACCCGTGCAACTATGAGTTTTTCCTATGTTAGAATTTGGAGTTGGCCCTTTAATAAAATTCAATTTCTAACTTTGTTCCTTTGCTATTATAGCATTACATTTACTCATTCAAAATTGGTTCTCTCAGTCTCTGTTACGGTTTCTGTTTGAGGTGTCACTTATCTCTCTATTATACTATTATAGCTACAAAGTACAAGCATGCATTGTTTATTGTTTATACTTTTAAATTAATTAATTGTTGGTTTCTAAAGATCGATGGTATTATACTTTATAATTAAAATTTGTCAATGACCAATCAATCAATACCTTCTATTTAAGGTTTAATTTTATTTTTCTAGTTATTTATTTTCATATATATTTTTATTTTTTTAATATATAATATTGACGTTCCAACTTGCTGTTTCCTGCAAATTTGGGGGAAACCTCTAGATTTATCTGATACTCGTACCAACGTTCCCACATTCCAGAAACTCATGCAACATATATATAATTGTATTCACACACACACACACACATATATTGAATATTTTGAAGTTTATTTTCATTTAGGCCTCTTTGGTTATGTATTTTCATTTTGTTCTAGTCTTTCGAAATTCAAATATATATTGCATAGTACACTTCAATATATATATTGAATATTTTGAAGTTTATTTTCATTTACGCCTCGTTGGTTGTGTATTTTCATTTTGTTCTAGTCTTTCGAAATTCAAATATATATTGCATAGTACACTTCGTGCCAGTTTGATATGTTCACCCTTATATGGTATATTCATGAGCAGACTCTGGATATTTTGTCTCTAATGTTTTGGACTCATGGATTAGTATCTTTAAAATTTAAATATTTTATGTGTTTTTAGTAAATCGAGTCAAGTCATTACTGTTTTTTTACTGATTTCGAGTCTGAGTCTGAGTTGACCCTTGACCGATTTCGAGATCAATTCCAAGTTTTAAAACATTGATTGTGATTGGGCCTCATTAGAGAGAGTGCAAAAATGCAAAAACTCCTCCTTTGGTGCATCATTAGGTGCAAACAGTCAGTACCTCATCCCATTATACCAACATAGTTTGGTGCCCGACCCTTTTGACTGGAGACTATGTTCAGACTTGTCCTTCTCTTACTTTTCCTTCGAAGTTTCACCAACTTGAGGAAGGGGCGTGACGGATACCTGCATTTGGCCTACCTCTCATTAGAGTCCATTGCCTTAGCTAGCCCTTCAAGTCGTACTAGGCGTTGGTATGTAGGGGTTGTCGATCTTCTGGTATCCTCTTAGGTATTCCCTAGACGCACCTGGCAACCTCTTACCTACTAGACAGGAGTTGACTGTTGAACAACATTACCAAAGACGACATTTATAGACAGTATGTGCATATTATTTGGATCAATGCTCAGGGTGGGTTATGTTCAAAGATGGCCTTCTATGCTGAACACTTCATGGACTTGAGTGATGGTCTCATTGTCCAACCTCATTACACACTTCGTTGTTGGGCTCATGTGCTTCGTATTCCTTTAGGCCAGTTTAGAGTGGCCTCTCATCATCTGAGGGTAGAGATGGATCACTAGATCAACCGATCATATAGGATTTGCTAGGTCTATCACCTTTGAGAGGTTGAGACAGAGGAACACTTCATCTTTTGGTGCCCCCTCTACTACGATTTCCATGGGTGATTGGACCGTCTTTTCAGAGACTTCCTCCTCTCAAAGCTTTAGATGTTGACTAGCTTCTTCAAATATCCTGATCAACGATGTCTGGCCTTATTCTTGCAAGAGGTCCTTTGCCTCTGTTCCTTCACCCTCCAACGACAGTCACATCCGAGACCAATCTCCACTCAGTGTATCACTTCCTTCTTGTTGGTGCTTACTTTCTCTAGTGGTGCCAAGAGACAAACGAATGATGCTATTGTCTTGACCTACAGATAGTTAGGACACGAAGGACCACCTCCACTTCCCCCTGACACCAATG
Source organism: Pseudotsuga menziesii (assembly GCA_001517045.1). Lineage (NCBI taxonomy): Eukaryota > Viridiplantae > Streptophyta > Pinopsida > Pinales > Pinaceae > Pseudotsuga > Pseudotsuga menziesii. Next base: position 92,758 of record LPNX010670080.1, read on the forward strand.
ACGTGGCCAATCTCGACCCTATCCCAGCAGTCGAGCTGCCCCACCTAGGTCACAATAGCAGACTACCCACTCTAGGCAGCAACGTACTACCCATTACAACTCTTCTTCTGGACAATGTACTCTTTTTAGCTTCCTCCAGTTGATCTCGGATGTTAGGAGAGATGCTTACAATGCTCCATGATAGACTCACCAGTTTTGTATCATAGCTTTCAGATCCACTATCTCTATACATTTTTCTTTTGGATCAGATTTCTTTGTCTATCTCTTTTCTGGATCAGTTCCCCATCTATGGAGATAGCACATTTTGAATTGGTTTTTAGGTTAGAGCCCTGCTTCTTGCTTTTTGTAGGAGCCATCTTAGAGCTCCCACTTTGTATTGACATCATGGTACCACACATTCCCATTGACATGTTTTTGTGGTCATTTGGTTGGTACTTGTATCTTTGAGAACTCTCCTAACTTCACTGCCATTTTGAACTTTAACAGCCTCATATGTCCCTCCTAAATGGAACGGCTCTCACTCAATTTGGTGTTAGAGAAAATGGTCATATTTATAATTTAGATGTATTAGGATTTAGACTTATAGTAAAGTCTCACTAATACGGTGAGGTAATGTAACATGCTCCTCTCCTATGAATTGGCAACTTAGCCCTCTTCTCCTACTATGTAACATAAGACCCTTAGGCAGGGTGAAGATGAAGTGGTAAAATCATAAAATGAGATAGTGCTTTCTCAAAGAAGCAAACGAAAATTTTGATTTTTTTGACAGCCACGATGTGGAGGAGGTGAGTTCAGTGACCAAGCCAAGTTCTATGTTAATGTTGGAATGTTTGACTGTTCAACCAACATTGGCTCTCATCTGTTTGCTGAAGTAAATTTTACTTCATGAACCTTGCCAGATACAATTCACTTTCGATCACTATTTTGAAGATCTTATATGGTGAACTATGGATATCTTGCTTGTCCAAAGCTATTGCCTTTTTGTATTTGAACATGCATGTAAAATACTAAAATGACCATTATGGGAGGTTGTTAGAGATAATGGCCATAATTAGAACTTAGACATATAATAAAGACTCCTTAAGAAAGTGATGTAATAATGAGGAATTTAATATAGTAATGTAGTGGTGAGTTCAGTGACCAAGCCAAGCTCTATGCAATGTTATCGGAACTGGACCGGTCATCGAACCGGCGAAGCCAAAAATGTGAACTGAACCGGAACCAGCAAAAAACCGGGTAAAAAACCGGCTGACTAAAAAATACATAAAATATTCATATTTTGTAAAAAAACATATATATTCATGTGCATACATATGAATCCAAACCATTAATACACAAATATGCAAAGTTTCTCATATATATAGCAAATATGGGTGCAAATATCCAAAATAGCACCTAGTGCAATACATCTGTGAGGTTCTGAACCAAAGTACATCAACAAAGAGGCTCTAAATGGCCCCTACAATCCAAAAATAAACCATAGTACTAATGAATAACAATAAAGTGATCATATGGCACTACCCTACTAGCCACTACTACTAGAGTCTAGTGTCTAGTAGTCTACTACTCATCATCGTCCTCCTCATCGTCATCCTCATCCTCTTCATCCTCTTCAGGAGTGGGATTCTGAGCCCCACTTGATTCCCCTGGCCCTAAAGATGGAACCTTTGGAGGTGGGTCCAAATTCAACCAAGAAAGGTCTTCATTATCAAATACTGGTGCTCGAGTCTCCACAACCCACTCTGATGATGGATCAAAGTCATCCAAGGTTATGTTTCCTGATGTTGGTGTCCTGTTCAACAATTGGTTACGCCTCAACCTAAGATTGTATTGGACATAGACCATATCATTCAACCGTTTGTGTTCCAAACGGTTTCGTTTCTTGGTGTATACGCTCAAATACTCTCCAATTGCGTTCACATCTCGAAGCACTGCATGGCTGGCTCAATATTCGAATTGCAAAAATTTTCAAATCAGTGCAGCTCCCACCAAACTGCCCCCCACCAATAGGCTGCAATAAGAGTTGAATGCAAACAAGTTTCAGCAAATGGCTTTGGAAATTTAAGTCATTCTTTACAATGGGTTAAACAACTGTAAAATTTTGAAAATTCTTACCCAGTGGATCTGCCTCGTATGGCCATGCTCATGCCAAAGCCACCCATACTTTCATTGAATTGCAGTAGCTTACTGTGTATCTCATCTTGTATCTTGGGATCAGGAACCATGCGCTCAATGCATCTATACAATCCGTCTTTTACCTCCCCATCATCATTGGCTTCAAAGTCTTTTGTATAGTGGTACCTTCAAAAGTTCATTCAAAGTTCAAAAGACAAAAAATATTCATCAATGAATTTGAAATTGTAACTTATAACTTTGAAAGTTTGAACTTTAAAGTTTGAAATTAAAAGAAAATTTATAACTTTGAATAGGAATTTTGAGATTTCTTACCTTGGGTTTAAGTAATAGCCAGCTGCATGCAAAGGATGATGGAGTTGTCTGTTCCATCTGTCATCAATGGTATTCCAAATAGGAAAATACTTCTGCCTTTTATCACCATATGCTTTCTTTATTGCTTCTTTGGCCTGATTCATGGCCTCATAAATAAAACCCATAACGGGTTTATCACCATTTACTATCCGTAACACTCTCACAAGAGGCTCACTGAATAAAACTATCTCTTCTGCCTTTTTCCAAAATGTTTTTTCAAACACTTTGTCAGCAATATCTTTCCCTTCAACCTTTTGACTCCATTGACATTCATTCCACTCATCGCAGGAAAACATCTTCCACAAATTGGCTTTTTGATCAACAAGGGATTGCAACGAAAGAAAGTTTGTTGCAAATCGTGTAATGGCTGATCTAACAAGCTCTTTACCCCCAGTGTTCTTCCTCATAAGACTCAAAACCCATGAGTGGTTGTAGATGTACCTGGTTATTGATTTTGCCTGCTCCACACACTTCTTCACCCACTCAATTTTGCCAATATCCTCCAGCATGAGGTCCAAACAATGGGCTGCACATGGTGTCCACCAAATGGGGGGGTGTTTTTCCTTTAACATCCTTCCGGCTGCAACATAGTTTGAGGCATTGTCAGTGATGATCTATACAACATTCTCTGGCCCGACCTCCATAACTACTCCATCCAAAAGATGAAATAATAATTGTGCATCCTTCACCTAATCAGAGGCATCCACAGATTTAAGAAACATGGTTCCTTTTGGGCAAGCAATCAGGAAATTGATAATAGTGCGGGATTTTCCATCAGTCCATCCATCAGACATTATTGTGCACCTTGTTTTACTCCAGGACTGCTTGAACTCCTTCAAATATTCATCTATTCTTTTAACTTCATTTCGTAAAAGGGGTCCTCTGATATCATGAAAACTAGGGCCTTTGAAGCCTGGACCACATGAAGCTATAGCATCTATCATAGGTTGATAATAAGAAGAATTAGTTGCATTGAAGGGTATGTCTGCATCATACCACCATTTAGCTATGCATTCCCAAGCAGCCTCCTTCTCCATCTTCTTCCATTTAGCATCAATGGTGGGTTGAGCACCGAGGGTAGTGCGAGGCACAAAGAAAGACTAAAGACCTCTACTGTTGATGGGGGTAGTACCTGGGGTACTACGTGGCCTCTTCAGGTTCGAATTGGATGCTCTATGTCGACCTCTCCCCCTAACAGGAAAACTGGAGGATTCTTCAAAACTAGTCAAATGACCTTGAGGGGTTTCACAATCACCACCCTCAAGATCATAGTCAATCTCATCCTCAAATGGCATTGAACTTCTCCCTATGTCTTCTTGAATCTTCTTTGTCTTGGCTTTTTCTTCTTGGTAGGCTTCAATACTACTTAGCATCTCTGCTCTAAGATCATCAGAGACTTTCCTACAAGGTTCAACATTGCCTCTAGCACCAGCTAAGTGTTGTTTTAACCTATGGATACCTCCCGCAGCTATTTTCTTCCCACAATGATTGCATATTTTTTTCCCACCATCATCCAATTGGCAATGAACCCATGCCGCATCCTTCCTCTCTTTTGGAGCCATGGCAAAGTTCAAACAAAAGCTGGAAATAAAACCCTATAATTTATTAATAACTTCTTAACTAAGAAAAAAAAATTTAAAGAGAAAAGTCTTGGGACTTGTCACTTGACATACCTTTGAGAGAGAAGAAGAAATAAAGAAAAGTTGCCAAGAGAAAAAGAGGATGCTGATTCGTGATAACAGTCCACAAATTCTGCACAAAAGCCTTCAATAACCTCCAAGACAGTCCACGTAATAGCTCCAAATTTGCTGCAAAAAATGATGCTTCTAATCTCCTCCAAATCCTCGCTGCAATACACACTTGACTATGCCCAACAAGTTCTTGGAAACCACTGGTAAAACTCAGCTGCAAAAGACTACACAACTGCCCAACGAACCGTGCTCTCATGATTGCCAAACTGATAGCAATGAGTAGTGTGAGAAATGTAGGGGGTGGGGGGGTCTTTAAATAGTGTTAGGATAGGCTTAGGGTTAGGTTAGGAGCAGTAGTTAGGTTGTAGTTTTGTTTTTTTTTTAAATTTGAAAAACGTGGGTCCCTGCACGCAGCTGTACGGCAGAGTACGGATCGGCCCAGTTCCGTACGGAACCGGTTAAAAACCGGTCGGTTCGGCAATTTTGACCGGTTCCGTACGGAACCGACCGGTTCGGTGCCCGGTTTGGTCAAAATTCCGGTTTTTTGAAATTTTTTAAGTGACCGGACCGGTCAACCCTGTGAACCGGTCAGACCGGCTGGTTTTGCCAGTTCCAGTCTGGTTCTGATAACACTTCTATGTTAATGTTGGAATGGTTGGCTGTTCAGCCAACATTGGCTCTCATCTGGTTGGTGAAGTAAATTTTACTTCATGAACTTTGCCAGATACAATTCACTTCCGGTCACTATTTACTAAAATGACCATTATGGGAGGTTGTTAGAGATAATGGCCATAATTAGAACTTAGACATATAATAAAGTCTCCTTAATAAAGTGATGTAATAATGAGGCATTTAATATAGTAATGTAGTGGTGAGTTCAGTGACCAAGCAAGTTCTATGTTAATGTTGGAATGGTTGGCTGTTCAGCCAACATTGGCTCTCATCTGGTTGCTGAAGTAAATTTTACTTCATGAACCTTGCCAGATACAATTCACTTCCGGTCACTGTTTTGAAGATCTGATATTGTGAACTATGGATATCTTGCTTGTCCAAAGCTTTTGCCATTTTGTATTTGAACGTGCATGTAAAATGACCATTATGGGAGGTTGTTAGAGATAATGGCCATAATTAGAACTTAGACGTAAAACAAAGTCTCCTTAATAAAGCGATGTGATAATGAGGCATTTAATATAGTAATGTAGTGGTTAGTTAGGTATTTGGGAGTTATGTAACGTACTCCTTTTCCTCTACTATATAATGAGACGTTGCATCATTTAATGACATGTGAATGAATCCACTCCTCTTTATTCTAATGTGTATTCCTGTCCATACTTGTGTGTCTAAAACCAACATTTGGATTCTCTGTCAGGAAGTTATGACCAATTTGCCAAACCCTGTTGGTTTTTTCCCTTTATCATAGAGCAAGCTTGTATAGACTATCTTTGAGAGGTTTGCCCAAATAGATACTAATTTGTGATTTGTAATACCCCGATCTGTCTTCTTTCAGATGCTGCTAGTCTCACTTCGATTGGACCTTGCAATCTTTGGATATGTCTGTTTAAATGAACCATATTAACTTTTGCAAGGTTCCTAGACTCTGTCAAAAACCTAACGTGTATGGACTGGAATTCTAAAATTCTCATTCCTCTGCCACTGTAATTTTGGCCAGAGATACTTTAGGATGTCTTCTTTCTAAAACTTGAAGCCTCATTGAATTTGGAGATCGCTAGCCAAGGTTATGGATCAAACCGTGAAGGTTACAGTTTGAATGTGCCAAACCAAGAATTGTCCATTCTGATACCAACCATTATGAACCAAATACACAATAAATCATGATAAACCTGCATACATACAATGTACACCAAATATTGACATGGTAGCACAACTCCCAAGAGTATTATTATAATGTCTTACACATTAACTCCTTATACATTACGAAGAAACTTCCAAGTAACCCAAATACATCCATATAACATAATCACAAGTCAATGTGTATAATAATGATTGTATTCATCTCTTATATATTTACTAACAATAACTCAATGTCCATGTAGGCCCACTACCAGGAGGACCTACTATTCACATATACATTTGACCACAGATTTACCCCATTACAGTCACGATAGTTTCATTGGGGATACTATAATATCCTCTTATTGCACCGAGAAGGCACATTTCTACAGCCTGGGTAGGGGAAGTGTCTGTCTGTGCCATAAAAATAAAACAAAAAAATTAAAAATAAGAATGCATGCATCAATGTGCTGTAGCATAGTGGAGTCCGTGTGGGGGAAAGTGTCCACCTGTCCCATAAAACTAAATTAAACAAAAATAAATAAACATTGAGAATTAAAAAAAAGAGAATTCATGCATCAGTGTGCTGTAACATAGTGGCGAGAGGGATGTGTGTTGTAGTTTAGTGGTGAAAGGTTTGCGGATTTGATCTCTCTCAGCGCTTTGTAGAACCAGAGTTAGATGGGTCTATACTGGTTCATTGGAAATTATAGATGAAACGTTGATTTGACCATCTATTAGAGGATGAGATTGACACAAAAACACACCTGGTTTGGCCATTTATTTGCTTTTGGTTTCTTCAAAGTATGGTCCTTTGATCTTACTTGAATTATGCTGTTCTTTATGTTTTGAATATTGACTCTGTGTTTCTATCTATAATCTCTATGAAATATTGTTGTCCTAGCCTCTAGGATCTGTTTATATAAAATTTGATGCATTATGTGCATTTTGCTCTATGATTGTCTCTGGCACTAATCTTATTCTATGCTGGTTATTTTCTGAATATTATCCTGTGGTGCATACAGGATGACAATGATGAGCTTCGAAGATCTCCTGGTACACCAGTTTTTACTGCACCAGAATGCTGTTTAGGTGAAATATCTCAGTTTTTGCTGATTGTCTTCAACACTGAAAATTTTGAGTGAATCAATGTGCTATTATGGTGGAAGGGAGTTTGCATTATTTAGGCTTTTGCTGCATGGTTACTCATAAAAAATCTATTTTCTTTCAATGCATAATTGTCTTGCTTTTGGTGGGTATTGCCTAGAGAAAACAAAAACATGGTTTCACACTATGGCATATGTTTTCATTATTCAGACATGTTGGAAGATGTTGAAACTATTGATAGCTTTTTCAATTTACTGGCACACGTATAGTTTCTGAGGAATAAACTGCTAACGTATCCATAAAAAAGATAACCCTAGGGATTTTAATTATCACCGATGATTAATATATCTAAAAAATGTATACATTTACAATAAAATGATCAAATCAAATGGTTGGGAATATGGGTGACAATTTTGGTTTATGGAATATTCTCGCAATGGAAAAATTCCTGGTAATGGTTTAACTTGAAAAAGGATAGCGTAACATAGTGCACTTGTCAGAATGGTATGGTATAGGTAATGCCAAAAGGTACCATGTTTCCTGTTTCACTTTGGTTCTCTTCTGCGTTTAATAGCATTCCCAAGTACACCCACAATTTAGGAATTCAAATGTTGGAAGATTTATGGCTTGTCTTTAGGTAGAGTTTGGGGTTTATTTACAAAATAAGCTTTGACCACTTTCTAACTATGAGCTTGACAGGCTTGACATACCATGGTAAAGCTGCTGATGTCTGGGCATTGGGTGTGACACTTTATTGTCTGGTGCTGGGTCAATATCCTTTTATTGGTGAAACACTGCAGGATACTTATGATAAGGTATTGATCCTTTTTGTAGTTTACTTCAATTTAGTTCTTTTAAGATCTAATGATAAGTTTGTATTAAATTCACAATGAGATTTTTTGTTGCATCTAAATATGTGGCGTAGTGTCCTGTTTTGTTCTGTTTATGTTGAAACCGGAAACTTTAATGGGTTGGAAACTGTCGCATAATGTTTCTAGATTGTTTGTTCTGACACCAAACATGATGTATTGCTGTCATTTGTAGTGATGCAAAACATGTTAACTTCTGCTTTTTGGGGTTTTGTCCCCAAGAACATCTTCAGTATATTATTGAATTCAGTTGACCCTCTGGGGAATTCATAATGTACTTTCTGAACTTCTAAACCTGTTTGTATCTGTAATGTTTGATATCTTCATATTCGTCAGTAAAGATCATTCGAGCGGTCCTAATACTTAATGAAGAGTATTATGGTCTAGTTGAACTGTTGACCCTTGGGCAAAACTATCATAATAAAATCAAAATGATAGAAAATGTAGTTTTGCATTATTGTAGTAATGTCTTTGTAATATAGCCATGGAAGAGATTTGGAAGTCACATATGCTCAATTAAAGATAGGATGTATACACTAAATTTAAATTATATGAATAGGATTTCATACACACACACACATAATGTTTTGTGAAATACATATCTTGGGGAAACCTGTTAGGCACTTCCTCTCATCCCAAGGATGGTACTTAAGGTAAACTGGATTATGCAGAAGCTGTGGCTTTGTCAACAAACCTGAGGCCATTACCAGAATGGCAGAATATACTCATTAAGAGCCCAACATGTCACTTGCGAGAATTGAACTTGGGTGGGGAGGATAATACTTCTCCACACAATCGCTCGGGCTTTATCTAATTGAATATATATATCCAAGGAAAAGCTTGTTGCATCCCCCCTCTTCCCCAAAATTCAAATATGTGGATGAAGGGTGGTTCAATTGCTAGAAGTAATAGTGGTTGGTAACCTCAAGGGACCCAACAAAATTTGAACCTATGACCTAAGGCCTCTTTGTTGACAACATGCCCTGGCTTATATAATATATATTTTTTTATCGTGAGGGAAACTACCTAGGCACTTTGCCTCATTTCAAGATTGTACCTAGGGTAAACCCTAGATTCTTCAGGTCATTAGGTTAGGTCATCAACTCAATAATAGATCATATATAGCTCATCAAAATTCAGCTCATTGATAACAAACATGTCACAAAGTGGCATTTGAACCTGGGTGCGGAGGGTAATAACTTTTCCTCACAACCACTCGAGCTACACCCAATTGATGTCTTGGCTTATATAAATAGATATTTATTTTTAATTTCTGAAATTTTTTGGAAGGAAAAACTCACGAGGAAATTTTTGGGCTCTTCTCCATGTTGTGTGGATGGTACCTAGTTTAAACTGTTAGTTTTTACAAGATTATAGCAGTATAACTTAATTGCAAATAAACAATAGGATTTCTAGAAGAAAGGCAAAGCACAAAAACAAAGAACACAAGAATTTATCCTGGGAAACCCAATCGGGAAAAACTTAACAAACCTTCGTATAGAGATGATAGCTTCTGAAAGCAGAGAGAAGAAGAGGAGAGAAAAAGTCTCTCTAAGATGCAACCCTAGAAAACACTGCTTCCGGCTGCAATAGCGCACCTTCTTTTGTTGGAGCGAACATGCTGTGAGTGAATAACAAATAAGGAGGGGCGCTTCCTATTTATACTAATTTTCCAAGTGACTTTTAACCGGGGTTGTCTTGACAGTTTGAGTGGGGCCGACCTTCCTTGGGGAAATACAAAAATAATTTTATTTTTATTCTTTTCTTGTGTATTGTTTCCCTAGGGTTTACATTGATTCTTTCTAGGGTTTACATGAGTAATTACATCAGTATAATCCCCTGTAGCAGGTACAAGTAGATACAATACAAGTACAATAAGAATAACTTCTGAAGTTGTACAATTTCCAACACTCCATCTCAACAAGGAAGGTATTCTTCAGATATGGTCATCATCAACATCACAAGCATCTAGGTCTCTTCTATACATCTCATTTGTATCAATCATCTCTATACATACTGAAGGTTGTCAACACTATCTCCGTTTGTTCTTTTCTTGTGTATACAATACAAGTACAATAAGAATAACTTCCGAAGTTGTACAATTTCCAACACACCATCTCAACAAGGAAGGTATTCTTCACATATGGTCATCATTAACATCACGAGAATCTGGGTCTCTTTTGTACATCTCATCTGTCTTGACCATCTCTATACATACTGAAGGTTGTCAGCACTGTCTTCATCCGTTCGAAAGGTGTCATCATGCATCCGGTCCACTCAGTCTATTGGTAGATCCATTAGTTTTGCAACTCTTCACTGTCCAACAGAGAGTACAACAATCAACATCTCATCTACTACAAGTCAAGCCTGTCTCTAATTGAGAACCATGACATGCTTCACACGACCATCTACTACTTGATCATCTCAAGTGTTGGTGGGAATTCTCCTACACCAAGTTAAGAACTAGGGCTGGTGGGAATTCTCCAAAACACTAGGTTAAGAACCAAGACAATTAGAGGTCACCAATGTACACCACCATCTACTACCAGTTCATCTCACGAACTGGTGGGAATACTCCAAAGCACCAGATTGAGAATCAGAACATAACGTAGTCACAGGTGCACACAATCGTCTATTTCCTACTCGTCTCAGGATGTCGATGGGATTTTTCCCATACTAGGTTGAGAACCAGGGCGAGCAAAGGCCACCAGTGAACACGACCATCTACTACCAGTTCATCTCAAGAGCTGGTGGGAATTCTTAAAAACACCAGGTTGAGAATCAAAATGTATAGTGGTCACCAGTGCACACGACCATCTGCTACCTGCCCGTCTCACAATATCGATGGTATTTCTCAGATGCCAGGCTGAGATTCAGAACGAGTAGAGACACCAATGTGAAAGCAACGTTGATGTCTGCCTCAACTTTCCCTCTCCATGAGGGATGCATTTTCTTCTACTTCAAGTCTTCTGCAAAAGTGTTCAAACTTTGTCTTGAGAAGAGGCCTGGTCAGAACATCTACAATTTGGTCATCTGTCGAAACATATTGTAACTCGACCGCACCTTTCTGCACCATATCACGAATGTAGTGATTTTGAATCTCTATATGCTTCCTCTTGTCGTGAAACATGGGATTCACTGACATCTATATACAACTCTGGTTGTCACAATGAATCACAGTTAGTCTTGGAATTTGACCAAACAATCCAACAAGGAGTTTTCAAAGACATACCGCTTCTCAGGTTGCTGTATTGGCATACTTATGCCCAACATTGTGTGTTAAGATTCAACCTCGACTTCTAACACAAAAGAAGGTAAATTCCTAAACTTGAACTAAGACAAGATCACGAAGATCTGTCAAAGGTGGATTGTAATGAAAGTTTTGACCTTCTTCGATTATTTCAATTTCAGGTAGGGTGAAATGCTCCAATTGTGGGGACTGTGCGTGTGATGTAGAAGCTAAATGGGATTCAAACACTGCAACAATTGGTAACTCGATTGAAGGATTAAGCCTCCGTTGTTGGACTAGTGGACCCTCAAACTCAGGAGAATCCCCATGTAACTGTCGTGAGTGGCGGATAGGTTGGTCAACCACTATGACAACAACGAAATTACCAATGAACAAACGAATCAACCTATAGCCCAACTAGGCAGCAAACAACAAAGAGCACTCACTACAAAAGGCCTAAAGCAACAACAAGCAAATTTACCCTTCCTTCGAACTCGGTTACTGGGGCTCTCAATTCCCAGTAGCTTTGATCGTCAGGCGAGTATGGCTAGAGGGCGGAGATGCAGTTACCCATAGCTACTCACAACTTCGGGTAGTGGGAACAAGTACCCTCTTGAAGAAGGTGACCCTCAAAGGCCTACGAAGGAATGTTATACGTCTGCCTCGAGTACCACAAGGACTTCCCCCTTGCGGTCACCTAGGTATGAGCCCTAAAGAAAGGCCACTAAAGTTTTCACTTTACAAGAAGACGACCGGGCGTAACCGTCCCAAGTCAAGTTCAGATGTGTGGGCAGGGAACGTGCGAGATATGTTGAACACCTGAATCCTAGCCAAGAAGTGTCACTTTGAGGACATACCAATTGACCAGGCCCCAATATGTTGATATTTTTTAGCAACATCGAGAGCCCTTCTCTTAGGAGAAAGGGACCACGGTGAAGACTCAACCCAGTGTTGAGTGACCATTCTGTTGAATGGTAGATATCTGGTCTGGGACCATGATATAGACCTAGCTCTGCCCTGGGTAGACTCAACCTAGTGTTGAGTAACCATTCTGTTGAATGGTAGACATCTGGTCTGGGACCACGATGTAGACCAGTCTAGTACTGGTAGACTCAGCTTAGTTCTGAGTAGCCATTCTCTTGGAGAATGGAGGCACCTGGTCTGTTACTAGGAAGGCACTATAAGCCCTAGAGTAGGTCTAGGCATGTGGCACTCTGACCCTTGATCTATGGGCTTTGTGTACTTCTCCAAGGATTAGCTACCCTTGGTTAAGTTACCGTAGTACCAAATCTAGGTGTCACACAAAGTGTGAGATAAAAACATTAGTAACTCTCTTGGTTTATGATGATGTACTTTTGGTCGACAGGAAAAGGACCATAGGTGGAAGTCAAAAAATAAACAAGGACTTTTGGTAAAAGTCAAAAATAAATAAAAGACCTTTTGGTAAGAAGGTAAAAGTGAAATTAGAAAAAGATTAAAATATTATTATTTTATCTTTTCTAATTTTGGCCCACTTAACAGGTGAATGAAGACTATAAAAGAAGATCAAGTCTTCTCATTATAACAAGTTTGTTCTGACAGGTGAAGCTGCAACTTACTGAAAAAGACTTTTTTGCCTCAGCTAGGGCATTCTCAGCAAACCCTAAGCTAGGGTTTTATCAGCATTTTTATTCTCACCACCTCTGGCAGTTTTACCTTCATCTCAGCTGCTCCTTCACTTTCTCAGCAGTCCTCATCAGCAGCCATCTTGGCACCTAGGGCAACTCTCTGGGCCCCACCACTAAGCTCGGGAGCAGATCTGAGCTTCCACAAAGAGCCTGGAAGCTACCTTAGCAGCTCCGGCTGTCTGCTACAGTCACAGGCTGCTAAATAGCAGACCCGGATTGTCTGTGCGGACCTCGGGCTGCTAAATAGCAGACCCTGAGAGGTCTTGGGCAGGCTTTAAAGACTCAGCCCAGCCTACGTGAGGCTGCCCAGCCACCTCAGCAGCAGCAGACAGTTGCTCAACAGCCACGGGCTGTCACGGGCAGGGCAGAAGCCAACGATCAGGAGTAGAGAAGGCTCTGGGCAGGTAAAAAGTCAACGGGCAGACTGTTACTGAGTTTTTCAGGCAGCCGGGCAGCCTGTGTTGTTTCTGGGCAGTCTGGTTTTTAACTTTTGAGCAGTCTATTTTTGTTATTGGGCAGGCCCTAATTTGTCCAAGCAGATCTGATAATTTATGTTTTACAGTCTTGACTAATTATGGACAGATTTGGAAATTGAGCACCTAGGGTTTGAAACCCTTGCTCTAATTTTTGTTGAGTATTTCACTGTAAATTTGTGGTAAAACCCAGATTGGGGTTTGAGGAACTTTTGAAGAATTTCCTAAGTCATCTCATTTACGAGATGAGCTACTAATGCTTTTTGGGGTTTTTGTCCTTTGACGGTTTCCCCAGTGAAAAATCTTGTGTCCATTGTGCTGATGTGATGAATGTATTTTTACTGCGCTTGTTATTTGTTTGAGTTCATCTGCAAATTTTTTAAGTTATATGCTAATGCTAAAATTCAACACAATACACATAAGAACCCACCAAGCACAGCGAGAGGGGATAATCTCTCAAGCGTACCCAGCTAAGCATGTTTTGTTACTAATGGATTTTCTCTCCCTAGCGCAATTCTAGTTTAAATTTTGTGGCCAGTACGATCGCCAATTATGTTATGGAGAAAATCTCTCGTACGGATAGGTGAGACCTCCCTTAGGTGTGCCCAATGCCTAAGACAAATAGTAAAGCAATATGCCAATAGTTTCCACTTATTCTTCCTCTTTTAATTATGCATTCAACTTGAAGGAATAGAGGGTGATAACATACCTTCAACCTAACGGTTGTCGTTCGTATATCCAACCTGATGTAGTTCCCAGATATCTTATGCTCCAACCTCCAAACACCTTCTATCTACACACAAAGAGACAAAGGAAAGGCCTTTCTCAAACCTTTTAATTATAAATGAAAGAAGATAGAATTAATCTGATCATTCAACGAAATAACTAGATCAATGATATAGTATTATGAGAACAACATGAATGGGGGAAACCATCAACATGTATATATAAATAATAGCAGAATCAATACATGAAGTGTGTGAGCCTTGACTTATGATGAGGGACTTTCCTTGGCTACTTGATCCATGCTCCTCTTAGCCTATATCACCAAAGGTTGGGCTATCACAATGATGATGTCTGAAGGAAGGAAGAGACTGAAGTTGGGCAATATTTACTTACTATTTTCTTCTGCCCCCTTACCCTTGACATGCCTTCTATTTATAGCTTGATGGCGGAGGAGGAGAGGAAGGATCTAGACTTCTGGAACTTAGGAAACCTTAAACTGCTGTGAGTTCCCAAGCTCGTGCTACAAATGATCCAACTCATTCAATCATTATCTCCTTGCAACTTCTCAAAAACCAAGTTGTACATCGAGATCACATCCATAGAACTGAGCAACCTGCATTCAAATTGTAGGCTGCTGAAAGGAAATGTGCGTTCTAGGGCTAGACCTCGGGTTTCTGGAAAGCAAGGTGCGATCTTGGAGGTAAATTGGTCAAATTGAAGTCATCCAACAGACAATCAAGCTAGAATTTGAGTGTCTGAGTCATGGCATGCTGATGAGGCTGATATGAGTCTCAATGGTGGCAAATATCAGTATAACACTAAGACGTCAAGTCAACAATTGAAGAAGTCCTAGATAGCATTGAAGAAGCTTCAAGAAAGATGGAAAACTAGAAGTATAAGTCGGCTTTGAAGATTAAATAAAACTTGAAGTGAAAAATACAAGCCGACTTCATCAAGTGTATAAATTGACACCATAGTGGAATTAAATGTCAATTGAAGAATATAAATAAAGTGCTATAGAATTTCATTTGTTCACTCATCATCACACATCTTCTTTGCTACACAAGGGCGCACTTTCCAAGAGGGCATAGCAAATGTTCGAGTAATTTTGGGGTTTCTTATTGTCTCTAGAAGATTCACTACCCTTGCTAGGGTTTATTATGAAGAAGGGCGAACCTCTTATCTTGCTATGGTTTTTCTTCACGAATGGTATTGTACTTGAATTGGACTGATTTCTTCTAAGAATAGTTGGCTGGGTTTTCTCCCTATTGGGTTTCCCAGGATAAAATTCTTGTGTCTATTGTGCATGGTTGTGTTTCTATGATCCTTTGTATCCACCGCAATTTAAGTTGAAATTTTTAGTGTGCAATTATTCAATGAAAACTGAGGGATGAAATGAATGCTTGAAATCATTGTGAAATAATTGTCAAGCTCTGGAAATAGATAAAAATTCAACAACAACCTCACCTTAGTTAAAAGTAATAAATAAGGGGTTGCCTTATTTCGTCAAGAAACGATATATCAATGTTATCAAAATTGGAATTAGTCTAGAAGTGAAATAGCCAAAATCTCTAACCGAACCTAAACTAGAAAAAATGGTTATATAAGAATTACCATTCTAGTACATTACATGTGCTCTCGTTTTAGAGCTTTATGATGTTAAAAGTAGCCACAAGAATAGAAAATCTCACCATGTTTAAAATTTTGTGAAACAATTTAGGGAGTATTTCTATTTGACATTATGGATTTCCTTTAAAATTTTGAAATTTGAAAATTGTTCTTCTTCATTTTGTAATTTTCAATTGCATGGTGCATTATGTGTTTAAATTATATTTTAAATTTTGTGTTGTTTTAGGGCTTATAGGTATCTCACGTTATGGGCATCCTTTCAAATTTTGAATTTTAAAGAATATGTTCTACTACTTTTTGCATTTTCCAGTTGCACTGAATGTTTAATAAGGCCATTGATGGTTGGATTTTATCATGATTAAGTGACTCACTAAGTTGCACGAAACGGGGACGAGTTTCTGAAATGGGGATGCATTGGAAACGTGACCCTCCAAAATTTTGGAAAAGGGAAACTTGATATATGTACGTATGCATGTATGTATATTTAAAAAATGAGCGTGAAACATAAGTCATAAATCATACATGTTGATGAATCATTGCCCATATTGGGATCCCATTCATCAATGGCATCATATGCCTCCCTCCTCTTGGTTCCACCCCTTGCCTCTACCTCAAATCTCAAAGTTGATCCTCCAAGTACATTAGTCAACGACTCAACACCCTGCAATTTTGATGAAACTACCTGTTACCGGTTGAAATGGCAGTCCAAGCCACCGGTAAGCATGTGAGGATGAAGTGACCACTGTCACCTTAGTCAACTTCTCCCATATGCTTTGGAAGCCTAAGCCTCCTAGGGGAGAGCCCTATTTTGACTCTGCAAAGACACTAAAATACCAAAGATGCTCTCTTTCGGGGACGCTAGTGGATCAGTGCCTTATGGAGTCTAGAAAATGAGTGAAGGAAATGTATGGTTTGTATAATTATTATTGCAGCATTATATCAGCCCAAAGGTAGCCTTATCCAACAAACACGTAAGCGAATATCATATCAGTATAAGTGTTTATCATTACGCAAGAAGCATGTGTGTTTCCAGTCATCACTCACTTTTAGTATTTATAGCAGGGTTGAACATTTGAAACGAAACAATGAACAGCAGTATAACTAAATTTATCAGTTATGTATGTGCATTGGATTGAAGTAACTAATACAAGGTCTGAAAATAGATATGTATGTGTGTAATTGTGACAGCATTGGTCTTATCAGCAGTAAGTATCAATATAGCAGCAGCAGCAGCTTTGTATGCAATTGTATAACCTTAATGTGTACATACAGTAAAGTGCAGCAGTATATACCAGCCTTATGTAGTTAGTTAGGCATTTCTTTTAACATAAGAACAACCATGCAATTATCAAGCAATCAATCCGATCTTAAACCATGCAACATACTGTATGTGTGTTTTCATGTGCAGCAGTGTGTTATCTGTACCAGCAGTAAGTATCAGTATCAACATATTAGCACAAACAAGTATTCATTGTAGTATATGTAGCAAACCATAAATAGTTCCATCCACTTTAAGCCCCGTAACTTAATGCATGTGCTAAATTGTGTGCAAACAGTATGCATTCAATCATCAATTCACAGCAGCATTATAGTGCCAGTTGTTAACATTATAACATTAACTAACAACAGTATAAGTATGTCTTGGCAACATAAACTTGTATTCAGCATGTAACTGAGCCTTAAACAAACAATTGTATCAACTTTAAAATGTGGTAGCTCATGTGTGTGAACAAACAACGCAGACTAACCTTTTTCCTTGTCACTGTGTAGGTCCAGGAGCAAGGTACAGCAATAGAGTATGAGAGGGCTGCCACCTTGAAGGGCAGCCCTGTAGGATGGGAAGAGGACTATCACACAAGGGAATGACCTAGGGAAAAGAAGGATGAAAGTGTAGCAGACCGTGGATGGAAAGAAGGTAAGGGAGATGGCAACGAAGGTATGGAGGGAGTAGGAGTGAGGGCTGCTGCTATGGGTTTTAGGTCTGATTTTAGGACTGTTTTAGGGATTTTTAGGGCAGATTTTGAGATTTTTGCAATTTTTGTATTTTTTAGGGTTCCCTATAATTCCGCATTAGGGTTTTTAGGGATTTAGAGGGCATGGTGAATTTGTAGGGAAGGTGGCCGAAATTTTAGGGAGGCCCGGAAGTGCAAAAAAATTAAATTTTTGATTTTGAGGGTTTCTAACATAAAATTGCAAACCTAAATTTAACCTAAACTAACCCTAGAACTAGGTTTTTTTAGAAGAGAAAAGGTGTGAAAACCAAGGGAACTAACCCTAGCAAAAAGCCCTACCACAACCTAGGGCATTTAGGGAGGATGGCTAACCTAGAGAGGAAGAGTTCCTAAGTCAAACAACTAGCCTAGAAAAAGTAGGGTAAAAACCCTAGAGGACCCCTCACAAGGAGACGTGCCCCAACCAACTAATGTGACAAGAGGGATGGCAATGGCCTATTCTAGGAGAAAATGCAGCACTAGGGCTACCACTTAGACTCGAACATGCATCATCAACCACCATTCAAACAAAGAGATAAGAATCTTGACCTCCTTGTGCTTGTGTTCATCCAACAAATCAAAACATCACCAAGCAAAGAAATTCACCAAAGAATTACTAGAAAAAGCTTGCATTAACCCAGAAAAACTTACTCAAGAGGAGCACATCCATCCAAAGAGCCCAAGCAAGGCTAAAACAAGTGCATAGTGTATTATCCCATAAGTTCTGTCTTAAAATGAAAGTGAGGAGATCTATTTATATGATCTCACACTCACTTTTTACAAAATATCTAGGCCTACCTGCCTTAAAATAAGTCAATTTGAAATTATAAAATGTCAACTGAAAAATTAAAAGAAAATAATTATTAAATATAGCCTAAGGTAGCCTCAAGGTGGGCTAGCTGGGGTATTTGTATCCCCAGGTGCCAAAACACGCTCAAATAAGCGAAACACTCCAAACGAAAAGTTGGAGTGAGCTGGAGGGAGGGCGTTATACCCCATCTAACCCCTAGAATACTGTAAAATCCCACAACGCCCTCCTCAAAGCATGAAAACGACCTGGCATGGAGGATGTCTTTCTCTGAGGAGATAACGCCAGGGAGAGCAGGAACCCATTGACTGAAGGGCCAAGAAGTTGTCCTAAGTGGCTGTGAAGGGAGATGAATGTCTCACAGCTGAAGCAAAGGCCACCAGAGCACATAAATAGGATATGGAGCCATGTGACCCAGTGGCCAATCCTTAGGGGCCCTGGACACCAACACCGAGGTTAAAAACCCCAATAAAGGGCAATGTCACAGGGTTCGTCGAACCCGAACCTCCAGGTTCGGAGTTCGTCGAACCTAAAAAATTTTGCAAAGTTTGTTGAGGTTTTTCGAACCTGATAGGCGAATGGTCGAACTTGAAAACAAACCTATTCGTTTAGGTTCGGTGAACCTGATAAAACGAACCTAAAACCCCCCCCAAAAAGACGCGTGTTTGATTTTAGGGCACATAGGTTTATTATTTCGGCGACGGGTTTAGCATTTTCGGTGACGAGTTTAGTATTTCGGTTTTCGGGTTTAGCACACCGACCTCCCGAGCTGCAAAAGCTTGCAACTACGGGTTTCTTGCTTTTCTTTAACGTCGACGACAAGAACGAAGACGAGTTTCAACTTTCTCCCGACCTGCAACTGACGCCGGCGATCAAGCTTTGCATCGGTCCCAACCTCCCACCACGTGACCACGACGACGCTCCCAGTTACAACTACAAACTCCGATCCAAACTAAGTTGTGGCGATCGAGTTGAGTTACAAGTGCAGACTCCGATCCAAACTGAGCTGCAGCTGTTGACTCCGATCCGAGCTAAGCTGCAAGCCTGCAACTGTTGCTCCAGGCTCCGCAGACCGCTCCCAGCCTCCAAGTCTACGACTACAACTACAGACTCTGATCAACGGTTATGATTTAGTGCCTCTTGGCACTACCCACTTCCAGTGCCCATTGACAACTTCCTTCACGGTACAATCTCCACTGCAAGGCTCAAGCTATCCTCCACGACAACTCTGCAGTCTGACTTTGCAAGTATTTCGAGGTATGTAAATTTTTTTAAATTTTTTGTTAAATTTCATACAATTTTATCTTTGTTTTAAATCAGTTTTTTTACTGTTAAATTAACTGTAAAAAAATGATATAAAACAAAGATAAAATTAATGTTAATGAAAAACAGAGATTAGAAAAACTGATTTAAAACAATGTTAATGTAAAGCAGAGATACTAAATACTGATTTAAAACAATGTTAAATTTATCTCTGTTTTAATTTTAATTTTTTAACTTGAATTGTTAATGTCAATTTTTAGTTAATCATGAATGATATTGTCTGCAATTCTGAATTGGAACGTAATTTATGAACAAAACAACGCAAACACATATGCCATGGCACCTCGAAGATCAATAGCAAAAGGATGGAAATATGTGGACAAACTCGATGGGTCTGCTGGTAGGCATCTGAAATGCAAATTATGTAATGCAGAGTTTGTTGGGTCATTGACAAGAGTGATGGATTACTTATTGTCAATTAATGCTGGCAGAGGAGGTGGTGTTGAGGGATGTCTATAGAACTCAAGGAAACTCTCCAAAAAGACTATGACATAATTAAAATAATCAAGCAGACAAATGAGAATAAAAGACAGCGCATTCAAGCAGAGTAAGAAATGAATTACAACCCTTTATGACCATTTTCTTCGAGCATTGTTGGAGTTGAAAGTTCATCTCAGGTTCTGCCAACAAGAGAGACCAGGACATTAAACTCTCTTTGGAAACTTGTAGAGAAGCAAGAAGTTGACGATGCTTTGGCTGATTTGTTTTATGAATCTACTATACCATTTAATGTGGCTAGACGTCCTTATTTTATCAATGCATGTGCTAAGATTGCAAAATTTGGAAAATGATATGTGCCTCCTAGTTTTGAGGCAATAAGGACCACTCTTCTCAAGAGGTCAAAAGAAAGGGTAACAAACAGATTGTTAAAGGTCGAGTCCTAGAAAGAAACAGGTTGCACAATTTTATCAGATTGTTGGTCAGATATGAATATAACAGGCCACTGATTAATGTGCTGGTTTACAGGCCTAAAGGGGTATTATTTTTTAAGGTAATAGATGCTTCAGGACACAAGAAGACTTCAGAATATATTTTCAAGATTTTACATGAAGCCATTCTTGAAGTTGGGGAAAAAAATGTGGTTCAAATCGTCACAGATAGTGCCTCAAATTGTGTGGGAGCGGGGAAAGCTGACAATGGACAAGTGCAATACAATTTATTGGACCCCTTGTGCTGCTCATTGTCTAGACTTGCTATTGCATGATTTAGCAAAGTTTCCATGGATTAATGATGCAGTTCGAAAGGGGAAACAAATTTCCCACTTCATTTGTAACCATCACCTCACGTTGAGTATGTATAGGAGGCAAGCATCCAAAGAGCTACTAAGGCCTTGTGATACTTGATATGCCACATATTATATTACTCTCAAAAGATTGGTTGAGGAAAAGATAAGCGTGAGAGGTGTTATTTGCAACAATGAGTGGGAAAGCTCTCACCTTTCAAAAGAACCCAAAGGAAAGGAGTTGGAACAAATCATCTTAGGCAATGCTTTTTGGGAAAGTGCCATGAAGGTTTTAAAAGTATGTGAACCAATTGTTGACATGCTTCGGATGGTTGATAGCGACACTCCTTCTATGGGTTTTGTTTATGAGGGCATGGACTGTTGTAAGGAATCAATTGCAAAATCCTTCAACAACGTGGAAAATGAGTACATGGAAATATGGGAGATGATAGATAAAAGCTGGAAGATGTTGCATAGTCCTTTGCATGCAGCAACTTGTTATTTGGACCCTAGGTTGTTTGGGATTCAAAGACATAATGATGTTGAAGTAATGAGTGGCCTTTATGATGCTATTGAGCAGTTGGTTCCAAATCGAGAAGAATCTAGCAAGCTTAGAGAGCAACTTCAGGCATACAGGATAGAAGAGGGGATATTTGGAAAAGCTTCTTTCATAGAGGATAGGATCAAAATTCCTCCAGGAAGATGGTGGCAATTTTATGGAGCAGAGACACCTGAATTGCAACATTTTGCAATTCGTGTTTTGAGCCAAGGATCAAGTGCCTCTCCTTGTGAAAGGAATTGGAGTAGCTTTAATCACATCCAAACCAAGAAAAGAAACAAGTTATTATCTTCAAGGTTGGAAGACTTGGTTTGTGCGCAGCAATTTACAATTGGCCTTAAAGCAGTTTGGCCAAAGATTCTTCTAGCTCCTATCACCCATGGTTTGAGCCTAATCCTAGTGTAGAAGAAGATTTTGGCATTGATGGCGACAATGATGATGATCCACATGACAATGGCGCTCCATATATTGAAAATGTTCAAAACCGACAGGGGGTAGGGTTGTTCATTGGTCGGTTGTGACGAGGCTCAAAGGGTAGGCGACCCCGGGATAGAGGCTCACCTCGGTGGGTTTCAGAACGTCTCGGCCCCTACTGAGTCACAAGTTACTGGTATATCTGGCTTGTCGGCTGTTGGATATACTCTTGGGAGGCTGCTATTCCCATGGTCTAAAAAAAAGACAATGATGACTATGAGGATCACAATTCTAGTTCCTTTACCACCCCATGTGCTCTTGATGATTTAGAGCTTTATGATATTACTAGTAGGCCACAAGAATAGAAGTTTGATCATATTTTAAGTTTTGTGAAATAGGTTCAAGGCTGATAACTATTTGACATTATGGATTTCTTTAAATTTTGAAACATGAAGACTATTTATACTTCATTTTGGAATATGTAGTTTAATAATGCAATTTATGTTTAGAGTTTGATCATGTGCAACTTTGCAAGTGTTTCTGGGATAAAATGTTTTGCAATCTGCTGTTTCATAATGCAATTTATGTATAGAATTTGATCATGTCCAAGTGTTTATGAGATGAAATGTTTAGATCTTGATTATATTTTAAAAATTTCTGAATTTACAAGTTATTTTTATTTTTATTTTTTTGACTGAAAAATGTATATAGACAAACCTATGTCGAACCCCATCGAAAAATTCGAACCCGAATCGAACCTAAAGCTCGCCGAACCCGAAAACGAACACGAACCGTGTGACATAGATAAAGGTTAGTCAATGGTGCCATTAATTTATAGTACCCCTAAAGGATGACCAAAGGTCCCAACCATGACCACCATTGCTTGAGAGTGCCCCTCCCGATTGAAAAAATTGGCCCTCTCCCTAGGGTACACCTGAAGGTGCACTGGGTACAGGTGCAGCATAACACTACCTAATCCAATTGTTAAAATAAGGTAGAGAAAGCTTCCCAAGTTCCTATGCTTAATAAGTGATTTTGCTTGAGTAAAGAGTACATTTTTATTAAGGTCATGGCAAAGGAGTTCAACAATCAACACCACCAACATCAAGCTACATTGAGGGGTTGATGTGCTTGATTAAATGCCAATCCCATACCCTTGTACATGATAGAATTTGGTGGAAACTTTGCAATTCTGAAATCCTGAAAACTATTAAGTCTTTTGAATTTTGAAAGTGGTCTAAAATTCTACTTTTTACATATGTACGATGTAGTCCAATGAGGTTGGAACCACTCTCAAACATCCTGAAACAATTAATGGTAATGTTAAAAATTTATGTAAAACGATAGAAAATGAAAGATAACGAGAGTGTCACTTTTACCTTAAGAATTTAATATTATCAATAAAAACTGCAAAGAGCTGATTTTCTTAATAGGCAGTGCGATAGTTTTATGGAAACGTGGGTGTGTGGATTGCATTTGTACGTGAAACGTGTTTCCATCTCGGGAGACATGCCTATTTATAGGAAAACATGTTTTCAGGACGTATGGCATGCACTTTTGTGTTTTTGGCGTGAAACGCATTAGAGACGTGGGTGGAGGGATCATTTCCTGCAACTTAGGTAATTCAATGTTATTTATGTTGGTTTCTAATTATTTTATGTTATATTTCATTTTAAAGAGCATATATATATATATAGAAGAACCTCGTTCGAACCTCATCAGAAAACTCGAACGCATATCGAACTTAATGATTGTCAAACCCGAACCTGGACCTTATGACATAGGATTAACCTAGACAATATATAAAGGAAAAAACAATGCTGAGAAAAATAGATATGCCAATTGGCATGTATAGATCTCAAAGAGGCTAGGACAGAAACTCTAGCTTCTTCATTAATCTCCAACCTACCCTTTGATAAATCTAGTGCTCTCTTAGATAGAGTATTTGCTTCCATGTTGAGCTCCCTATAAATATGTCCATAAGAGATGGCAATGAAAGTGGATCCCATAGTTGATTTGGTTAAAGGATGGTATCAAGATGAGGTTCTTCATACCTGTGACTCTAGTTTCCCAATCAAGATCAAACTTGAAGTCCCCCATCACATGAGTATGAGTGATACCACAATCAATATAGTCTTGTAAGATTTCCATGGGCTTCCACTCTACCAAATTGTGAGTTCCCTTCCTTAGTCTAGCTCTAAAGGAAATTTTGTGAGAATTAAAGATGTAAATAACACCTCCAAACTACCTTGACAAGCACCATAAAGGAAACCCATGGCTTGCCACCTCTAGGTTACCCTCTTGTCTTGGCTTTTTTATCTTTGTAGTAAGCTTATTTCCATAACATAAAAACTTTATTTGTTGTAACAACTTCTTGCTTTTTGTTATATCCATTCTTCCTATCTCACCCCCTACACTTATCTCCCCTCCTCCCCATACCTTCTCTTACCCTCCTATCGATGCCTTCCTCGCTATTAGTGACCCTCACTCCAACCTCTACATATAAGAATATCCCCTCTCCAACCCTAATACAAGTCACACTAAAGCCTCAATTTCTCCATAGATCATCTTGAACTCTATATATGTGAATTGTACAAGGAATCAAGGGAAATTCATCATTAACATAATTTCAATGGGTGATACACGATTCCATTGAGGGAAAATGATGGTCATTACCCACACAAATCAACCATCTAGCAACACAATAGGGAATTGTCACATGGGTAGCCAAAGCATTTGTTTAGCATTTGAGGACATGTTAACACTCCACAAATCCTACCTTATTGGCAACTCAACTTTGGAACCTCATTAAATTGATGGAACAACGCCAAGTAGATGTGTGTTCCCTCTCAAACAAAGTTTTGAAGTTTGAGTTTGGGAGTTTAATTCTTGGATAATTGTTGGCCAGTTTGAGTTTGAGAGTTTAATTCATGGATAATTGTTGGCCAAAAATAAAATAACTATTCATCCCTCGATTGATGCCTTACATATAGGGATCGTACACCCCAAGATCAAAGAAGAGGAGATTCGATGTCAATATGTAATCTTCAAACATGGAATTGAAACACATTAACCCTTGGGCGTAGGTTGTTCAAGGATGGGGCAAGGGTACACCCCTCATTGAGGTGGAGGAAGTTGTGTAGGCTAAGCTTTTGGAGGAGCATATTAGGTTTGTTTGCTAGTTGGATTTGAAGGTGAGGGGCTTCCCACACCTTCTCCCTTGTCGAACCCCTTGTATGTTGAAAATTTGTTATTTCCGAATACTGGCATTAAGAGGGCTCAGTATGAGTCCTACTCCACCCTCTTCCTTCGATTTATATCACTGAAAAACTAGCTTTGGGTTCTTTGGGCCAAGCAAAATCTCTTTGGACTCCCTCACAAGATCTACTTAGATGAGGATTTGGCTAGATCATAGGTTGTAGAGCTTAACCACTCTAAGAGTCTAAAAAGTAGGTTGTAGCAACATGATAGGGAATGAAATGGTTAATAATTAGGTATCATAGGGTAGTCACATGGGATTCTGCCCCTCCTAACTGAATTCATTGTAGTTTCTCCAAATGATTGGCTCATTTAGAGTGGCGTCAGGGATAGGGGATTTTAGTGGGTTGTTGGAATGATGGGACAATTTAATCTTTGTCGGCCTTGATATTCGATCTCTCAATACATTGAATATCCTTTTTTGTTACTAAAACACGTTCAAATCTTGTCTGAGTGCTTTTGAGCATTCCTAGTTACCATCGGTTTTCTACTCGCATATAGGAAACTTAGAGCTCAAGCCGTTTTAGAGGCTCAAATGGCATAGCTTTTTTGACGAAGTACTCTATTTGGGGTAAGGTTTCTATGGCAGCTTCTTACGAGTTTGTTAGATTTATATAGATTTCGTTTGAGTGGCTTAGCCCTTCTCCCAAGAAACATCTACATTACAGGTTTTTATTTCCCCCAACATCCTCTCACTTTGTCGTGCAGGAACTGCTTGCTTGAAGAGTGCCCTGATTGGGACGAGGAGCATATTGCATCATGGAGGAGGGCTTCAAGCTCTAGTTGGCATGTGGCAGCTTGGTTTCTTATTTAGAGGATTGGAGATGGGTCAAGGATCCCTGAGGCTTCAACAGTGTTTTTGCAGGGGGTAGCTTAGCCAATGGAGTACAATGTACATTCCTTAGGTGGATTGAAGAATTTTATGGAGGCTTGTGATGGAGTCTTGTGGACGTGCCTTCTCTAGCTACATTACCTCGAAGTCGTTATTGTGGACGACATTGTCTTTTAGCATGACACATGTACTTTAGAGTGGATGTCCCACTAGTATTGGCGTACAAGGATCATGTAGGTTGCTTGTAAGGGGTTGTGGCAACATAGTATAGTTGGCCTGCCTAAACTCTCATATAAATAGAGGAAGGAGCAATGTTTTAAAACTCGATCGAGTTGAATCCTCTAGAGTACCAGCTCGACCTTCAAATTGGATCAAGGATTGGTTTGGTATCAAATCAGTCAATACAATGTATGAATTGGCTAGTTCAAAAACAAAGTTGGTCAACCCGGTTGGGACAAAACTGATTTGATCCCTATGGGGTGCAATGCTCTTTTGGAGGAAAAAACATTTTTTCTAATTTTTTTAGCTAAACCCTAGATTCTCTCAACCTAAACCCTAAATGAACACTATATAAAGACACTCCTTTATTTGAGCCAAGCCTTTCTCATTGAGCCTTTGTGAGCATTTTGGGGACTTTGAGCTAGAGGATGATCTTGTAGATCATGTTGAGGCTCCCATTTATAGCAGTGGTGATGAGTTTGATGATTAATTATGTTGATAAGTGGTATGTAGTAGGCCACTAGCTTGTAGCATGTTGTTTTTTGAACTTTAGAGGTCATTTAAAGCCTCGTTGATTAAGTCTTTTATTTTAGATATGTATCACACTAGGTGCAATTTTGATATATTTTCCCTTACATCTTATATACTTGAGCAAACTTTGCATCTTTTGTGTCTAATGGTTTGGAATCATGATTATTTTGCATCAAAATTGTAATACTCAAGTATTATTTAGTAAACCAAGTCATAAGATTCAAATCGATCCAAGTTAGTGTAGAGTCCAAGTTGACCTTCAACCAATTCTGATTCCAGTCTGAGTTTTAAAACATTGGGAAGGAGAGGGTCATTTCATTAATATTATCATTTGTACCCTTTTCTTTGTACTTAGCATCTTGGAAGAAGTTGCGAGGGTTTCTTCCTGATCTTAGGTGGAGTTGGTTGATAAGTTGCCCTAGTAGGGGATGCAACTTATTTCATTGATTAGTCTCTTTTCTCTTTGAATTGCCATGAAGTGTGGGGTTGTTTGAAGTGAATTATTGTGATCTTTCCGCAGTCCTTTTATAATTTAATTTACAACAGTCTAAATGCTGAAAATTCTAGGGCTAAGATCTGGGAAACCTTCTAGGAAGACGATGAAATTTCAGTTTTTCATTAATTGCTTGATTGCACAAAATTTCAACACAATCCCCTGTTTTTTCCCCTTGAGTTAGCCTCCAATAAATATGTTTGCCTTTCCTTAACCATTTAGGAAGCAACACTTACTTGGTCTCACTTCCTTTCTCCTAAATCTGGTTCCTTATACTAGTGGTATGACTTATAGCCAACTTCAGTACACTTCTATTCATGATCACTCTTCCTAACCTGGTCTTAGGAATTCTTATCATTGCCTTGTCTACCACAAGAAACACCTCTTCATCTTATAGAGATGTGAATTGTGTGCTTACCTTCGTTATTCTCCTAAAACCTTTTGGCACGCCATCTTTCCCCACCCTTCCCCCCTTTCCCCATGACCTCCATCCCGGCTTCATGTTCTCCCATACTTTCACTCTCTATGATATCCCAAGGTAGTTCTCAACCCAAGTCGCTTCCCCTCCATCCCCTTTTACTTATTTTCATATCGAGATATCCAAGAGGCAATTAGAGTGATGAATTCATGCAGTGCAATAAATGAGGAGGGATTTTAGGTCGAGTTCTTTAAACATGGTCTTCCTGGCCTAAATGATCAAATTGTCGACCTATTTAATCATGTTGTCAGATCAAGCTTCCCATAGATTTTGTCTTAATCACATTAGCCACTTGATTCATAAATCGAGTTCTTAAAGCTTCTATGAATTACAAGATGATCATGGTTGTTGATACATTCTCAAAGTTCTACGTTACTGCTCTTCATCTGATTTTTATGAGAAACTTGAGTGTAGAGTTTGTAGACACTTTAAGCTAGAGGACAAGTTAGTTTTCCACCTCCTAAGCAGGCCAATCATCACATGCTTACATTTTGAGCCATCATTGAGGAAGCTAGACTTTGCTCTTTGAAAGGCTATCGCTGCTTTGTAGATTTTTAGAAAGAGTTTGACTAAATCTCACAAGTGGGCCTATTCTATAGCCTTAAGAGTCATTGACATTTTCAAGACTTTCCCAACAACCATCATGTGCTTGTACGAGTCTATTATAGGTTGCCCTTGCACAACACACATAATGTAGGTTTTATCAGGAGCATTATTGGGGTCAAGCAGGGGTGTCCTCTATATCTCACCTTGTATGTGACATTTACATTGCTGAGTTGGACTCTTTCCTTCATGAGCATATCCAAGATGGTGATGGCTTCCTTCTCCTCTATGTTTTGATATCTATTCTTCTTTTTGTTCATGATGTGATCCTCTTAGCCTCTTCATGAGCATATCCAAGATGGTGATGGCTGCCTTCTCCACTATGTTTCGATATCTATTTTTCTTTTTGTTCATGATGTGATCCTCTTAGCCTATTTTCGTTGTTAGGATATAAGGCTTAGATGGTGTAATAAAAGTCAATTTATGACATAGTTATGTGTTTGTGATTTTGGTGTAAAGCAAATCTATCCCACATTCATGTGGAAATGATTTGCTCCATGTGTAACCATACATAAAGAGGTGAACTCCAATGTTAAAATTGCACCATTTACTCATAATATCATATTTTGTTTTTATGTGTATCTCGATTCTCTCTCATGTGTTTATCTAGATTTTGTAATATGGTATCAGAGCAGGAGTTAGTCGAGGACTTGTCATGCAAGATTTGGGTTTTTCTGTTGAAAATGTTTTTTCTTGAAAAGAAAAGTATGCTCTTCTCTAGCATCAAATGATGATTTGGAGAATTAAAAAGGCGTGATAGAATGACTAGTTTCTCACAAAATGTAATCAAGGAGTTCCCAAGGATTGTTTTCTCGTTGATTCATTATCGCTATTAATTGGCTTATGTTGACGAGTTGC
Source organism: Pseudotsuga menziesii (assembly GCA_001517045.1). Taxonomy (NCBI): domain Eukaryota; kingdom Viridiplantae; phylum Streptophyta; class Pinopsida; order Pinales; family Pinaceae; genus Pseudotsuga; species Pseudotsuga menziesii. The sequence goes on from LPNX010670080.1 coordinate 122,016, forward strand.
AAGAACATGGGTCCAACAATCTATGCTCTGGAGTTTATCAAAGAAGATGCAGCCATCACTAAAGATCCACCAGATACTAACAATGATCATGATCTCATTGAAGAAGAGTAGATTTTTTCATTTTCAAAATCCCACACCTTAATGATAGGAAGTGATCTAAGGTAGATAAATCTCAGCATAGATGTCTGCTCAAATAGTTTGAGAGATTGTGAATCTTGGGAATTATAGCCTTACAAGGGTCAAGAGATAACTTGATGGAGCACTGTGGGTGTAGCTAAACATGGATGGTTGTCGAATAATTATGGAAATTCCTAGTTTGTGAGTTCGGGTAGGTGGAATCTGGGAACTTAAGAATTCAACTTGGGAGCTACACCTCTACAAGGGTTATAAGTTAGCTTGTTGGAGCTCTACAAGGGTCCAGGAACTGTTTGTAAAGAAGAAGCTTATGAAAGAATGTTTGGTTTTGATTTACGTCTGATACTTTGTTTTCAATCAGTGTATATTTTCTTTCAATTAGTTTGAGTTTCAGTACCGTAATCCTTAAGATGGGGGGAAGGGGGGATTCAGGATATAAGGCTTACATGTTGTAATAAAAGTCACTTTATGATATAGTTTTTTTTTTGTACTTTTTGTGTGAAGCAAATCTATCCCATGGGCAACCATATATAAGGAGGTGAACTGCTATGTAATACTTGCACCAGTTACTCATAATATCATATTTTGTTATTACATGTATTTCTCTCATGTGCTTATGTAACTTTTATTATACCTGTGAGGGTCTATAGAGACAATTAGATGCATTGGCGCTTTTAATGGCCTTTGGCATTTAATGGTCAACCGAGATAAAATCAAGGTTATGATCTTGAACAAGTTGAAAAATGTCTTTTACCGTATCTTTTCAAAGGGGAAGAGACTGAAATCAACAACTCCTATATATACTTTGGGGTTTAGTTCTTGGGGCCTTGTTTCAATTTGAGGCATGTCTTCAAAGCCTCATGTCAACAAGGGCTATAGATCCTTAGCCCTGCTTGAGAGACACTGTTTTCGACACCATTTCTAGGACATCTCCAAAATCTCTTTCACTGTTTCATTATCAAGCCTATAGTTTGTTACAATTCAGAGGTTTGGGGGTCGTGTTTGTTAAATTTTAAATGGACCATGATTGAGAGGGTGTAGGCCCTTCTCGTGTCTGATCCCATCATTCTTGCTAAGTTTGTTGCCTACCCCCTTTGCCTTGACACTCTTTTCGCCATTTCTTTGGCTAGCGTCCCCAAAAGATTTCATGGTTGGTTTGTGGGGGTCTTAGATCTTTTGGAGTCTAGGGGTATATCAATGGATCACCTCCCTCTCAAATATACACTTGATGCACCTAGTTTCCCCCTACCTACTAGGCAAGAGTTGAATAGGATCACCCTGAATGGCATTTATGTGAATATTCCAAGCCCTAGGTTATTGATGTCCTTACGTTCTCAATGTAACAACATAGTTATTTATTTGCCGAAAATTAAATTCTTCACATAGCAATAATCACACAGATAGATGGAAAGTAAATCACAAAAGCATAAACACAATACATAGGTAAATACCCCTTCATATCAACTTTCCATTAAACAATCAAAACTTGCAAGTAAACCTCCACAAGCTGTCAAAATAACAGCTGTACAACACGCCCAAAAGACAGATCTGCACAATTACAGAGAAATTCTGCCAGCTGAAAATGAGAAAGTCTGCCTGCTAGTCTGTTGTACAGCCCTATCCGTATGACTATAGATTGTTCTGTAGGACTGTACGGATCTATCCATACAAAGTCCGTATGATTGTACGAACTCGCCTTTACTGAATCCGTACTTGTTTTTTGCCTGCTTCTTGACTGCAACTCCTCTCCTGCACTGACTTGCTCAACTGATGAACTAAGTCACTGTCCAACAAAAACTTGTTTCTGTGTGTATGCTAAGTTACCGGATTTGGCGATTTTTCGCCTTGAAATTCGAAGTTCGTTAATTTTTTGTGGGCGGCGAACTAGATGGTTTAAAATCGCCGATTTTAATGTCGGTAGCATGCGAGTAAACCCTACCAAAATTACATCTGCGCTAAATTGTTGCTCATTGCTCCCTGAAACTGAAGCCATCGTTGCGAATCTGAAGCCGTCACGAATCTGAAACTGTCGTCGTTGCTCATCGCGAGGCCATCAATGAGTTGTGTATCTGTTGCTCATTGCAAGTTAAATTGAAGTCGTTCGCCCGCCGTCATGGAAGCCACCGTGAAGTGTGGAGGCAGTCGTTGATGGTCATGTATCCGTGAGTCACAGAGCATCGAAGCTACAGTTGTGTAATCAAAATTAGCACGCGCTGCTTGCTCGCCCTAGCCATCGCCCTCCAGTCCTCTATCACTCGAATCTTCTTAAATATATCTTTAATGTGTTTAATGATTTCTTATAGTTTGATATATTTTGAATTCTATTAAAACATTTCATATATTTTTTATTTTCAAATTTTGTTTAAATATGTTTAAAATCTCGTATATTGGTATAATGTTTTTTAATTATATGTTTAAAGTGTTTAATAATTAATGTTGTAATATTTTAGTATATGAATTTTATTTACAAATTTATATAATTTTTTATTTTCAAGTTTAAAGTGTTTAATAATTAATGTTGATATAGTTTAGTAGATGGATTTTATTAAAAATATATATATATATTATTTTTTGATTTCAAATTTTATAAGTTCTCGAATTTAATGCTGAATTTTATCACTAAAATTTTCATTGTCAAATTTTTTTACGATTTTTAAGGTTGCTGAATTTGAACACGAATTCAAACCAGGTGACTTAGTGTGTATGTATAATAAACCCTCTACCTTGACCTGCCTTTATACTTGAGCTAAAACCCTAATCTCTTAGTGAGATGGACAGATGAGATTAGTCTAAATCACTAATGTGTAAAATATGCTTTATTAGACTTAACAATGAAATATAAGACTTTCACTTTATTCATAAAGTGATTTATAAAATAGAATTAACTCGAACTGCTTCTGGCATGTTCATGTGGAACCTGTCCAGAAGTTTTTGTCCTAGTTACATTCTTCAACAATTTATAGGGAGTATACTCGGAACATTTGGTCATATGCATCTCAGGTGTTATGTTGGAAGATGACCCTTTTTGCAATGCACTTCATGGAGCTGAGGGACAGATTAATTGCATTTGCTTCATACACACATCACTGGATGCATGATCTCCACATCCCTTTGGGCAAGTTCAGAGTGGGTTCACATAGACTTCGGGTAGATGCAGAGCACCAACTCAGTCGGTTGGGTAGGGTGTGTTGGCCATGCCTTCTTTGAGAGGTTGAAACTGAGGAGCATTTCATTTTCTGGCCATTTATTACAAGACTGGAGGGTGGTTTCATTGTCTGTTTAGGGAATCACTAGCCCTTTCCGGTTTCTAGACCAACAATGCCTAGCTCTATACATGTAGGAGGCCCTCATACTCCGGAGTCCGGTCCCAAATTCTCTGGCCACCCCCTAGACAACCTTCACCTGAATGATCACTTCTTTTCGGTGCTCCCATCTACTAAGGGTACCAGAAGGACAATTTGTGGGCAGTGTCACTTCCAGTTCTTTATTTATGCAGCCTTGGGGTCTATTCTTACATCCCAGAGAACCCAACAGTGTTGCTGTACCAGATCCCATACCAGCAGTGGGGCTACCCTAGGCTCAGCTGTGGGTGACCTTGTCCAGGCAGCAACATAGTGGACAAGTCGAGATTATCTTCCAGATAGTGTTCTATTAGGAGTTTCCTCCATTTGGCCTCGAACGTTAGGGGAGCGAGTGCTCCTAAATGCTGATATGCTTGCATTATTTGTATTCCAGATGCTGGGTCCATTTCTCTGCAATCTGTTTTATGCTATCAGTGCTCAGTTTTTAGGTTTTAGCTTAGAGCAGTGCTTTGCTTTATTTTACTTTCTGTTTCTTGCTTTATTTAAGAGCCGCTTCCTCGCTCCCACTATGTATTGGCAGTATTGCACTCTGCCAGTCCTGTTGACCTATTTTTGTGGTCATACGTTGGACATTAATAAAATTATCATTTCTTTTCTTATCTACCATTGTATGACTATCTATGTTGAATGCTGAGAAATAGCACTCAATATGACTTTTTCTGAATCAATGTGTTCCTTTCCAACAGGTTAATCAAATTCCTGGAGGACGTCTGCAATGTCTTATCTTCAATTAGGCCTTATTTAATGAAACTGCTAAATCTCAATTGGGGGAACATTTCAGTCTCTGTACTACTGTGGTGGCACTACTAAGAGTAACCATATCAGACTTTACTAGTGGGCTTAAAGAAATGCTACTTTTCTGTTACAGAGTTTCCTTCATTAGCTTCACGCGAAGGTCTATTCTTTCTCTTTATGAAATATACCTCCCATTCATTATTAGTTTCCATTATTAAGCATCAAATGTTCTCCGAATTGCAGAGGTCCAGAATAAAAGGACTGGATTTGTGTTTCTTCCATGTACCATAGTTTGAAACACATTTCTACTGCTCCTGTACCTACTGTATTGTACATGTGTTTCCTTTGTCGAACCCTAATGAAAAATTAATGTCAATTCTTATTATTTTGGGAACCAAGTCAACTGTTCAGTGTTATTTGCTTGGGCTGTTCGTTCTATAATCCCTTGTGTGAATTATATCCTTGCTTTTGGAAATTCAAGCAATCTATTACTACATGCTCAGGAACATTTTTGATAAACACAATTTAGTTTTGTTCTCCACACACACACGTACTGTTTTGGGAACCAAGTCAACTGATTTTTGCTTGGTCTGTTCATTCTATAATCCCTTACGTGAATTATATCCTTGCTTGTGGAAATTCAAGTAATCTATTACTGCATACTAGGAACGTTTTTGACAAACACAATTTAGTTTTGTTCTCCACACACACACACGCACATTATGTGCCGATATATGTTGCTTCCATTACTATTCTCTTTTATGCATGACTTGCAAAATATAAGGATTCTCCTTTACATGTGTTGCTGCATGGTTCTGGTATTAACTTAATTTTCTCCCTCGTTATTTTGAGAAGTGGCTATGCCTTGTGTTCATCTTCCAAATTTCTTTGCAGATTATGTAAGTGGGTGTCTCTTTGGTAAAGTAGTCAATCCCACAAAATTTCAAGTTGACCCTTTGTTTTTCTCCCACTCAGGCTAGGCTTTTTGAATGGGGATTTGCATTGTGATCTTTTCTTCTGCCAGGACTGGTTAATCTCCTTTTATCTTATGCGTCTACTTTAACAAAACTTTTACATTCAGTTCATTGAATGAAAGTATTGCATTCGTTTCACATCTCTGCTGCCAATGATGTTATAACTTATGACTGTCTGTTTGGCAGTGAAGACTTTGGTTCAGCTGTATAGGTATGTCTACAAAAATTTCCCAACTATCCTTTGAAGTGGTTAGTAGTTCTGATTCTTTCCATTTGTGGTAAGGGGGAGGGTGACAATCTATTTAATATCTGACCCTTGGATTGATACCATTTCTTTGAAAAGCGACTGAGGGTACTGTTTGGCACACCTTATTTCTAATTTGGTCTCCTTGTGTGTTGGTGCTTGTAATTTCTTATTGGAATTCATATTAAAGTTTAAACATCAAGTGATTTCAGGATCGATAGAGGGATCCCCCCAAATCACTTGTTTCTGTGCATATACAACATATTCTTGTGTGTTCAGGATGAGATACATTGATATATCGTCTAGTCTAACTTCTAATATATTGATATATACTCTGTAATTATTTTTGAGAAAGGGGCTATTTCCTTGTTGTGTTGGTCCTGCAAGAAATCTAATCCAGTCAACTTCTTTCACTCACAAAACATGTTCTTTCTGCTTGTTGCTTTGTCAAATATATCCAATGCCTAAGAGTCGTGCTGTTAAATTTAGTCACTTATTTCCTTCTCTTTTAATGGTGGATTTCAGATTGTTAATGATGAATTATCCATTCCTGGGGATATGGATTCCGAACTTGCACACTTACTTGAAGGGCTTCTCTGTAAGGGTAAGCATGGTTAACATGTTCCACTGCCAATTCAGATTTGTGAATTTTCTAAGTTTGCTATGTAAACATCTTGATGCAAATAGAATTTTGCAGATCCTAACAAAAGGATGACATTGGATATTGTTGCGAGGCATCCATGGGTTGTGAGAGGCTATGGACCAGTTGAGCATGATTTATGGAGGTGTGAGCATGGTAGCTTTACGAATTGTTCTGAACAGTGTGTTCAAGCTGGAGCTTCTTCAATGGATCTGTCTAAATCAGCTTAGCACAATAGTTTCTGTAAAGATGTGAAGGAATGCTTTCTGGCTGCTTTGGTCATGGTAGGAATGTTGAGAGTACTGAAATAGCAGATTACTTTCTCAAGAGCTTTGTAATCTGGTCATATTTGATGTCTTTCCTCTTGACCGCTGAGCTTTCATTGGGGCACGAACATTTGGATGACCCAAACAAGCCGGGTAATTTGAAGGTCTGGATAAGCATCCAGGATGGGTATATACAAGCAAGCATCAGGCAACACATCTAATTGAGGTGATTCGTTACAAAGGCTCCTAAGGTCTGAAGTTGGTTCATTATGGACAGAAGGCAGCGCATGTGCACTGTGTGAAGGTACAGGCAGGAGATGAAGCTCAACTCAAAGTTGGATACACAACTATAGTCAGTAACATATTCCCTTGAAGTGGTATTGTCACCAAGTTTTGCCTTCCGGATGATTTCTGAATGCGACGTGTTTTTGTTTTCGCAGTGTGTAGTTTTATCTAGTTTGGTGCGAGGATGAATGGGTTGATTTTTTACTATAGATCAGAGAAAGCTTAATGTTTAATTCCCAGTATATTGCTTTTAAGCGTGATGCAATCTATTCTCACACTAAATAATTATGGTGAATCCTCAACAGCATAAAGCAAGAGAAATTTATCTTTAAAAAGATCATGCTTATGGTGAATCCTCAACCGATGAAGTGACTTAATGTTATGTTCAACCAGGGAATATTAGGGTACTCGCAATTTCCTATTATTTAACATACATCTCTTCTGTTCCGGCATCGTTAAATTCCTTCACAAAAATTATGGGTCTTGAAGGAGGTTAGCCTGGCAAGATATTATTTGGAGGCCTCAAATGCTTTTTTAAGTTGTGTAGTTTCATTAGATCTTTTGTCTAACCTTGCTATGCTAGGTATTAATGTCAACAAATGATTATACATTCATGAATTTTAAGATCTTTGGATCCACGGTTTGCCCAAGGAATGGAAATGAGATTGGTCAGTAGTTGGAATCACGGTGCAAGAAAACGTGTAGTGGGATAGCCTTGAGAAACCATGGAAAGAAAATGTGCAACCCTTTTAAATCCTGAGGTCGGTTTCAAATTGGAATGGTTCGAGCAAAGAGTTTTTTTATGGGGAAGTTTAAGGATATTTTTCCTGTCAAATAGCATAAAATCTCATATTGAGGCAGTTACAATGGCCAGAAACGCGTTATGGGTTTCATCGAGACGGATTCCTGGAAGTCTAATCTGATTACTACAATTGTTCAAAGGTATGTTAAACATGAATAGTAAACGAAAAAAATGATTTGGGAACATGAATAGTAAACGAAAAAATGATTTGAGGCCCAAAACGGTGAGTTTATTATTATTTTAAAAGATGAAATTTCTCCACAAAATATTTTAAAATAAAATATTTTAGACAAACTAAATTCCTTGTTGCCAAGTTCATATTATTGTCTTGGTTGGTGTAATTTTCTAGTAATTTTATATCTTATATGGATTTAAAAGAACTTGCACAATATTCAGAACAATTTAATAGGTATTTCAAAAATATTTTAATAGTTTACAAGAATAATTTTACTAGTATTTCAAAATTATTCAAATTTGTTGGCGAGTCAGAATTAGCTCAAGCACGCAGTCGGATGGAAAGACGGACAAACCACACGCGTTAACACACATGGGTTGATAACGTGGGGTTTGCAAATGCAAATAGTTTATTAAATTGTTTTTCAAATGTTTTTCTTAATTGTTTGTGTATATTCCTAGTCCTCGAAAGGAACAAACCATGGTATTTTTTAAAATATGTGAATGATACCATAACAATCCTTCAAATATATAACAATGATATGTTATAAACCTCTTGAAATGTGTCAAGGATACCATAACAATCCTTCAAATATGTGCATTGTCACTCACTCCAAATCCCCTTCATCAATGATCCCTTATAAACCTCTTTATGAGCATTGTCAACCACTCCAAATCCTCTTCTTTATGTGCATTGTCACACCCCTTGTGCTCCTATGCTCACCCTCATGTAAATGTAAATGTGCAATATGGGGCAAAATGCAAGGGTTTTATACCTCATTTGTATCTTGTCTAATCATATTACCAATCAAATATCCAATGTTTGGAAAAATGTAGCTTGGATTAGGACTTATTGTACATGTTTAATGTGAAGATGTAAGAAGTGGTTTTAGACATTTTGAAAGTAACTAGTTAGGAAAATTTGATAGTTAATTATGTTTTGTAATTCACTTTAGGAAAAAAAATGAAGAGTCTTATGTTTTGCATTTGAGCAAAACAAATTGTATTTAATACATTAATGACTCAGACTATGGTTTAATCTCAAGTTGAGTTGAGATTAGGGTTTTGGTGAATTAGTTTTTAAGATAACATAAATAGAAAGAAGATATAAAGTTCCAGGCACAAAAAAATATTGAGTAGGCTAAGTGACTTGCGGAGAGAAGGCAAAGCCAATATGAAGATGATCAACCAATGGTTAAATAGGTTGAAGAAGCAATCCATACATCATAACTCATATAGATCCATACATCAAGTTGTATCGTTGACGTTCTTCACTTATTGTGTAATTGTTCCTTCCGAGTTGATTGGTCAACTCAATTTTATGGTGATTTGATCGGGCCCTATATTTGTCAAGTTCAACTATTTATGGAGGTTACTGTTTCCAAATATTTTGTGAGTGATGTATTGGACACAATGGCCACACTGAGAGAGGGAGGGGGGAGGGGAGAGTGAATCAAGGCGTGAGCAATTTAAAACATTTTTTTACTTATATTTAATAATCAGAGTATATCAAGCATTATGTTATCAATCACATCTTCACATTCTTAGCTAAATCAACCATGATTCATAAGCACAATAATCATATCAAAATAGACACAAAAATATATGTAATTTTAATATTTATTTATGGTAATGGAAGACTATAATCTTCTTGATTACAATCAACACCAATTGATGAAAATAGCATCAACTCTCATAACAAAACACAACCTGGTTTACTTAGCTCCAACTAAGAAAGAGCTAAGGAGTCTAATCCTCAAATGCAAGACTTCACTTGCAAGCTTAATGTCAATCTCTGATTGTCATCAATATGTTGCAATCATATACCTCTATTGTTCAATCAACCTCTGGTTGTCAATTTGTTAATTTGTTCATGAATACTGCTGGTCAATCTTTACTCATGTATATCATAGCCACTGCCGCTCTCATTGATCATCAAATCATTATCTCATCATCATCATGAGATATCAACAAGTATACATCATCATAGAGTATGCATCAAGTGTGCATGCAACATTGTCATCTTTACATCAAGTTCTTCAAAGTTTGATAACTCCAAGTCTACTCAACAAAATATGTTTGTCCTCAATCTTTGTGTCATGTCTTTCAAACATTTTTCACTCAGTCCTTATGTTTGTCAAGCTATCATCATTTTCATTCTAGTATCTTACACAAATAGCATATCAGTAATCCAATTCGTTGATCCTATGTCTACCTAAAGAATTCTATTTATACATGATTTTACTCCTTACACAATACATGTTCTTCATACATAGCTTCCAAATGCTTTCTATAGACATGATGTACACTCTCTTTGTCTATTGTCTGCTAGAAGTTCCATCCTTCTCGAGCATAGTCTCTTCATTATTTACATCAAGCATGCACCAGATCCATTTCATAATTTCTGCAGACTCCAGAGCATCATTATGGTTGTTGCTATGCAAAGGTTTGGATCCCTCAATAGTCCCAAAAATGCATTCTTTTATTTTATGGTCAATTTTTCAGTCAACTTCTGTGATCTCAGCTAAAAGGATAATATAATTCAAATGGCTATCATAGGCTCAGATTTCAGTAACCAATAATATAATAATGAAGGAGCATCAACGATTTGGGAGACCAATTAAAATATGTAATTGGAAGCTCTGATTTTCAGACTTTTGTCATTTGAAAACCCCAACGATCTCTACAATTGACTATCACGAACTTGAATGCCCAACTATCTCTATTCAACCATGAAGAAACATTTGTATTTCATCCCAGAAATTAATTTCTCTATATTCATTCTCTACCTTAGCATGAGGGAGTATATTTTATGTGATGATCACATTCATGTCATTTTCTCATACTTCTATCAATGCTCGTGACTTGCTTATTCAATGTTTGAGTATGTCAGTGTAGAATACCTAAACAAACCTCAGAGAACTTCACTTCGGGATTGTTATGTGCTTCATCAATTCATCACTGAGTTTTATCATCAATTTTGGGACTATAAAGAAGGTATTGGATCATCAAATAATCACCTAAACTCTTGGGCTGTGTACACCAAACAAATTTGGGACTGTATTATGGGAGAACCCTAGAATGCCAAAACCTTGGACTCAATCTACTGCTGCAAATTTCATACTATCTTTGCAATTTGGGATTGTTTGTACACTATGGAAAAATCCTCCAAGAGTCACAAACCATGATTGTTTGTGGTGTTTTAGGAAGAACCTTAAACATTTTAAAAACTAGACTTCAAAAATCTCACTGATGCCATCCGAAATTTTGCCTCAGTCCACGAAATTCAGAGCTGCTAAACCACTGAATTCTCCAATATATGCACTTATATAATGCATTCATTACTTCATACAGTGATTAATTGTGGCTTAACAACGGTTGACTCTTCTGTAAATGGCTTGATTTGTGCATCGAACCACTTAAGTGACTAGCTTTTATTTTGTTAGTGACGTATTGAAAACCCCGCACAATACGGCACACAACAAGCTACGGCTTACGGCACTAGCAATCCAGTCAAGCCAGTTCAATCCAGAACCCATCCCGAGGGTGTGAGTTAGGTGGGGAGTTGGTTGGTGCATCAATTTAACGAATCAAAGATAATGGCATGACGTATTTCCAATGAACGGATCACGGCTTACCACTGATGAAAGGTAATTGCTTACTACATAGACCTTGATCGTTACACCCAAATCCTGGAATAGTACTAGGGTGCTGAACTTTACATTGACATGCTTAAAGTGTTACCGAAGGAGTGGATGAAGAAAATATTGAAGCTGAGTGAACCAGAGCTTGAGCGGAAGTTAAGGGAAGTGGCAGAAGTAAACTAGTGTAAGGAGGTGGGTGGTGCTTGGCCTCTTTTGTGTTTTTGTGTTTTCAAATATATAATGCAATAAAGAAGTTTTGTGATTTAGGTGCACCAATTAACAACCAAAAACCAATACATCCATTACGTGTGACCCATGAACGGATCACAGCTTCCCAATGAATGATTACAGGTGGTTATGGCTTAACCTAGCAATTCTCATACTCATACAACAACTCTTTTCCATACTCATACCTAATCATTTGGAAACTCATAAACTTCCTACTTGGGACCTTCCTTAGACTCTGCCTTGGTGGGACTAGCCTAGGTAACCTATGCATCAGACCTACTACTTGGCACCTTACACTTAGCCTTGGTAAACTCCACTTACTCCTTGGGGACTTAACCTCAGCCTTGGAAACCTCTTCAACCTTATTCTTTGAACCATCCTTACAATCTTCCTTCCTTCCTTGGGTACCTCATCCATACATACTTTGGTGGGACTAGCACATACTCGAAGTGATGCTTCTTCCATTCATGAAGCTGCCGAACATAACCTGTACCTCAAGCGGGCGGGAACTAGCTTGCATGGGTTACCACTGGTTAAATTGCCGAAAGACTGGACAACAAGCAGCTTGCCGAGTTTAAAAAGAAAATCAGTATGGTTGACCTACCCACCTAACTAATACACTTGGTATGGGTTTTGGCTGAATGCGAACGGACTATGGTGAACTGACTCCAAAAGGCTAACATAAAGTGCATGGAAAGGGTAAGGTAAGGATTGTTCATAGAATAAGTAGGGCAAGTATGGGTCAGAAAGGGTAAGGGTAGGGAAAGGGTATAATGGGTGAGTTCAGAGGATGCGCTGTGTAGCCAAGTGTTGTTTTCCAACTAAATGTCGTGTATTCCTTGTGTCGTCTTATCCAACTAAATAGAGAGCCAGTAGACTCCTACTGGATGGATAGGTGATGCTTAGGGCAGGGATAGGTATGCTTAGGTTAACCGGAGATAACAGAGAGCGGTTAGAAATATGGTAACATGACCACATAGACCAGTGAAGAGACGTTGTGTATCCAGCCCAAGCAGTAGCCCAATAACTCAAGCTATGTAGCCCAAGCTTTGTATCCAAGTGTCATCAAGTAAAGAAAAGATCTAAATCGAAGTTGTGTTATTCGCTCGGGGAAGGAGGGGATTTCGTTGAGCGAAGCGAGCCCGACCTGTACCTTGTTTTTAGAGGGTTGGATGTCTCCACAATTGGGGAAATCAAACGGATTTTCTTATTTAGGAAGAATGCTGCTATTTCTTGAAGTTTATCTATGACAGGGAGTATGCCAATTCAAATCCCAATGGAGTTTACTAATAACTCCTAGAGTGCCAATGGGGCAAAAAAGGGAATAATCTAAATAGGAGATAGCAGATCTACTTGAACTTTTCCATTTTAGGTGATCCCCATAGCTTCTAGGAAGGAGCAGACAAGTTCTCCATCGTGTCAACCTGAATACATAATATTGGAGCCATGTTTGTGACTAAATCTAGCACCCAGTACTTCTTTTACACCCATTACATTTTTATTTCCAAGAGATGTGTACCCCTTTTCAATACTTACCCGAGATAGGCACCCCTACAGGGTTGTACATACGGAACATTTAATAATTTCAATGGGGCAAAATCACAAGGAGAGCCGTGTCCTTCAATCCATATGGTCCTAATCAAAATATAATAAGAGAAGACCTGGGAAACCTAACCACCAGACTTCATAGCAGCTGGACACATAAAAGAAACTTCATATGCATTTAGAAGGGAAAATGAAAAGTTGTCGAAATTACGGTGCTTTTGAAAATTGAATACCTTTGTCCCCATCGAGGCTAAGTTCCATTCCCCATCCCAGGACTGCCATATCTTCAACCTGACAAAAGCCCTTTCTCTATCATTCCTATTCCCTATTCCTTATTAGTACAGGTTCATTATATACAGAGCGTTCCATAAAGGGCTTGACACACATTACAATAATAACTACCTTTTTTAAATACTTCTATGCTATTTATGACAAAAAAAATTATATGTTTACCTTTGAGAGGGCGACCTAGGAAGTTGTTCCAACAACCTTAACCATGTCATTACATCAATCCGTGAGCTCCATTGATTTGCCTATTTTGAAAAGACTTCTTGTTGTTTTCGGAAGGATCCTTGGTCAAAGAAGCCTGCATGAAAGAGAGCGCTCCACATCTTTGGGGGTTAATTACACATGAGATTCCTTTATTGAAGGAAGTTGTTATAGCTGTTTGAGAAAGCGCTCGGCCTAGGAGGGATATATGTGGTAGTTGTAGCACCCTTGACATTGTAAAACCATTTATCAAAGGAAGCAGCCAACACATGATCCAAGAGGCTTATTCATTGGAGAAGATCAACGAGCTCATCATTTTTAAGACTTCATTCTTTTTCAAAGGTGGAATATGTCGGCGCGCTATACTACATCGAGCCTGTGTTGGACACCTCTCGTAGACCCTGGGTCTGTCATAGAGCCAAAACGTGGTTCCATTGCCAGCACCATAACCAATGGAGAGTGTTTAAGATGCAATGTAGGTAGGAGAAGGATGAGATTTGAAACTGGCTGGAGGAAAGAATTCATGAGTTCGCATGCTAAGATAGTGTGTATGTGGGATAAGATGTCGACAGATTGAGAGAGAATTATATGTTTTAGTGTCTATATGAGGTTTTTTGGACATAACTCTTGGTAATCTTGCACGAATGGCAGGAAAGGCTGGCATAGAAGCATCAGTTCTGGTTTCCTCGAACCAGAGTTGAGTGGACCGTGAATAACCTGTTAAAGGTCCAGAGGTATTAGCATCAACTAATGCGTGCGGTTGAGTTATGGTATCAAGATGTAGTTGAAGGATATGTGTTGGAGTTTTTGGTCAAATGTAATCAGTCTTTTACGAAGGCGCTATAATTATTTAAGAAGGGACCATGTGGAAGATTGATGGAGGAAATACCGGTGTGGATTAAGATGCTGATGACAGAGCAGGGGATGTTGCCAAGCCATGCAGAGATGGAAGTGTAAGTCCGGCGTGGGGCGGTGGAATAGTAGAAGGACCTGATGGTGAAGTCGGTGGCATAAGGTGCTTTAATGAGCAGTGATTATAAAGAAAGGAATGGGATGCTTAAATAAAATGGCGAAAGCCACAACAATAGGAACGCATATATAGCAGAATGATTGTGGCATAAATAAAAGTAAAATATCCGCACCAGAGGTTTGTTGAGGGAACGATATGATACTAAGATGCATCCTGAGTGTGGGACGATGCAAAGGATGAGAGAGACTTGGAATGGAGCTTTGGCTGGCTAGCCCTAAAAAAGGACAAGAAGATGTGAAGGTGAAGTGATAGAAAGAGTTCACGAAGGGGAAAGGAACAAAAACACTTTAGCAGAGTTGACTGATAAAAAGATCCAATTACTAGTGTTTTGGGGAAAATATCGGATTTAGTAAATACCGGAACCAAACCTTTCTAAAAAAATTCTCTTGCTTGTGTGATTGGTCAGGTTGTACCTTACAGTAAGGAAAGCCCATGCAGGAAGGACAAAATGGTATAGTAAGGCAGAGCATAGATGGTAAGGATATATCTAACTGTATGGATAAAATAACCCTACCTAATAAAGTTATATTGGCGCTCGAACAGAAAGGTTATCACCTATTGTATGGAAGAAAGCACTTTAGATAAATAGCTTTAGTAGGGTTGACTAATTGAAAGAAAGCCGGTAACAATAAATATACCTGAAACTTTGAGAATGAGCATTTTTCCTAATTACTTCTTGGGTGGGGGTCTATGGGATGGGTAAAATAGATAATATTTTAAGAATCGCCGTAGTTTTGAGACAGCTTAAAAAAGTTTATATGCCAATAGTGCCATGGGTATATTAAGTATATATGGGCACACGTAGATATGCGATTGAAATCTGCCATAAGCTAGTACTGGAAGTCTCCAAGGATTGCAAGTGAAACGATTATATAGGTGAAGTTAGGGGAATGATAGTAGGTGATACCTACAATATTGAATATGAAGACCATGGTATTGGATATTGGGTGGTGATACCTACAACAACCTCAAAAAACTGGGTACTTTATTAGTATTTTCTTATTGGGATTATTCCCCTCAATTACTCATTGGATTACTGTATTGGACACCATAGGATAGGAGTACCATTGGGGGTTGGTTGCATTATAGGTCGGAACTAAAGCAATACTACCCCCCAACAAGGGCAATAGCTATAATTAGTTCTTTGCTGGAGCCTCGGAGGGACAAAGCTTCATACGCACTTAGATATCCTCTTTATTTTAATCAAAGAATTAGAGAGACTATGATTTTCTTTTTTTCCCATGCAATACTGGCAACCCAAGGACAAGGTAAACACATATACAATACTATCTAGAGTTTACTTACTCCTCTATCTTTGGACGTTGTCGTCATGCCCTGGTGAGCACGTTATTCCATTCTCCCTTAGTTAGGTTTGTTGGTCTACCTACCTGCTACATGATGGTGTCACTAAATGAATATCCCACTTGTTTTGCTTTTTGTTTGCTCTCACGACTCATGCGGGATGTGAAAACCTCATTGATGAAACTAACCCACCCCAGGAATCATACTGGATAATGCTTTAGGGGGTATCCCAAATGATAGAGAGGAGCCATTGGAATCGAAATGGGGTCTCCATGCGAGCTCATATATCAATGGGTTTTAGAGCCAGAACATTTTCTCTTTGTTCATTCATGGCAAGGACGTCTCCATGGTGATATCGCATATAGTAATAGGGTTTTGTAGGTCTAGCTGCTGCTATGGCAAAGCTGCTGATTCTATTTCCCAGCTAGGTAGGTCTCCAGCTTTACTTATTATCCTAGTGAGATTTATCCTTAGGTCGGAATAAAGCTAGTGGAATTAGATGCTGCTATGGCAAAGCTGCTGATTCTATTTCCCAGCTAGGTAGGTCTCCAGCTTTACTTATTATCCTAGTGAGATTTATCCTTAGGTGGGAATAAAGCTAGTGGAATTAGATCCATATTTGTTCTGATTTTCTTTTGGATTATGGACTTGTTGGCACCCCTTGCCAGTGCTATAGCTTCTTTTATGCCATAGCAGTTTATTGTTGCCCATATCGGACTCCAACTAATGTCTTATTCTGGTTGAATCAGGCTTCCTTTCAACTCTCGGTAGTGAGAACATCATCCCAATATATCTATTGGTTATACACTATATGGGTACCCCCTCCTATTGGTTGAACCACCTCATCTACTATTGGTTCCTCACCAACCTCTCATCCTATCGGTTGAACCTAGCGGTTATCACACCATCCTCTCATTAGTTAGGGAAAATACCCAAGGTATTTATAAATGGGTGGGTATAAAACCTACCTATTAAAAAGGGCAAGTTCAACATCTCGATGTGAGTTTGGTCTATCCTCAATCGAAGACATCTTGCCACTATGGAAACTTCCGAAAAATGCCATTCTTAAAAAATAATCGTAGAGTGATATTGGCCATGGCAAGGGAAATCCTATGACAATGTAGTGGTATGATTATACACTAGTATTTACTTTACCAGCTACTAGGAAAGATCCTTTGAGTTACTACAACTTGATATATTCTATTTTCACCCACTGGAAATGTGGAATGGACCTTTGGCATAAGGAAAAACGCAAAATGAACGAAGGTTTAAAAATATGCCCCACCCGAACGAAACAACAATGATGGATTCCACAACTGTTTTTATGGGAGGTGCTAAGGAGGATCTAACCTATTCAACTGGAAAGGACGTTGCGTCTATATGCGTGTATCATATGTATGTGAGAATGTATAGATCCAAATATGTTGACTTTAGAACGCTATACCCCCCCAAGGGAGAGGGCTATCAGAGCAAGAACGTAGAAGGCCTATGTAAGGAGGCTAATGTGTGCATTCACATGCACACATCGTGAGTAGTATATGGTTTCCTACTCAATCTCCATTAAAGATCATATGTTACATTCACATTACAAGTATAAAAAAAAATGATTGGATCGGGAGTCATAGTAGATTAGAGAAATGAGCTAGTACAACATAGTGTCTAAATGTTATTTATCTCCTATCATTCTTATATGACTGCACTCCACTTTTCTAGATATACATATAGTGGTGGCACATTCACATGTTGGGGTTAGCCATTGTAAATCAAATAGATGTCATGGATGTGCTTCAAAACTCAGACTCTATGGTGTGGAAAAGCCTCCAACACCTTGGATCTGCTGCTGCAAACGCTGGTAAAAAGAAACAAACCCTAAATAAATAAAAAATCTCTGTGGAAGAACCAAATTTCCTTAGTCATCTGCTCCTGCGAATTTTCCTTAGTCCAATAGTTAGTGTCCACAGACACCCAAAAAATCTCAGTCCACTGCTCCTGAAATTCCCCACAACAAATTGAGGCGGATTGCCTCTATTTATACACATTTTTTATGAGTTTTTTATGGAGCCGACTTCAAGGGTAAGTATTTTAATTTTTAATTTTTATTTCAAATTTTTATTTATTTAAATCACCTCATCCTTTGTCTTGTTTTTGTTACCCTTTTGTCACACATACTTACCATTTCAATGGTCTTAGGGTTTGTTGTAACAAGTTCCCAAAAGCAAAGGTGTCCTCACTATCAAGCCATCATGGCTTCCAAGGGCATGCCACCATCATTCCACAAGCAAGAGTATGACCATGGGCTCTGTGTCATTAATGCTTCCTCCAAGGTTATCATCATCTTCAAGGTGGACTTCTTCAACAATGTTGTCATCATCTTCAAGGGTTTCAATACCCCATCAACACACGCATGACCACTTCATCTCCTTCAAGAGTTTAAGGACCATCAAACCACCATGTGTGGGTATAAAGGCTTCTTCAAGGGCTTCCACACATGTGTCAAAGACCATACAAGGTCTCCAGGGTCTTCAACATCATCAGCAAGGTCTTCAACATATTCAACAAGGTGGTGGCTCAAGATCCAACCTTGTGGGTACATGGACCTTGTTAACTAGATACAAGGTGCTTTAAGGCATAACCCATCTCTGTATGGGCTCCAGGGCACTGGATGTGAGGGTACTGGGATCATCCATACCTGTACACTGCAAGAGGGACTTGGTGGCATCAATGACAACCTACGAGGCCACTGCAAGTCCACGTTGGCATCAATGCCAATTCAATCAACATGATGTTATGTTCATAATGTAAATTGTTATGTACTTTAAATTCTACAATTAATTGATTTAATTGAAATCATAAGGACACCAATCATCTAGGCTAAGAAAATTTACATGGTACTTGAGCTAGAATTTCTAATTGAGTTTCTCAAGGGTTGATAATAGTATATCAACTGTCATAAGTAATTGTAGGAAATAAAATTGGAGGGTTTTCAGAGCTTGTAAAGTAGATCCTAGAGGTGGCATCAACTAGCCTAGTTAAGAGGTCAAATTGGAAGGTGCCTCCAATTTCCTATCTTGGACATCACCCTCTCCTTGAAAGCGACTTAATTTTGGGATATTGCCAAGGATGTGATTCAGTCGATAGATCCATAAGATTTGGTAGTTCCTTAGAAAACATAAGTGAAGGCCAAGTAGATGATCATAGATGTTATAAAATATCATTTGATTCCTCCAATATTTGAGAAAAAGATGAAGGACATGTTTGATGCCCAAAATAGCCTTTTAATAGAGCGAGAACATAAGCATAAATATGATATTGCAAAATGGACTTAGAGCTATAGAGATGACTAGATCAAATGCAATTGTGAACTACTTGATGAAGGTCATGTATATCCATGATCAACTTTGAGCAATTGGGGAGAAGATTGTAAGTGTTTAGTTAATAAACATAGTATTGAATGGATTTTGAATTTCATGGAAAACATTTGTTTAGGGCATTTGTGTTCATGGGCATCTTTTCTTCTTTAAAACACACTGAGATGACTATATCCAAGAGGAGAGTTGGATGGAGTCAAAAGGCCAACAAAAAGGGTGGTGATGGTGACCTTCCCTTATTTGGTCAAACAAAGAAGCGCAGAGGTAAAGGACCCAACAATGGAAAGGGAAACAATGAGGAGTTAACCTCACACCCAATGAAGAAGGACTTGAGTAAGATCAAGTGTTTCATATGTCATGAGCATTGATATTATGCATCATAGGGTCCAAACAAGAAGAGCAATAGAGGGAAGCAACAATAGAATCAGGAAGCAACCTTTGTTGAAACTCATATAATCAAGTTTGAGGATTTCTCTATGGTATCTTACCTTTCTTCTAACAAAGTTTCGAAGGATCGTGGCATGCAGGAAGTGGAGCATCTCTACATATGAGATCAGTTAAGCAGTTGATTTCGAGACTAAAAGAGAGAAACTTAGGAGTTCAAGTTGAGTTTTGTAATATCGCCAAGTATCCAACATCATGAGTTGGCACTATTTCCTTATAGCTTTAGTTAGTTGGCGACTCTTTAGATTTTGACAATGTTTTGTTTGTTCCAAGTCTTAGGGAAACGTTTCTTTTATTTTAGATTATGGTAGAAAAGGGCATTGTAATAGAGCTCGAGAAGCAACAAGTACTAATTAGACCAAAGAATTTCAGTCGAAAATAAACACAAGTTATCAAGGATAGAGATGGCAATTTATGTAGGTTACAGGGCGAACTTGTTTGAGCCCTAGTTCATGACAGTTATAACTTTTTCTAGTTGTGGCTCTTGCATCATAATTCTTTGCCTATTCTGAGGGAGATGTCTTCCAGAGTTTAGCATTGAGGATCAAAAAGCATGGGGAGGATGCGTGCTTGACAAGTTTACCAAGGTTGCTTTCCCAAGCAACAAGCATAACTCTAATAAAATTCTATGCCTAGTACATCAGATGTATGTGGATTCATGTCAACAACATCAATCTTAGGAAGCTTGTATTATGTTTCATTTATTGATTATATTTCTTACAAGACTTCGATATAGTTTTAAAGATCAAGGATTAGGTCTTTAGTAGGTTTCGGGATTTCAAAGCTCTAGTTGAAAATTAGATGAGATAGAAGATAAAAGTATGAAGATCAAACAAAGGGGGTGAGTATACCTCTAAAGAATTTGAGAGTTTCTGTAAGGAGACATGTAAGGGGAAGAATTGAGACGTCATGGGGTTACTAAGGTTGTGATTCATGACTATGGGATTTGTCAATGTTTCTATGGGTAGAGGAATGCAACACATTAGTCTACATTTAGAGTAGACATCCTCATGAGATCTTGGAGGACAAGATACCAAAGGGGGCATTCACTATTGTGAAGTTTTAGTTCAAACATTTCTATATCTTTGGTTTTTCCAATTTATATCCATGTGTCAATGGATAAGAAGACTAAGTTGTAGTCATCCAGTAGTAAGGATTGGTTTGTCGGTTATAATTTGAGACTTTTAAGGCATACATGGTCTTTATTTAATAGAAGAGAAAGAGTGGTAAGTGGGAATATACATTTTGAGCAATTTTGCATCCAATAAGTCTCTTGAGCCTATTACAGTGACGAATGAGAAGCAAGTAACTTCAGAGGTTGAGGTTGAGTCACTAAATACTTCCAGTGTAGGGAGCGATCTTCAGGCAAAGAAGAAGAGCCTGTAGCTCCTTTGAGTTATGTTAGGAGACCTCGATGGTTTACAGAGACATTGAAGGATGCTAAGGAGTTAGTTGAGGCCCATAGGAGCACATTTAGGGAGAGCAAACCTTTGAAGAAGTTTTCAAACTGCATGGCATTGATAAGCAACATCATATATCTTCAGTCTTCAATTTTTCAGGAGGTAGAAGACCATCATGTTTGGAGAGATGCCATTGTGGACTATACATCCATTGTGAAAAATGATGTATTCAACATAATACCAAGATCATAGGGGAAATCAATAGTCTAGGCATCTATACAAGATTTTGCGGTAAATGGAAAGATCTAAAAGTTCAAAGTGAGGTTTGTGGTGAGAGGGTTTTCCTAGAAAGAGGTTGTGGACTACAAGGAGACTCTTCCTCCAACTTCCAAGGATACTTCCGTTAGAGCAATTATATCTTTAGTTTCAATATGGGATGGAGGATACATCAAATCCTTAGTGGCATGATGAAGGAAGATGTGTACATAGAGCGAGCTTGTGGCTTTTGAGATAAGTGGGTATGAGTCCCATGTTTCCAAGCTGAAAAATACCTTATATGGACTCAAGCAAGCCCTAAGAGCATGGTTTTCTAAGATTGATGGATATTTATAGAGTATGGTCTTCACCAAAAGTGAAGCAGATCTTAATTTATATATTTGTTGGGGTTGACATGCTTATTTTCGTTATATGTGTAAATGACTTATTTGTTACTAGTTCATAAAAGCTCATTGTAGTGTACCTTATGTTGTACATGCATCTGATAAGTTCCTTGATCTATCTGGTCAACCACTAAACCATATATATGTTATATAATGAACACCTTGAGTTAGTCCATGGTGGAGTCGAGGAAAGAGCATTGGGTAGCAACTAAGTATGAGTTGATATACTTGAAGGGCGAAATTGAGTATGGTTTGATATATATCGGAGATGGTGAAGTGACGTTGTAGGGGTATACAAGCTTAGATTGTGTAGATAGTGCAATAGATATGAAGATCCTTAGGGTTCTTTTTTAGCTTGGGATTTGTAATGATATCCTAGTTCAACATGAAGCAAAATTTCATGGCAGTTAGCTTAGCAGAGGAAAAATACATGGTAGCTATTGTTGTTAACTGTGAGGCCATTTGGCTTTGCAGGTGTTTGATCAAGAGTTGGTTTACATGGTATTCATTGTGACAACTAGAGTTTTATCAAACTATTTGAGAATCCAGTGTTTTATGACAAGTCCAAACATATAGAGATTAGATATCACTTCATAGTAGCCATGATTTAGAGGGGAGAAGTAAAGCTCTAGTGTATTCACGTAGATCAACATGTCGATATTTTGATCAAGCCCTTAGCAAAGGGAAGTTTGAAGCATTTAGAGACAAACTTGGAATGGTGTATAATTATTTCCTCACTAAGAGGGAGTGTTGAGAAATGTAACTTGAATAAGAACTTCTTGCACAAGTCTAGTGTGAATGTGCAGGAAGTGGTTCAAAACATTTCTAAAATAACCAATCAGCGAAAGTGAGTAGTTAATTCTATTTTGTAATTCACTTTAGAAAAAAGTGAAAAGTCTTATGTTTTGTAGTTGAGACTAATAAAGTGTATTTAATACATTATTGACTTAGACTAGGATTTAATCTCAATCATCAATGGGTTTTGGTAAATTAGGTTTATTGGAAAAAGCATAAATATGGACAAGATAGAAAGATGCAAACCCGATTGAACAATTGAGCAGGTTATGCAATTAAAGGATGTTAAATTTAATGAAGCATAATATCTTTAGGACTGCATGAATTGAATGAGAAAAGAAGGCTACAAAAGAGAGAGAATAATTTAATAAAGACTGATCAATCACTCATGGAAAAATTGCACAGACATGGAGACAAAATTGGAAGAATACCATTACATCCATCAATCACTCTATTGTATGCAATACATTGGTGTTACAAATAGGAGAACACGAATGCCTAAGATAGGATTCAAATCTACCAACCTGGAGAGCCTCTAAAGCTAACTCAGTGTGGGGAAATCAACACTAGAGCTCACTAATGCAACTCTGGATCACTGAATTAGTTCACAACTAGTTAATTAACTGGATTAGGTGAGCAAAGGTGCCCTACTTTCCTCAAATCATGCAAAATGGCGCTAAGATGACTGAGAGTGATCTAACTAATGGGAATCAGAGCATAACTGAACATAATTGAACACTGACTAGGGTCAACTGCTGGAGTCTGCTGGTGGCAATCAGAGTGGGTTCCTAAATTATAGGGATTGTGTTGACTAAATTGTCATTGATGCTAACATGTGTGTCTTGGTGCCCCTTGAGGAGCCCTTCGGGGTTAGACCTATGTCAATGTCAAAGAAGACCTTTTGACCTTGTCCAAGCCCAAGTCTGAAGCCCTTGGAGCCCATGGAACAATGCCAAAAGCCCTGTACACCCTTTAGAGTGTTTAAGTTCCCCTAAGTTGTTTATGTGGTTCCCCAATGGTTTCTTTGGTTTCCCAATACCACAACCTATGCCCCAGTACCCTAGAAAGTGTCATTAGTAGGTTGAAGTAGTGTAGAACGTCAAAGAGTCCAAATAACCCATTCTGTGGTCATTTGTGTTTTTAATAAGGTCTTGGTACCTTAGGAGAAGTCTCTAAGCCCACAATCTAGAGGTTGACCCTATGATGCATGCCTTGCTCTTGAAACAATGATGATGCCCTCCTAAGCCCATGATGATGTCCATTACACGAAGCCCTCATTTGGTGACCCTTAAACATATAACCCTTATCATTGGTTGAAATAACACAAAGAACAATTATAAAAACTCTAGCCCTTAACTTAAATTAAAATGGATCATCTTAATACATCTGGGAATATTTTTAATCATTAAACAATCCCTTAACAGCCTTGGAAGAGAACGTTGGCAATCCTTTTTAATTAAAATATTAATAAAGTTAAAGTGTTAAAACAATTTTTAAATTTAATAAAATGATATTTGACCATAAGCACCCACACACACATGGTGTTATGATAACTCGTGAATTTATCTATAACATATGACAAACCTTGCTTAGGTCGACCCCATTAAATGTTTAAGTGTTAAAACAATTTTTAATAATTAAAAAATTAGTGTCTCACCTAGAAGTCGACCCTAAAACTCCTCTCTCTCAAATGCCTATTTTGGAGTATAATTAATACACCAAGAAAATGTCATAATCAAACACACAAACAATACAACTTTTTGGGAGTTTGAACTGAGATCTTTCGTTGGTATGAGGAAGAGTTTCTGAACAACCTTACCCGAGTTTTCCATAGATGTTTTTTTCGGGTTCAAGTCAATACTTGTCGAGTCCAAGTTTTCTCTTGGTTTGTTTGGTATTCTCTGCTAGTTGATTTGAGACAATACTGAGCTCTCAGCGTACACAACAGTCTCGAGTTTTCAAGGTTTTCCTCAGCAAGAACAAGTCAGGTTTATGTCTGATTTTGGGTTCCTGACAGTGAACTAGTTTATGGTTAAAACAATCCTGGAACAATGATATATTTTGGGCTAAAACAATCCAAGTTTAAGGTAGTCACACGGTCATTCACAACTCTGGTTTTGAAGTCACCTAAGGAAAATGCATAGTCCTCCATAGTGGTAACATGATACTCAGTTAAGTATGAGATCTCTACAGTGACAAGGTATGTATGTATAATATATAGTAACAAATAAGTGTGTGAATATACAAGTGTATTTAAATGTACAGTGAAGTGTACAAATGTATGAGTGTACAGTGATGTACATACAAAGATATATTTTTATGTACAATAATGTGTGAAGTTGTGATGTATGTCGTGATGATGCATGCTACACTTTGATGAACATGATATGATGATGTGATGTGATGATGTATGTTGCACTCTACACTCTCTGATGATAATGCATGATGATGTACACTCTGTGATGTTGCTGCAGTCCTATGATCTATGATATATAGACTATGATGAACATGTATACTATGGTGTGATGATGCTCTCTTATGCACTATGGTGTACACTTGATGATGCATACACGATGATGATGTATATTTGATGATGATGCATACCCTATGATGACGATGCTACTTGATGATGCACTATGATGATGCATTCCTTGTGTTTAGTGAAAGCATAGCAGAATTATTTGTTCAGTGATTAATGAGGTGTACAATGATGTACATGAACAATGTGTAGCAGTGAAATGACATATCAGTATACGGTGATGATTTGGCAGTGATCAGAGAGTAGAGGTTATCAGTAGTAGGAAGTTCAATGATTGGTTTTAACATGTTTAGAGGTTCGGTCCTCCTTTTCTTCAAGGTGGTAGGGTGGTGCTAGGGCTCAGAATCTTATGAGTTAAGTTGTTGTAGCATTTTGTCAGTTGTAGTTGACGAAGCCTAAGGGGTTGTATCCCCTTCCCGATCTAGCTGGTAAATTTGTATTAAATTTGTTTACTCCAGGTGTTGCTGGGTCAAATTTATTTTTAAAAAGGATTCCGTGGTTTTACCCCCATGACTTTGGTTTCCACATCAAAATATTGTGTATTGTGCATCTTGTTATTTTCATGTACATTGATGATATGCTATGATTGGTGATTATCAAATTTCTCTTGATTAAATTTTTTATAATTGTGCAAATATTGATTCACCCCCCTCTCAGTATTTCAATAATTGGTATCAGAGCAGGTTCCTTCAAAACAATCTAACCAATGGAAGGCAGTCATGGGAAAGTTTGCGAAACAAAAAAAACGTGGATAACCCTTCTTTGAGGGGACCAACTATGCATTATGGAGCATAAGGATGAGAGACTACATAGAAGCTCAAAGAATAGAGAATTGGCAAAGTATCGAAAATGGGTACAAGGTACTAAAGACCATACCAATAGATGCAGATGATTTGACTCAATACAATAACAACTCAAAGGCCATAAATCACCTTCTACGTGCTATAGATGAATTCATATTTAACAAAGTGATGAAATGCCCCTCTACCAACGAAATGTGGGGAAAACTCCAAACCACATATGAAGGAGATAGTAAAGTCAAGGAAGGTAAACTTCAAACGTACATAGGACAATTTGAACATTTGAGGATGAATGAGGGCAAAGACATTGCAACCTATATTCTTCGAGTTTATAAACTTGTGAATACCACCAGAGGTTTGGGATAAGCAGTTAATGAGGCCATAGTTGTTCAAAAAAATTTAAGGACTCTTCCCAAAAGGTTCAATCCTAAGATCTCTGCCCTAGAAGAAAGAATTGATCTGAAGACTATGACAGTAAATCAACTACTTGGTAATCTTGTGGCCTATGAAATGAGAAATGATGATGAATACACGTCAAGAAAGGAAACAACATTCAAGGTCTCCTCCAAAAAATCTAGGAAGAACAAACCAACAAAAGGCAAGCCAACAAGTGATGTTTCTGATGAGGAGGAAATAACCAAATTTGTATGAAGATTGAAGAAAGGTACTGGGAAATACAAAGGTAAGTTACCTCTCAAATGTTTTTCATGTGGAAAGATATGTCATTTTGCTTCTAAATGTCCATATGCAAAACTCAGATAATGATGAAGGTGGCAACGTCAAACCCTACAAGAAGTACAACAATTACAAGAATAAGAACAGAAGGAATTTTGCAAAGAAGAAAAGTATCTATACAAAAAGGGACAACAAATCATCTAGCGAGGACTCCAACAATGGCAATGACAATGAATTTGACGATGACAGTGAACCAAAGAAGGGAGTCTTTATGGAAATAAAGTCAAATGAGGTTCTTCATAGTGATGAAGAATCTGAAACTAAAGGTGAGGTAGATATTGAAGCAAAACTTATAACCGCCTTAAAAGATCTGAATAAAGTCAGGAAGAAGAATATGGTGCTTAAGGAAGAGACACAAGGGTTTGAGCAAATCATTGTTGATTTGAAGGTCAAACTGGAATAAGCCAAAAGAATCGAAGACACTCTTACTGAACAACTGATGGCACATATTAAAGAAAAGGAAAATCGTGAGGCTGAGATAGTATCGCTGAAAACAAAATTATAGATGAAATATTTATGCAAAAGTTATGAAAACAACTCCAAGATTCTAGAACAAATTATCAGAAATTAGAATCCATTCTTTGACAAGACCGATATAGGATACAAGAAAAATATTGATGAGGCCTCAAGCTCAATGATGACAGGTAATGAGTATAAGCCAAGAAGCTATGTAGAAGTTGTCAAGGGCTCCCCTAATGAAGAAGATATCGAATGCCAACCAAAACAACCCATACCAAAAGAAGGGCCAGCAAAAAGACAAGACCTCAGAAGAAAAAATCCTTCATTTGTTCCCAGGTATGAACATTTATTTTATGGGTATTGTTTTACATGTGGAAGATTTGGACACAAAGCTGTAAACTGTTTTCAAAGAAGAAATTTTGAAACAAGGAATAACTCTGCAAGCCTCAGATGGCCACAATACAATAACATATTTGGTCCCTTGAGATTAGAAATAGAATGTTACAAGTGTAACAAATTTGAACTTATAGCTAGAGATTGCAGAATGAAGATACCAACAGTAAGAAATGAGGAAAGGTCCAACAATCAAAAGGGGGAACATCACAATGTATGGATCAAACGCAAGGGCAACTCAAATAAATACGAATGTGGAATTTCTCTTCAAGATCAGAATAACATCTTTGGTGAATGGTATGTTGATAGCGGTTTCTCCAAGCATATGACAGGTAACAAAAGTGCTTTTGTTAATATTGAAAAGGACAAAGGATTTGTTTCCTTCGGAAACAACAATTCAACAAAAGTATTGGGAAAAGGCACAGTGAAGCTTGGAAGTAAAAACTCCCCGGCTGAAAATGTCTTGCTTGAAGACAACATGAAGCATAATCTGTTGAGAGTCAGTCAGATGTGTGATCAAGGACATGAACTCCTCTTCAAATCAAAAGGATGCAAAATAAGGAAACAAGGATCAATAAAGTTAGTAGCCACAACCACTAGGACTCCCAACAACATATATGTGTTAGATAATATTGATTTCGAAAAATGTCACTTAGGAAAAGAGGATGAAAGTTGGATTTGGAATAGAAGAATAGGGCATATACATTTTGATAATTTGGTCAAAATATACAAAAACCATGCAGCTCAGAATATGTTGGAAGTTACAAAGCTTGTTAATTATGTATGTGAACACCGTCAACATGGAAAAGAAACAAGAGTACATTTCAAGACGAGAGAATTCTTCTACAAAACATTTGGAGCTTGTTCATACTAACCTATGTGGACCAACAAAGAGCAAAGGCCTGAGTGGTGAACAATATTGTATGCTACTTATTGATTAATAGACTAGGATGACATGGGTATTTCTTCTCAATAGGAAGTCACAAGCTTTTGGATGTTTCAAAATTTTCAAGGAACTGGTCGAGAATGAAACATGATCACGAATCAAGTGTCCCAGATCCGATAATGGTGGAGAATTCACTTCAGATGAATTCAACAAGTACTGTGAAGAGCATGGAATAAAAATAAAGTTTTCAGCAGCAATAACATCTCAGCAAAGTGGAGTTGTTGACAGAAAGAATAGATCAGTAATGGAGATGGATATAACCATGTTAAATGAGTCTAAGTTGAATGACAAATTTTGGGGACAAACATTTCTTACAAAAATACACATCTTGAACAAAGGATTACTCAAAAGAAAAAATGATAAAACTCCCTATGAGCTATGGATAGACAGAGCGGAAAATGTACGACACTTCAGAGTATTTGGAAGCAAGTGCTATATCAAAAGAGAAGATAAGAAGATTGGAAAAATTGATTCTTGAGTAGATGAGGGCATATTTGTTGGATATTCATCCAAAAGGAAAGCTTACAAATGCTACAATTTGATATTAAACAAGGTAATCGAAAGCATCAACGTGAAAATAGATGAGGCCAGACTAACATCATGCAAAGAAGAGTCAGAAGAATCAGATGATGCAGAAAAGGAAGTTTCTGATCAGAAAGAAATGAAGGAAAATAAAATGGAAGAACAACTAGATGAGAATGAAGAACTTATAGAATATGAAGAACATAATCGACCAACTGTGGAACAAGAAGAACAAAAGGATCAACAAATTCCTAAGAACTGGTACCAGAAGAACCA
This sequence comes from Pseudotsuga menziesii, assembly GCA_001517045.1. Taxonomy (NCBI): domain Eukaryota; kingdom Viridiplantae; phylum Streptophyta; class Pinopsida; order Pinales; family Pinaceae; genus Pseudotsuga; species Pseudotsuga menziesii. Next base: position 151,207 of record LPNX010670080.1, read on the forward strand.
TCCATCAGATCAAACCATTGGTGATAAAGATGTCGAAACAGGAACTAGAAGAAGACAATCTAGAAGAAACGAGCAGGTACACTTTTCTCTATTGTCTACAAATGAACCAAGAACTTTTACAGAGGCCGATACAGATGAGAATTGGGTCAAAGCAATGGAAGAAGAATTAGATCAAATTGGGAAGAATGAAATATGGGAACTTCTTTCTAGACCAAATAACAAGACTGTGATCAGCACAAAGTGGGTTTTTCAGAAACAAAATGAATGAAGATGGACATGTACTCAGAAACAAGGATCGATTGGTTTGCAAAGGCTATGCTCAGATCGACGGAATAGACTTTGAAGAAAAACTGGCACCATTAGCCAGAATGGAAGCCATCATAATGATATTGGCTTATGCTTTCTCCAAAGACATCAAAGTGTATCAGATGGACGTTAAATCAACTTTTCTGAATGGGGAATTAGAATAAGTCTACATCAAAAAACTAGAAGGATTTTAGATTTCAAAAAACAAGGACCATGTATGTAGAATCAAAAGGGATTTATATGTAATAAACCAAGCTCCTAGAGCTTGGTACTCTAGATTGGATAGGTAATTGCAGCAACAAAACTTTAAGAGGGGAAGTGCAGACAACAATTTGTACATCAAACAGGACGGCGACAACATGCTATCATTGAAGTATATGTTGATGATATCATCTTTGGAAGTGATGATGATTCACTAAGTCAACAATTTTCTAAGGACATGCAGAAAATTTTTGAAATGTCTCTGATCGGTGAATTAACCTTCTTCTTGGGAATTTAGATATCTCAACGAACAAAAGGATTTTTTTGCTCATACAAAATACATCAAGGAAATGTTAAAGAAATTCAAGATGGAAGATTGTAAACCTGAGTACTCCTATGATCATCAATTCTAAGCTGAGAAAGGAAGATGAATCTAAAGAAGTTGATCAAAGGATTTATAGATCAATTATTGGTAGTTTGTTATATGTAACAACCTCAAGTCTAGATATGATGCAAGTTGTCGGACAGGTTGAAAGATTCCAAGATGGTCCAAAGGAGACTCACATTATAACAGTTAAAAGGATCTTTAGATATCTCAAAGGAACTATGGACTTTGGACTTTGGTATCCAAAAGGAAATGAGATAACATTGATAGCTTATTCAAACACAGATTGGGCACGATGTGTTGACAGCAGAAGAAGCACCAATCGAACCACTTTTTTCCTAGGAAATTGTCTAGTATCTTGGTTGAGCAAAGAGAAATATCCAGTGTACTTATCCATTAGAGGAGTTTTGAGGTCTAAAATGGGCCTCTTAAGGGAAATAATAAAATAAGAGTTATAATAATTAAATATAACTTCTAAATTTTGGAGGGGAAAAGGAAAAACTACTTTTTTCTTATGTATTTCCTTATGGGTTCACCCATATTTCGAGTTTGAGGATTTAATATGTTTTTTATTGAAATTTTCATTTTTGGGTGTCGTGGGTACCTCAACAGTATGCAGTGTGGGTATGGGTTGGATGCATAATTAAATTACGTATCCAATGAGTCCCCAAACTCAAAATTTGGGTGAACCCATAAGGAGATATACCAAAAATACGATAAGAAAAAGTAGTATTTTCTTTCTCCTTCCATTTTTTTTACAAAGTTTACCCTTATGGTTGACATCATCATATTTAATCCTATTGGTTCTTTTAAAGTGAATTTCAATGGTACAATTTTTTTATGCCCATTTTTTACCTCAAAACTCTCCTAATGAACTATCGAAGCAGAATATATAGCAACAACAGCCTGTTGTACTCAGATTCTTTGGATGAAGCAAACTCTACAAGACATACACGTGACATGTGATGAGTCAATTCCAATTCTATGTGACAATACAAGTGCCATCAGTATCTCCAAGAATCTAGTCGTGCACTCCAAGACCAAGCACATTCCTATCAAGTTTCACTTTCTCCGGGAGCAAGTCATATATAAGAATACCAAGTTGGAATATATTGGGACAAAAGAACATATTGCATACATATTTACTAAGCCTCTCCCAAGAGAGACCTTTGAGTACCTCCGAGAAAAATTGGGAGTCATATTATCTCCTAATTGAATTGATCCATCTTCAACAACACACCGGTATGATAGTGAGAAGTAATACTATAGGGAGAACCCTTTTCCATTGATGCCAAAGGGGGAGAAAAAGTAGAACAAGGAAGGTAAAGGAAGGCTGCTCTAAGGGGGAGATTTGTGAACAAAGGAAGCTCTTTCTAAGGGGGAGCTTTGAAGTTGTCATCAATGATAAAGGGGGGGATTGTTGACTAAATTGTCATTGATTTCAACAGGTGTGTCTTGGTGCCCCTTGAAGAGCCCTTCTGGGTTAAAAGTATATCAATTCCAAAGGAGACCTTTTGACCTTGTCCAAGCCCAAGTCTGGAGCACTTGGAGCCCTTGGGACAATGCCAAAATCCATGTACACCCTTTAGAGTGTTTAAGTTCCCCTAAGTTATTTCTATGGTTTCCCGGTGGTTTATTTGGTTTCCCAACACCACAACCTATGCCCTATTTCCCTATAAAGTGTCCTTGGTAGGTTGAATAAGTGTAGAACGTCAAAGAGTCCAAACGACCCATTCTATGGTCATTTGTGTTTTTAATGAGGTCTTGGTACCCTAGGAGAAGTATCTAAACCCACAATCTAGAAGTTGACCCTATGATGTATGCCTTGCTCTTAAAACACTGATGATGCCCTCTTAAGCCCATGATGATGTCCATTACACAAAGCCCTCATTTGGTGACCCTTAAACATATAACCCTTACCATTGGTTGAAATCGCATAAAGAACAATTGTAAAAACTCTATCCCTTAACTTAAATTAAAATGGATCATCTTAATACCATTGTGAATATTTTTAATCATTAAACAATCCCTTAACACCCTTGGAAGAGAACATTAACAATTCTTTTTAATTATAATATTAATAAAATTAAAGTGTTAAAACAATTTTTAAATTTAATAAAATGATATTTGACCCTAAGCACCCACACACACATGGTGTTATGATAACTCGTGTATTTATCTATAACATATGACAAACATTGCTGAGGTCAACCCCATTAAATGTTTAAGTGTTAAAACATTTTTTAATAGATAAAAATTTAGTGTCTCACCTAGAAGTAGGCCCTAAAACCCCGCTCTCTCAAAAGCCTATTTTGGAGTATTAATACACCAAGAAAGTGTCATAATCAAACACACACACAATGCAACTTTTTGGGAGGTTGAACTGATATTTTTCACTGGCCTGAGGAAGAGTTTCTGCACAACATTGCCCAAGTTTTCCATAGATATTTTTTTTGGGTTTAAGTCAACACTTGTACAATACGAGTTTTCTCTTAGTTTGTTTGGTATTCTCTGTTGGTCGAACTAAGACAATATTGAGCTCTCAACATACATAACAATCTCGACTTTTCAAGGTTTTCCTCAACAAGAACAAGTCGGGTTTATGTCTGAGTTTGGATTCCTGACAGTGAACTATTTTATGCAAGCTTGGAACAATGATATATTTTGGGTTAAAACAGTATGAGTATAAGGCAGTCACACAGTCATCCACAACTCTAGTTTTGAAGTCACCTAAGGCAAATGCACAACCCTCGATAGTGGTATCATGATACTCATTTAAGTAGGATATCTCTATAGTGACAAGGTATGTATGTATAAGATATAATTTCAATTAAGTGTGTGTATATACAAGTGTATGTACAAGTGTATTTAAATGTACAGTGAAGTGTACAGTGATGTACATACAATGATATATTTTTATGTACAGTAAAGCATGAAGTTTTTATGTATGCCATGTTGATGCATGCTACACTTCAATGAACATGATATGATGATGATGATGATATGATGGTGTATGTTTCACTCTACACTCACTGATGATAATGCACGATGATGTACACTATGTGATGTTGTTGCACTCCTATGATCTATGATATATACACTATGATGAACATGTATACTATGGTGTGATGATGCTCTCCTATGCACTATGATGTACACTTGATGATGCATACACGACGATGATGTATATTTGAAGATGATGCATACCCTATGATGATGGTGCTACTTAATGATACACTATGATGATGTATGCCTTATGTTTAGTGAAAGCAGAGCATAATTACTTGTTGAGTGATTGATGAGGTGTACAACGATGTACATGAACAATGTGTAGCCGTGAAATGACTTATCGATATACGATGATGATTTGGTAGTGATAAGAGAGTAGAGGTTATCAACAGCAGGAAGTTCAGTGATTAGTTTTAACAGGTCCACAGGTTCAATCCTCCTTTTCTTTAGGGTGGTAGGGTGGTGCTAGGGCTCACAATCTTGTGAGTTAAGATGTTGTAGTATCTTGTCAATTGTAGTTGATGAAGCCTATGGGGTTGTAGCCCCTTCTAGTTGTCACTGGTAAAGTTGTATTAAATTTGTTTACCCCAGTTGTTGCTAGGTCAATTTTATTTTTAAAGAGGATTTCGTGGTTTTACCCCCAGTACTTGGGTTTCCATGTCAAAATATTGTGTACTGTGCATATTGTTATTTTCATGTACATTGATGATATGCTATGACTGGTGATTAACAACTTGCTCTTGATTAAAATTTGTATAATTGTGCAAATACTAATTCACACCCCTCTTAGTATTTCAACAGATTGGTCCCTGGAGCTCCTAAACACATGCAGACAGGAGAATTGAGTGGTAGGTGGCCCTAAGGTGAGTCCGCCATGCACTAGTGAAGTGGAAATGGCCTGCTAAGCTAGGAAAAGACAAATAGACTATGGTGGTCAAGGGAGGATTAATTAATAATAATAACACCCCCCTTAATCCTAACTTGGACAACTTGGGCCCTGATAACCAAGACCAAAGGTCACCCATACAATCTAAATGAAAAAATATCTTCTTAAAAACCGAGGAAATTGGGAAAACCTCATGGGAAAAAAACCCCTCAAATAAGCAGGAAAAACCATGATCAAGATTTCATACTAAAAGAAAAAAATTCTTCTTGAGTTAAAACTTGTGAAAATATTTCTGCAATTTGCATCTCTATGTAGCAGTAATGCAGTGTGATGGTTCTTATGTGCACTAGTTTCCTGGTACTATGCATGTGAACCTCTCCACCTTATTCAAATATGATGACAGATAGGAGAATAAATGTTGACTTTGTCTCTTCTTTCTGGAGGAAGAATGACATGATCCAATTTGTTATTCAGTGAGAAGAATTGTTGATCAGACCTTACCATCATGTAACTTCTCTTTGGGAGTTTGTAGCACCTCTCTGGGAGAAGTGGATTTGCTTGATATAGCGCAAGCCTCTCTTTTTGAAACTGAGATCTTGTTCTTTTCATGTTAGATGACTCTCCAGCCATGTTCCCAGCAACCTCAATAACCTTTTGAGCTCATTTAAGCCTAGGATTGGGAGTAGGGTCTAGATTTGGATCTAGATCCAATTGAACTTCATCTTCAATTCCATAAATTGATTCAACTTGGTCTTCTGCTTCAGATTCCGAATCTGAAACATTAATGGAAACATTATCATATGCAAAAGGTTTATGTAGGATGATTTTACCTTCCCTTTTAAATGGCAGCCGAGACTGTACTAGATCTGAGTATGGACCAAATACAACTCACTTTGGTGAGCATGTATGAATCATCTAGTATACAGGCAACAGATTTGCAGCTAAGGAGGGTATATAGAGGAAATTATTGAACACTCCATGCTCTAACTTGATTGAACCCTTTCCTTCAACTTGGATTTGAGTTTCATCACCCATGTGAATACTTGGACCATCAGTAAGTTGTAATGAAGAGAATGATTCTTTGGATGTATCCATGTGATTGGAGGCTCCTAAATCAACGAGGAAGGCATGCGATTTTGAAAAACCACCCTTCAGTGCATGGAATCTCTCATGATCTTCAGTCTTGTCTCTAGAGTCAGCCTTCTTTCCGCCTTCGGGGAGGGAAATATTATGTTGCTCAAGGAGTTTTGACATCTAATCTATGGTATTCTTCATACAATATTTCTCTATATGGTTTCCTTTCTTACAGTAGGAGCACTTTCCCTTGTCAAACCTCTGATGTTTGTCCTTCTTAGAGCTTGAGGATTCATATTTTGGATCAAACTCTTCCTCAGGTTGGAATTCAATGTTCCTTTTTTCTTTTCCTTTATGCTTCTTCCTTGCTTACGCATTCTTTGTCTCACTAGCCAAGAGAGCTTGATTTGGAGAGGCTCTAAGGGCTCCCATCTATATCAGCTTGTGTTGTTCCTGTATTAGAGACTCTGTGAAGGAATCAAGATGATTGGTATGAAGGTTGAAGATAGACTTTATGGGGCTTCCAACTTCAGCACTTGGAAGTTTGCGGTTCTTCTCATCTTGGAGGAAAATGATCTCTTGAAGTTTGTCAATGAGAATATTCCAAAACCAAAAGAGGAAACATAAAAGACTCAGTGGAGGAAGAATGATGTGAAGGTAAGAAGGATATTGGTAGATTCAGTAAGAGACCACTTGGTCGTCATATTTCTTAGAAGAAGACAACCAATAAGATGTTTGGAGTCTTGAAAAATTTGTTGGAAGATAGAAACATGAACCAAGCTCTTTCCCTGAGACAACAATTATCCAATATCAAGATGACAAGGTCTGACTCAATTGCTACTTAGTTCATGAAGCTTTTTGAGGTAAGATATCAATTAAGTACCATTGGAGAATCAATTGAAAACAAAGAACTTGTCATGACGACTCTTAATGGCTTCCCTCCCTCTTGGGAACCATTGATCTAGAGTTTTAGTGGGAAATCCAAGTTTCCCAAGTTTGATCGATTATGGGAAGATTGTACACAAGAAGAGACTATACTTATAGCTAGAGGCATATTGCATGGCCCTCAACACAAATAAAATCAAGACCTTACATCTCATGTCAAGAAGGGAAAAGGTAAGGGAAGAAACTATCATGGCAACAAAGACAAAGTTTAAAGATAAAAAAAAAAAAACGATATTTCACATATCCAATGCTTCAAATGTTAGAAGTACGGTCACTATAATAGACAATGTCTTGGTTCAAAGAAGAGAAAACACGAAGCCTCAACTGTCGATGTTGATGAAGATACTCCACATAAGAATTCAAGGAATGACAACTCTGAAGGAAGTGCAAAATATTGTCAAAATTAGTTTTTCTTCTAGTACTATCCATTTTGAGATGATGTGATTATCATGAAGATCTAGATTGCGATGGGATTTCAGCAAGAAGATGAAGATCAGAGGAATCTCACGATTCCTACTTGGAGGAAGTGGGAGCCCACCCACAAAACAATAAAAGATAAGTATTTGAATTGTCATTATTTCTCTTGTAGATCAAATCTGAATGTTTTGAATATGTTTTCATGACAAATTGTATGCAGATCTATATTCCTAGGATTAGGAAGTTTGTTGAGCATGTGATATAGTTATTTTATTGATTAACAATAGGCTCATGTAGTACATGTTATGTATATGATTGTTTAAATAGCCTATAGTGTTGCACAACATACCATGAGCCCACGATGGAGCTAGTATAGGATGATATCTCCTTCTTGCATGATTAGAGTAGTGCACACTCTTGATAGTATGTTCTAATGGAGAGAGAAGGCATCCAGATAGTTACCATATGTGCTTCAAATATATATGATTCTTGTGTTGAAGTGTTAACTAAGATTCCTATATAACTATGTGAATTATTGTCATTACATTGAATTAATTGAATTTGATCATGCAATGTCACTAACTATCTTACTAAATTTGACTTGTAGGAAAAGAACATATGCTATGACCTACAAGAGAAGAATGATAAAACTTTTTATGAAGAAAAAGCGATGGACATATGTATCATGTTTGTATTCAATGATAGAGAGAGAGAAAATTGATCAGAAGTGGGAAGATTCTAGGAGAATGATTCTCATCCCATGATATAGATCAAGAAGAAGGATGACTTTCGTAACAGATGAAGCAGTTAAATGGAAGTCATGAATGTTCAATAGTAACAATAGACAAATGAGGACCTAATACATTTGGCTATATGTGGACACATGACCCACAGGTCCAAAGGATCTCATATAGAGATTGGTGATTGGGAGCAGAATACTCCAATGGATGTCGTTCTCTCTACTATAGATGTTCGTTTCTTCGATGATTATGGAAAGCAACCGACTTTCAGTTGGATTTATGACAGATGGATTAGAGTATGTTAGTCCTGGAGTACGAGAGTTACTTAGTTGATTTCTAAGGAGGTGCACATCCATTCATATAGAGTTGTGCATCATGATTCAAACTGTATTGTTGATGATGATCCTTTGCTTATGATGTTATAGGTGATCTATTCCTCACCAAGGAAAAGTGACTTATTACCATATACATAGGGAGTCAGCCTTTGAGATGATGATCTTGGCCTATCACATCACTTATTGATGGTGTGGCAGAAACCCAATGAGATCTTTCTAAGTTAAGGAAGAACACAATTGAGATCTTGAGAAGATCTAGCATGATCACTGTGAGTACATGGCTACATTGATGGCGATGTTTTTTTTATCCATACAGATAGTTGAAGGATCCTTGATGTACTTGGTCATCAGCAGGACAAACACTCACATTTTAGTAAGGAATTATACTCATTTTCTCTAATGAGAGTTGGTGTTCATATTGGCACATGAAGTGGTATCTCATATAGGCTCATGGACTAGCCTATGGACTACTCCAGAGAGGGAGAAGGATGTCTACATCCAGAGGGAGCAAGGCGCTCTAACATAGAAGGAGATGTGATGAGCAAGATTGAAATATCAAAGAAGGTTCCCTAGTACTAGCCATGTGACTTGGATAAGGGTGAGTGGTCCGATGGCAGTGTCACATGTTTTCTTGGACACCCTATGATGGGGTGGGGAGACTGGTCTCCTGATACTCTCTCATGCAGATGTATGAATTCAACCATGTGACTTGTTGTTATTTTATTTATTTTTTAAGAGTTATTTGCATTTCATGTTTTTTAATAAGGAAGGACAAACTTGTCTACCCATGATACATTTGATTCCTTTATTAGTTTATATGTGTGCATGTCTATAGAGTATCGGGAGATTCTATAAAGAGCACATGTACCATAGTGAGAGATTAGTCCCTATATGACTTAGAATGGGGCGATACATTATCCCTAACACTCTGAGAAGGAGTGGGGAGATTGGTCCCATGAGTTACTCCCTCGTTAATAGGGAAGGTTAAACTTACTCCCTGGCACTCTATGAAGGAGTGTATTGGTCCCATGATTGACTTCCCAGTTAAGAGGGAATATTGACTTTACTCACTGAGACTATGAAGGAGTGGGGACATTGGTTCCATGGTTGCTTCCCTCGCTAAGAGGGAAGGTTGGTTCTCTTACATTCTCTCGGGAACTCTGTGATTGAGTAGAGATATCTCTTAGACACCCTGAGAAGGGGCGGAGAGGCCATTGCATTCTCCTGAAAACTTTGAGAAGGAGTAGGGAGATCTCTCAAATACCCTAAAAAGGGGTGGAGATGCAACTGCATTATTCTGGACACTCTGAGAAGGAGTGGGAATATCGCTCAGACACCCAGAGAATGGGTGGAGAGGCCAACGTGCACTTCCAAACACTCTGTGAAGGAGTGGGGAGATCTCTCAAACATCATGAGAAGTGATGGAGAGATTTAGTGCATTCTCTTGATTACTCTATGAAGGAGTGAGGATATCTCTCGAACACCCTGAGAAGGGGTGGAGAGGTTGGTGCATACAGGCTCATATTACATGTATGCTCTTCGACGGGTTGGGTTGAGTCGATGCATGTTGACTGCCCAAAGGACTGGGTTTATCTGTTGAATCCTCAATGGACCGAGTTGAGTTGTTGCATGTTCCCCATTGGACTGGGTTGAGTTTATGCATGTTGAATCCTCAATGAACTGGGTAGAATTGTTGAGTTGTTGAATGTTCCCCGATGGACTTGGTTGAGCTGATGCATGTTGACTCCTCGATGGACTGGGTAGATTTGTTGACACTTCTTTATAGACTGAGATTGTGTTGGAATACCTTCCTTGTGATATAGAGATGTTCGAGACAATCGTGATGTATAGATGTGTTCCAATATGATGATGCCTCCATGGCTAAGATGGAGTGTTGATGTAGTAGTTGCATGAAGTATCCTCACCAAGTCGACTCCATAAGAGACATGAATACAACACATATTTTGCACACTAAAAGACAAGTTGACCTAGTAGAAGAAGACAAGTCGACCCCACTTGGAAAATAAAAAGTCAACATGATAAAGTATAAATAGAAGGCACCCTCACTCATTTTCACCAAGCAAGTTCGCTCCACAAAAGAAGAAGTTCGTTGCAACTGCTATAAGAAGATGGTATGGGGTTCTCTATCATTGGAGAAGTTTCTCTTATGTTTTTGGGTTTATCTTTCTACTACATGTATTTGGATGTACATTGTTCTCTGAACTGACCATCTCTATTAGAAGGTTGATGGGTTTTCTCCCTTAGTGGTTTCCCATATCAAAATATTTGTGTCTCTTGTTTATGTGCTTGGTTATTCTTTTAGTGATCTTGTTTATTATGAAATTGAAGTTATACTAATATATCTATAAAATCTAACAAATTCAATACAATCATTTTATTGAAATAAATTTTGTGAATATTATAATTGCATGATAAATATCTCCTTAACTGCAAAACATGCCCTTTTTATTAAGATGTTGTCCCCAAAGTTGAACGACCAAGAATAGATCTAAGTTATATTGAATTACTAAAAAAATTGTACTTGTACTACAATATAATTTCAAAATAAATAATATGATAATGCTAAAAAACAACAACAATATGATTCAATTTGAAATGAAAAAAGTAATGCTAAAAATTACGAGACATTTTTCTTGAGCTTTAAATGATTAATGTGTTGTAGTTACCAAAGAAAATATGAACCTATTTTCACAATTCTTTTTGTTAGAGGAGGAAATATTTGGAGTTGGATCCATTTTATTCACAAAAACCAATTCAACCAACTATTCAATTATTTGTAATGCACAAAATGATGACTATTTATTTCTTTTATGAAATGAGAAATAGAACCCGCAACAAGTTTTTTTAAATCCTTTGAAAATGTGGATATCAGTGCAATTATTTTATGCTACCATGTTGCATCCTTCATTAAAAGGCCCTTCACTTTCACCTAAAACACCCCCTATAGTTTGGTATCAACTTGCCTTCTTTGTATGTGAGAGGAAGCTCTATTTGTGAAGCAATCTAATTGCCCAACTTATTTAAAGATGAGATATGGAAACATCATGCAATGTTCCCTTATTAATAGTGTCCATCACCCACTTTGTCTCTCATCATAGAGACCATAAAATTCAGGTCGTATCTTCTTGTTCTCTTGTTGCTCGAGACTTCTTCATTTCCAAGTATGGAGATGCATAAAGGACACGTCTTAAATTTCAAAGTGGCATTCAGAAAATGTTGTTGACATGTTGCTTCATCTTTAGGAGAAAGGCACTTATCCACTAGCATATTATGTTGCATGGATTTTAACAAGTTAGAACACTCGTTGTTTAGGCAATCACTATTTATAACCATATGTTTCCTTAAAAGATACCATTTTTTATGCATAGTGGTGTAGTGTTATGCCACTATTCAACCAATTGCATTTTTCTCATCCAATTAGTTTGCTTGTATCCTCTTGTTGATGCATTTTCATGATCACCCATTTGCACTCCAAATTATATTGTTGCGTCTTATGAGAAATGAAGTACCCACTTTTTTCCCAAATGTAAAACCTCTTGTGAATAATGGGTTTGCATATTTAATTATTTTTGTTTCACTATTTCCACTATACTTTTAATTTTGTTTTTCAGAAGAAAAAAACCGGACCTTGATATTCATATTGAATCAAAGGGCATCATAAGTGCCTCCCTTAGTGGGAAATTACAAGAGCTCTGTAGAGTATCAAGGATGAGGCTCAAGCAACCAACCATAAATACCAATACAAGGAGTAAACTGAGATGGGAATACTGACATCAAAGGATCCAAGTGTTCATCGATGTACAAAAATGACCGTTTGAAGCCCAGAGCACAAGAAGAGATCGGATCTATTGATCCATAGATGTCACCCGTCAAAACGAAAAGATCAAAAAAGGCAAAAGTTCAATGCCAAATATAGTTCAGTGCCCAAAAAAAGGTGGAGTCTATAACTCCGGCACAAGCTCTCAAAAGAGCCGAGTAGAACCACTCATACACATAGTGTCATCATAATATGAAGAAAATACATAGTGACCGAGTGATAAAAGCAAAGCATCTTTGGATAAGTAGTCCGCTCTCTGGTTGTGCTCCTGCTAGACATGACTAATGTCCATACCATATGAACACAGGATCAGATTTCCGATATTATCACATCAATGATCAAGATCAATAGAGGATAAGTCCGATTTACCAATGGCCTAGTTTATGACCACCAAGGAGTCACCATAAATTTTCTTTAATGGAAGACCCATCTTCTTTGCCACCACTAGGAGAGTCCACAACGCCTAAATATCTACCCTAGTATTTTTGGAAGGCCCACAACCAAACTTGAAAGAAAGCATATGAGTACTACTAATGGCAATAAAGATCCCTGCCCCACCCTTTGACTCTGTAGCAGCTCCATCAAAAAAACCACAGGGAAATGCCATAACTGGGGCAATTCCAATATTTCTGGACTTTGTCTTTATACTTGGAACTGGATAGTAGTGCAAAAATAAATCAATTTGATGCAGAGTATCAAGGATCATGGCCGGCTTGTCATCAAAAATACTCTTGTTCCTACCTAACCATATACACCAGTACACAAATAACGACACATAGCAATGAGTAGCATGAATGGAATGTTTTAAGAACCATTTCTCCAAGACATCCCTTAGTGCACATCCATACACATGTGGATCACAATTTAAGAAATTACAAATCCTGGAAAAAACGGATACAATGAAATTGCATTCCACAAACATGTTGAATCGTGTCATCACCAGACCCATAGAGCTCAGATATGCTAGGACCTATCTAGCCTCTTTTTGATAGGTTGTCCCATGTTAAGATTTTATAGTTTATTAATAGCCAAATGAAACACTTGATCTTCCATGGAATTTTACATTTACAAAGGATAACTGCAAAATTATCCTTCACTGGAGCTAACAATGAATTTACCATAAGCTCGTACGCCATCGTAGCAGTCACTTTCCCCTCCTTTTTGTTATATATCCATAGAAGCTTATCATATGAAGCCGATAGCCTGATACCCCCATAATCTAGTCCAGCCACATAGTCATTCTAGGTATAAGCCCAAGAACCCCCCAAGTCTAGGTCCTCTGAGGATAACCAGTAAGATGAAGAGTCAATAGAAGGGTTTCGAGCATGTTGAAGCATTGATATACCATAATCATGCAGATTAACAGTCAGATCATGTGGAAGATGTGGCAAAGAGCTTAATCCAATGATAGGATTAGAGCCCACGTGAATGTCCCTTCCATTTCCAACCTGCCAGCCCATATACCTCCCCATCCACATGAGAATGTGGAGAAACCCATTCCAAATGACAGAGGGACCTCTGACTAAGGAAAGCTTGGATCTGAGCCACTTGTCCAAAGACTGATTTTTTAGGTATTTAGCAGAGATAACCTGTGACCATAAGCCAGTTCCATTAAGAACCATCCACAACGATTTCAGTCTTACGGAAGCATTGAACCAATCGAAATTTTTTATACCCCAACCTCCATATTCGAGCAGTTTAGACAGAGATTGCCACTCCATTAGATGATATCGTTTTATGTCCCTCGAGGAGCCCCATAAGAAAGAAAAAATCAACTTTCTAAGTTTGTTCAAAATATACTTTGGGAGAGGGACCAGTGCAAACTAGTATACTGGCAAACTAGATAACACGGCTCGAATGAGCACCAGCTTTCCTCCTAGAGAGAGAAACTTATTAGACCAGAGATGCATCCCTTTTTCAAATATTTTTACCAGCCAGTACCAATCTTCGACATTATAACCCAGAGGTTTGATATAAAATCCTAGGTACTTGAACCCTAGCTATATAGGATCCGCTTTGAATGGCATAAAATGTTGAATGTTATGTAAAATCCCTTGATCCAAATCATTGAAAATAAACCCAGATTTATCCAAACTTACACTCATACCTGAAGCTGAACAGAAAGTCTCTAGAATGACATCAAAAGCCATCCATTCCACCACGGTGCCCATGCCAAAGAGAATGACATCATCTACAAAAAGTAGATGGGTTAGATATACAGAGTCTAAAATTTTAATGCCCTGAATCTTGCCTTTGGCCTTTGCATCTCTGATCAGAAGACTGAGGCCTTCAATAACCATAATGAACAGTAAGGGAGATAATGGACATCCCTGCCTAATACCCCTAGAAGCTGTGAAAAAATGAGAAGGGGTCCCATTTACCAATATGGAAAAAGTTGTAGAGGTTACAGAGCCCATTAACCAATTAACACCTCCCAGGGGAACACCAATCTAAAGAAGAATGAGCCTCAGATAGGTCCAATTGACCCTGTCAAAAGCTTTTACAAGGTCCAGCTTCAAAACTAGGGCACAATTATTTTTAGTCTTGAGGGTATGGAGGGCCTCCTGAGTGATTCCGATAGGTTCAACAATCTTCCTGTGTCTCAGAAATCCAAATTGTTCAGGTGAAATGGGATTTTGCAAGGAAGGGCTTAAGCCTAAGAGCTGCAATTTTGGAGATCAACTTGTAGACCAGGTTGCAAAGAGAGATAAATCTAAAGTCCGCAAAGGAAAGAGGCTTGTCTTTTTTTGGAATCAAAGAAATAAAAGTGGAGTTAAGGGCATTATCCACCCTTCCAGAGACCCTAGAAGATTCTGCAACAGCAAGAAGATCACCCCCCATAAGATCAAAGAAACCGAGAAAAACTTCAACTGCCCAGCCATCAGGGCCTGGGATTTTATCCTTTTTAAAGGATTTCAGGGCCACTTCAACTTCACCGAGGGTAATCATGGAAGAAAAGGTGTTGGTTTCCTCCTCTGACAGGAAAGAGGGAAAAAGTTGAACCACCTTCAATTGATTGACAATATTAGCTTTTAAGTCATCCTTGAACATCTCTGAGAAATGTCTGACCCACAGGTCCTTTAGCTTATCCTCCTCGTCCACCCAAAGATGATCCTCATCTTTTAGGGCCCAGATGGAGTTTTGATTCCTTCGAGCCGATGCAATCAAATGAAAATACTTTGTATTCGCATCCCCCATCTCAACCCACTTAGCCCTACTTTTTAGCATCCAGGTCATGATTTCGTGGGTAAGAAGCTTTTCCTTTTTTCCCCTTAGGGATTTCAAAGCTTCCATATCATCCACAGAGAGTAAACCAGAGGGATCCAAAGCAACAAGGGATTGGATCTCACTATCCACTTCAAGGAATTCACATTTCATAGCTGTTGATCAGATCCGAGACCAATTCTTTACACAATTTTTAAGAGCTTTAGTGTTAGGCCTTTCATTTCATCAAGAAGAGGATCTGATACCTAAGAGGTCCAGAAGTCTCTTACCATGAGATAGAAATCATACTCCAGAATCCAGGCATGATTAAATTTGAAAGGATAGGTATGAGTCGTGGTCAAGCCCCCCCATTACAAACAAACATGATAGTGGTCTGATACATCAAAAGGGACAGTCCACACTCTATGTCTGAGCAGGGCTGGTACCAAAGAAGAAGATATTAGGAACCTATCCAGTCTTTTACTGATTCCATCATCACCTGCCCTGCCATTTCTCTATGTTGGCCTTGCACAAGGAGGGGCCAATTCAACTAGCCCATTATCAAAAATAAGATGAGAAAATAAGCGATCAAGGGGATCTAAGAGAGATTTTTTCCCCCAGATTTCAGCTGCACCAATAGTGAAATTTAAATCACTCGTAAGGACATGGTTTGGCACAAGAAGTAAGCCTCCTTCAACCACCTTTTTCCAGAAAGGTTCTCTGTTTCTATACGGCCCATAACAGTTCAAAATAGAGAGAGTGGAGGAGGAGTCCCTAAAGCGGGCATGTACCAACATACCAGCCACAATTTCGAAAGCCTTGCACCGCACTAAAAGAGGGTTCCACCCTGTTAACAGACCTCCAAAGAGGCCTAGAGCACTAATGGCACAAAACTCCCAACCCGAAATGAGCTTGGAGAAGGCCAGAAGGGCAGGGTAAGTACTACACATAGTCTCTTGAATAAGGATCATTTCCGAAGCCAGAGAAAGAAAAAGAGAGTGGAGGGTTCTTTGCTTGGCTAACCCTCCAAAGCCACGCACATTTAGAGATAAAATTTGCATTAAGAAACACCATCTTTGGGGGACAATGCTCTAAGTGCCCTGGTAAGAGAAACATAATGGCTTCTGGAAGCTTCTTTTATTATGACTAACAAAGGAGTGAAGGGTAAGGGATCCTGGCTCGAACCTGGCTTCCCCTGAGGTTTTTTCCTCTACTTTTTTATCGTGACATTTTCAAACCAGATGGAGTTGAGAGGTAAGGTAGAAGGAGACACCAGCAACTTATCAGAGAAAATTGAAAGAGTTTTCATCAAAGCCGGGTCCAAGAAAGCAGGTGCAAAGCAGGGACTGTGAGGTGAGGAAGGAAAAACTGGAGGCAAACCTTGTCTAGCTAAAGGTGGGAAATCCTCGAGCGAGAATAGGGGTGACTCATTGGGAGCCTCCACCTGTGGCTGAAAAATGGCCGGAGAAACCAAACAAGGGTTTGGCAAGGGGCTAAGTGAGGGAACTTGGGTCAAAGAGGAGGTAGGCTCCTTGAGGGAATCAACCTTCAGGGAGAGAGGAGAAGTCACTGCTTTCAGAGGCTTGGTCAAGGAAGCTCCAGCCTCCACAGATTGAATGAAAAGAAGTTCATTAATAGAAGCATCATCAAACAACGTCAGAGAACGAGAATGCATACCATCCTTTGCACTTTGTGGGGCAGCCGGGAAAGGTGAAGGTAGAGACATGCCTTGAGAAGTTGGTGAAGGAGAGTCATCAGACTGATAAAAATGCTCCATACCCTTCAAGAGCCACGGACACGACCGTCGTAAGTTCCCCACCTCATGGAAACAGTTGCACCGAAAAGGGAAATTTTGATAGTCCATTTTTTACGGAAAAGGTGGTCATTGCACATAATTTCCACTTCTGTCGGCAGGCCCTGAGAGATATCCATTTCAACCAACACTTTTTCCTTTCTTTTATCGAGTATAGACTGAAACTCATCCTCGAGCACCACAAATCTACCAATAGTATATACAATTCCTTCCAAGAGACCCTTACTCCACAGAGGAAAAGGTAGCGCCAGAACCCACAGATGATGCTTAACCAACCTTTCATGCAGTGGGTCAAAGGCCACATGCCACCGATTCAACACCAATGAGCCCTTACCAATCGTCCATAGAGAATCAAGGACGATCGACGCATGTTCTGCCTCCAAGAAAACAAAAACCAACCATCCTCTGGCAAGGAGGCTTATCGTCGGGACATAAGTGAGCAAAGGCTTCCAGTGGGTGGTTGTTGTCAATTTACCATATTCTCTGAGGCATGAAGGGGTGAGTCCTTTAACATGGGTAACACTTTTTTGCTAAAAAGAGACGATGAAAATTCATTTTTTTTTACTAATTTATTAAATCAAAGCCCTCGAAACTCGTATATGTCTTGTGAATTTCAACATCCAACGTAAAAACAAATTGTAGGGAATTATGTTGTCTTTTCAATTATATTAACATAATAATAATAATATCATTTAATATGTCAAAATTGTAGGTAATGAAATGTTTGTTCTTGTATGTATCAAGAAAAGTTAACAAGTGGCTTGTATGCACATAAAATTATTTAGTGATAAATATGATAATTTTTTAAAGAAAAAAAATATGAACATAAACTACACAGAATGCATTGGGACGCACATATTTTTTAATTTATTTTGGAAAATTATATTTTATTAATTTTCAAAACTAACCATTGAAAATTTTAATCACCTTTTGTATACATGTGTGTGCCCATAAACTATTTTCCCTACTTGCAAAAATAAAAATAAAACCAAAAATACCCTTTTGAAGAGTACAGGTCGATGTGGGGTGTATATATTTTTTGAAAAAAATTTGTTGTGTAGTTTTTATGGTTTTTATTTTTCTTTACACTGCTTTGAAATCGTGGACATTTTTTTAAGTGTAAGTTTGTAAAGAAAAAAAGTATATCATATAAACCTATGTTGCACAAGTTTCTGGAACGCGGGTACGTTGGGAACGCGGACACGAGTATCCGATACAACTAGAAGCTTCGCCCAAATTTGCAGGAAACGTAAGGTTTGGAGCGACAATAATATATATTAATTTTTTAAAATATATTTAAAAGAAATAAAGTTAAAAAAAACATAATTGATTAATTTCATAGCTTAAACTATTTTATCATCTTAATCCTCTAGTAGTGTCATGAAATTATTTCTTTTTAAATTTGCTCACTCCTCTAGGTCCACATTATACAAATCTCATTGTACGAGTTTGTAAAGGCAGGTTGCATATTTGTGTACAAAGCACCAATAGCTTCATAAATCATAAGATTCAATATTTTTCTAATTCCTTGTTCCAACTCCATCTATATGATTGCTCCCGAGAGTGCTTAGTCTTTGGGTGCCTTTGCATTTATTTATGGTAACTACTACTTACTTCTAATGTGAATGACCTTGATTGTTTTAAGTTCGACTAACAAACTTTCAAATTTTTTGGTATCTTGAGTTTGATCAATCAGTATGAATAACGTAAGCTAGCTAAAATCATTTGAGATATGAATTAAAGGTGTTCAATATCTTAGCATTGTAAAAGATTTATTTGTATTTACTTAAGTACAGTTGCAACATATATTTTGAGTGTGAATGGATCTAAACATTTAAGAGGTGTGGGCCCTCTTTATTTATATAACCTTGAAAATAAAATTAAAAAATGGCATTATTGATAGATTCAATTGAAATTTTTATTATTGGCAATTTCTTGACATAATAAAGTTCAATCATTCAATTGATTTTCAACACTTTTCTTGTGATTTTGGCCTCCACATAGTCAGGAGCTTGTAAAAGTTCCCTGTATGTTTGGGAGATTCTGGAAGCTCCCAAATAAACAGGGAGCTTCTACAAGCTCCTAATAAAAAGGGAGTGGCAAAAGCAAGTTCCCAAAAAGCTCCTGAAAAGCTCCCAAGTCCCCAAAGAAGCTCCCATAAAAAAGGGGATGTTTCGTACCAGCTCCCAGGAGCGGGGAAATGTCAGGTACAGGTTGCCAAAATCCCCGGAGCGATACCCGTGCAACTATGATATAAACTCAAAATCCTAAAATTTATATGCGGGTGGATAGATGATTCATTGATGAATCCATTGGTATGAATTCTGCCACATAAGGTGCATCCCATGATAGGGCTTATCCCTAGTAAGGAGGCGAATAAAATTAAGATTGGAGAAAAGGGGGCTAAAAACTTGTTTTAAAAGCCCTCGATCGAGCTAATAACTATTAGCTTGATTGAGGTTTTGAGCGTATTTTTAAATAGCTCCATTAAGGGTTTATCTATGGTCAAGATAAAATATCGATTGAGGGTTTAGATATGGCTAAGATAAAATATCGATCGAGCTATTTAATCATTAAAAAAGTAATTTTATATGTAAAAAAATAGTAGCCCAAATAGTTCAATCAAATTATTTAAGTATTTTTTCCATATAATTTTTTTTGAGATTATTACTTTTATTTTGTTTAAACCTTAAATAATAATACATAATATCTACAACCTATTTCAAATATTTTGGATGCCTGTAACGTGATTTACGACCCTTCATTTGGTGAGCCATAGTAAATTTTCCCATGGTATTTGAAGTGATCTGAAACCATGGGAAAATTTACCATGTGTTACAAAAACCATAGGCATAAATCATGTTAGAGGATTTGAAAAGAATTGAAATATAAGAATCTTATAATTGTTGATAGGTTTTTTCTATTAATACGAATATGGTTAAAATTTTGTATTTCTTACTATTTTTTTATAAGCTAGTACATACAATGTTTCAAATCAATGACCTTACACAGGGAGTGCCTTAACAATACACTTATTCACCTTTTTATTCTACGCCCCGTGAACTTTGTCTTTCTTACTATTAATATGAATATGAATAAAGGTTTTACATGAAAAAATTTAAATGCATATTGTAATATAAGTATTATCTAAATCAAATATTAATTTGCAAAAGAACTTTTATTACTTATAATGAACTAAAATTGAATTTAATTATACGTTTTTTTTTCAAATATAACAATCTCAAAATTTTGCTTACTAAAATTTATTTAAATCTAAAGCTTATTTTAAATGAATATTTAATTTATTAAAAAATAATATTAGCTTGAATAGCCTAAACCTCAATCCGGCTAGTCGAGTTAGTAATTTTTTTCATATTTTAAAAATTTTGCTTAGTAAAATTTATTTAAATCTAAAGCTTATTTTAAATTTATTTTAAATGAATATTTAATGTATTAAAAAATAATATTAGCTTGAATAGCTTGAGCTTCAATCGAGCTATTCGAGTTAGTAATTTTTTCATATTTTAAAGTTTTTGAGCTAATAGATGATAGCTCGATATAATATAAAAGCTCAATCGAGCGCTTGGTTAAGCCCTTGATTGAGCTTTCAAAATCTCGATCAAGAGCTTAACCAAATCTCAGTAGATGTTTTTTTTTTTTTTTGTTCGCGTCCTCGTCTTTCCAAAAAGTGTTACCCATCTTCATGGGAATACCCAAAGTGAAAANCACTTCATCTTGTCTCCACATTTTGCCCTTTTGTTATTCCACCTTCTGCCATCCATTCCAAAACCTTTTGGTTCAATTTTTTTGTCACTTCATCATTCCACTCCCAAGAATTTCTTCTATCATCCCACCATTTCTCTCTTTCTCAAATGGCAAAAGGTCTTAGTTCCATTCAGTCACACTACCATTCTACTATCCACAGTTATTTGTCCACACTATCACTTGCTTCACCTTTGTTTTTTTGCGACTTCACAATCATCTTGCATTTAAGGCATGCATGGTGTCATAATGGATTATCATTGGTGGAAAATTTCCCATATTCAATTCAACATGACTTGCTTAAGACCATCCTTACAATATTCATAATGGTACTTTAGTTGTGATTAATAGAAACCGAGAATTCAACCATCACTTGTTAGTACCACATTCAATATTGATTATGGAAAAAAGTGGAGGAAAGTGGTATGGCCCTAAGAAAAGGCTTGATCCACATTGTAGGGATATTGTTAATTCCTTGGCACAAGGAGGTAGAGACTTTCATTAGTCAATGGCATACCAATGGTATTTTGATGATAATGTGTCCAACGGAAATAAAATTTGAACTTTTAAACTTGCAAAAAACAATGAGCATCCTCGAAACCTTTGACTTTCGAGAGTTGGTATAGTGCTGCTCAAAGAATTTCAACCCCAAGTATGGGATCACAAATTTGAATGAAGCAGGTAAGACTCATACAAATGCTTTCTCTTCCAGCATTCATATACCTGTTAAGATTATCGACATCGACTAGGGTTTTCAAGGTCTTTTAGGCTAATTCGTCATTGGAAGCTCATAACGATGGTGTTCCCCTTTTGAAAAGGTGGCTTATTCCCCCATCTAATGATAAAATTAGGTACTACCACATTGAGGTGGATGATTTGTTAGAACATTATCAAAAGTATGCATGGTTTTTTTTCCATGCCATTAGACAAGAGACAATTTCTCAAGTGTTGAGGTATGTATGTTATGTTATTTATTAAAAGTTATACAAGCATACCATTGTTTTCTATGGTGAACTCATTTGAAATCAGATCGCCCATCAACTTTTAGAGTTTCAATAGACTAAAAGGTTCTCCATGCCCTCTTTCCTTGTCCTTAAAATACTTTTTGGCAATTTGTTCAAAGGACTACCTTGAAAGAGGGATGTTGATTTGAGTGCCACCTCTAAACATTATTGCACTTCCTAATTGTTTACATCCATACCGACCTTCCCATGAACATGATATATTGTATTCTATCATTTTTTATCATCTCACGACATGTTCAATTGAGAAACCTTGAACTCGTTGGCCTTCAAATGGGAGATTCTAATCATTGGGATTTGGCAGCAACATCAAGTTAATCAAACAATACCATTGGAGTTCTTGTTGGGCTCTATAAATACCTTATCTCGACTTCAGACTATAAACTTGTTCCATACAGGTAGTTGTCGCTAAATTGTTTATCAAAATTAGGCCTAATGTGGATTACTGCTATGGTAGGTTACGTTTATGGAAAACATCAAGCATTCATAAAATAACATAGTTTTTCAAAATATAAAGTACGCAGTCATCAAATTCCAACTGATTTTTTATTTGATGGCGGAGTGGTCGAAGAGAGGTCGCATCCACTCCATGGAGAGCTCGGCTCTTTGCATCGACCTCAAAACAATCTAGAATGGGAGATTTGCTTCAGAGCGGTGTCATCGATCTGACAAACAATGGTCAAGCCAATGCAAATATCGTAGACAGGTTGCAGATCCCTGATCGGGTCTCATTACCCTGGACAATTTAAGAAGGAATGTGGCTCTGCTTGGGCTGGTTTCCCTGACGGATTCCGAGCAGCAAACGATGGTGGAGGAGGAGGATCTAGACGGCGACGACGCTCTGAATGAAAATGTTTTCTGTGTTCTATTGATCATATTAGGCCATAATTTCACGGTGGAAGTCGAAAAATGGCTTCACAAGACCCTAGTATTGACAGGATTATCTTATCTACCGATTGATAGAGCTGGAACCCTAGAAATGGCGACGGATCACCCAGATCTGATGCTACAGCAAGGGTGCATGGGTGTTCTGCGGGCGAAGGGAGGGAGATCAGCACGCTCTTGGGCGCTGGTGCTTTTGTCCAGGTTGATGTTGGAAGCTCGAAAATATAAGTGGATAAACATCTGCTCGCATGGGACCAAGCTGCTGCTACTTCTGCTTGGCCTGCAGAACACAACGAGTCCACGTCTCCTCGTATTGTTCTAAATCAGAATACACAGGAAACATCAGATCTAAAGAATGTGATGAGAATAGGAATGGATGCGGTTCAGATGATCCAGAATAGCTACCTCAAAGCACAGCTTATGACAGATCTTGTATTGTTTCTTACATCTCCTATATGGGTGGGGTTGCCCTCTGTTTTTTCTGATCTCTCCTTGGAATCTGGAGTTAGGGTAGACATATACAGGTTCTAGATCTTTATAAGCTATATGGGTCCATGGATCTGAAACAGTGGAGACACTAATAGCAGAACTTGAGTGAAGAGAGGGTATTCCTAGAACCTCTTTCTTCTTCCTCCATGAAGGAAAAATATTGTAGGAATATTATAGGCTGATAAATTATTAGATCTCCAAGAACTCAACCATTTTTTTTGTTGCACCGCCTGTGGGGGGGAGCAGAAGGAAATAGAGGACCCTCCGGTCCTTCGTCGTATAAAGAAGTAGCTCGAACTAAGGGACCTCCTGTAGCAGCCTCTTCTTCTCCCCAGAACAGTCCGTATTTTGTGGAAAAGATGGAATCTACACCAACATTAGAGATCAAGAACCCTCAGGTAACAAAACTTTTCAGTACGCTACAATCTGTAGCCATCATTTGTCGTTTTAATGGTTTTTGGCCCAGATCTTTTGATCTCCATCAATGGGTTTAAACAAATTGGACAACCAATTGTCAAATCCTCTTATGCTCTAGGGGGTTCTTTGTAGTTCAGTTTGAATCTCAGCAAGATTACCAGAAGATGCTAACTCAAGGACCTTGGTTTTGGGGGAGAGCTGGGCTCTTCATAACACCCTGGTTTCCAGAGTTTGATTCAAGCTCCATGGTGGTAACCAAGATGCCAGTGTGGGTGAGGTTGCCAAATTTACCTCTACCATTCTGGCACCATTTAGTATTGGAAAACATTGGCAATATTCTTGGCAGGTTTATCAAAAGTGATAGCGACAGGAAAGAACAGGGATTATTTACCAATGTAAGAATTTGTGTGGAGATTTACCTCAGCAAAGGAATCTCGGATAGATTACAGCTGAAACATGAATATTTCAATTGGATTCAGAGGTTGGACTATGAAAAAACTGCTTTTAGATGCAGATTCTATCATTTGACGGGTCACCTCCAAGACACATGCCCACTTCCTAAAAAGTTCACAAAGAAAAAAAAGGGGCAGGCTTCTAACCGTAAAAATTGGCAAATAGATTACGCTCCGTCACTAGATGAGGATGAGGAGAGTGAAGATGAAGAACAACCGGAAGTACAGAAAAATGAGGAAAATATGATGAAATCTGAATCAGTGGATGCACAAACACTAGGAAAAAAGAACTATGGTGCGGAAACGCTATCAAATGATGTGAATCCTGCGGATGCTTCTTTTAGTGGACTAAAGCATGCACATGAAACAAAAAGCTCAGATTCTGATAAAGATCTAGTTACTATTCAACAGCCAGGGGAGATGGCAGGTAAACAAATGATCGTAGCTGTCACTCCGCAGGATGGTTGGACTAAAGTGAAAAGAAAGAAGATGGGGAAAAAAGGGAAAATAGAGACATATTTTCATCCTTGATTACCATGTCCTATGATGTATTATAGTTTTATCTTTTTTCATAGACCTTTGGTCTATTTTTTGACCGCTTGCTTCGGCACTTGAGCTTGCTCATAATGCATTTGCATCTGCAAAATGTAATTTTGATTCACCTCGGTTGAAATAAAATTACGCTTTTTTTCCAGGGAAAAAAAATAAAGTACGTAGTCATAAAGTATATTTGGTGGCCTTCCTTGGAAAATCTACACTAGGGTGTTAATAATACAACATATAACTATGTTAAATTGATGAAGATGACATCCAATGGAGCATGGCAGGGAGAAAATATGGTGCAGTGGTGGGCGAATTCCTGGATCCGTCTTTTGCCTCTTCCATTGCTATACAGGGCCTCCGAGCTATTACGAAAGCTAAAAGAGTTAGTAGAACGACCCTTCATTATAAATAGTTTAATGCCCCTTCATTTCTAATAATTATACTTTTATAAAAACACAAATGCTAATAATTATACTTTTATAAAAACACAAATGACAAGAAAAAGGAACATAATGAGCTCGCGAACTCATAACTCTTAACAATTCGATTGTAATGCTTCTTTTTGACGAAGCAATAAAAATGAATTGACTCTACGGTAATTAGGTATGCATATTTATACTAAATTCTACCCATTAGTGAATCCCAATAATATATATATGAAAATTAGTTCCTCGGAGCCCCAAAATGGGTGAGCTGAAAGAAGAAAAATACATGCAATCTAGTTTTGTGGATGGTAAAAATATTTTGGATTCTCTACGTACAGACGGTGAGATGGTGAGCTGAAACGCGGGTGAGGAAAGAACTAAATAGATTCCTGGTGGAAGGACGAAGTCTATTTATGGATTGCACTGACTCTCAGTGCACCAAGTGCAAGAATAACCCTAGATAGAACCAAGCATATCCGAAACCGATCCAAAGTGAAGAATCACGTTGGGGTTTTGGTGCCTTGAACACTCCTGAATATACCAATGTTTCTATACTTTGTAGCTCTTATAAAGCATCACGCCTAGCCAACAAGAAGGTCGCACAAATCATTCCTTTAAAACATTTTTCCTATCATTCCTTTTGTCTAGACGTTACCTCTTGGAAGGTTGACCTACAAAGACATAAGTAGATTCCCTACATCCCATAAAATTGTAACCTAAAATTTGATTCCCTGATAAGCATCATTAATGCATTCTTTTATTATTTGTGTTGAGCATGATGCACAAGTTGTGACTAAAATCCATTTCATCTTTTTGCATTTTGGAATTTCATTTCCATTCCCTGCTATTGTAAGTTGTGGAGAGTTTAGTACCGCTTTTCTCTCACACATCACATCATAGGGACTAATGACAATAGATAATAAATACAGTATGGTATAAGACAGTAGAATCATACTCTCAATGCATGTAATCATTATTTATTAGAGTTATTAAAAAAATTAATATCAAATGGAATGGTCTTCCTTGATGACTAAAATATTCATTCAATGAAAGCCACTCGCACTAATGCTTCAAATACAACGCCTTCACATGATAAACAAGAGAAATAACTGCAAAGCAGCAAGTCCCTGCTTATGATAATTAAATTAATTTTGTTTATTTTAATATAATTTAATAAAGAGAAAAAACATTTAAATATAATTTGTATAAATTAATTTTTTATATAGATAAATACAAAAACAATAAACCTAATAAAATAGTTTTTCATTGATATTTATTTAATATTCGACCGTAACTTGGGATAAAATGCAACACAACTATATTGTGACTGGCTCACAATATCATATAAGCAATTATTAAGCGAGACTTGTGTCGAGCACTCTGCAGATAAAAACTCAAACTTTTACACGGTGAAATAAATATGGGTTCTTTGTGTCTTTATATATATATATATATATATATATATATCGCAAAGAACTATTGCCGCAAATACAAACTTGGAAATTTACAAGGATGTTTCACCTTTTCACCCTTTAAAGAGCTTCGACTCTCAGCACATTCCAAAAAAATAGAGCTTAAGCTCTTGAACTCTACACATATTTATTTCTTCTTCTTCTCCTTTCTCTTTTTTGTATATCTTTTTCTCTGTCTCTCTATCTTGATTTACAATCTTCTTCTTCTTCATATAGACAGACTAAAAATGCTTATCAGTGAAGTTACTGACTTAACATTAATATTGTAATAACTATCTACCTAGAAACTTATCTTCGGAAATTTAATTCTACTTCTTTATATATGAGAGACGCGAACTCTTCATTCTGTCAGATTGTCTGACAGAAACTGACCTGCTACAGACTCTGACAGAGTCGGATGAGATTATATGGGGAGCAATGAGTAATTAATATTTCCAACACTCCCCCTTAATTATGAGTAGATGGGGATCTTAAAACAAAATATTACAAACTGTTTCAAAGCTGAAACTTGCTCTGTTCATGACAAAATTATTGAGAAGAACTTGTCATTCCTAAATAACTTCGTAGATACTGGAATGTATCCCTTGCCAAAGGCTTGTAAAAATGTCTGCAAGGTGATCTTTAGACCTGCAAAATTCTAAACAAATTTCTTTGTTGTTCACCAATTCTCTTATGAAACGATACCTTATATCGATGTGCTTGGTTCTCTTATGAAACCCATGGTTCTTTGACAATGCAATGGCTAAACTGTTGTCGCAGAAAATGGTTGTTGGTTCTTGTTGGTTATACGGCATGTCTTTTAAAATTCTCCACATCCAGACAACTTGACATGCAACTCCTGTAGCTGCAACATACTCTGCTTTTGTTGAAGACATAGTTACTATGAGTTGTTTCTTTGAAGTCCATGACACAACACCTGTACCAAAATGAAATGTGTACCCAAATGTGCTCTTCCTGACATCTTTGTTGCCTCCATTATCACTGTCAGTGTATCCAATGAGTTTAAATTTTTATGAGGTCGAATACATTATGCCAAGGTCCCTTCTGCCACTTACATACCTCAAAATTCTTTTACCTTCTTGATAATGAGAGTCTTTTGGTGACTCCATGAATATTGAGATAAAAATTACTCCATACATGATGTCTGGTCTTGTCGTATTTAAATACATAAGGCTATCAAGCAACCTTTTAAGCATTGTAGGATTTACTGTCAATCCATCATCATCATTGCTTAATTTTAAACCTATTATTACTGGTGTTGGGGTTGTCTTGCAATTAGGCATATTAAATCTTTTTAAAACTGTGCTTGCATACTTTGAGTGTGATATAAAAATACCACTTTCAGACTGTTGGACTTCAATGCCCATAAAAAATTCATAAGCCCCAAATCAGTCATTTCAAATTCGCTTTCCATGACTGTTCTAAAATCCTTTATGCCAAAATCACTAGTAAATATTAAATCATCTGCATACAGACAAACAATTAACATGTTACCTTGCTCATTGACTTTGGTGTACAATGTCAGTTCACTTTCACTTCTGTGAAATCCATTTTGGGTGAGATAGGAATCAATGTGACTGAACCAAGCTCTCGGAGATTGCTTCAAACCATATAGTGATTTTTTCATCATGTACACTTTGTGCTCTTGTCCTGGAACTTCATAGCCTTGTGGTTGTTACATGTACACTTCCTCCTCTATATAGCCATTCAAAAATGTTGATTTAAAATCCATTTGATAAACATGCCATTTTTTTGGTGCAACAATGACCAGAACTATATTGACCGTGTCCATGCGTGCGACTAGTGCAAAGGTTTCATTGAAGTCTATGTTGGGTTGTTGTGTGAAGCCTCTTGTGGTCGTTCTTGCCTTGTGATTTTGCACATTCCCATCATCATCTTGTTTGGTTTTGTAAATCGATTTGACGTTTATTACATCCTTATCTTCTGGTACATATACCAACTCCCATGTTTGATTCTTCTCAATGCATTTCATTTCTTCATCCATGGATTGTGCCCATACTTCATCTTCGACAACTTTCTCAAATGTTAGAGGATCATCTATTTGAGAAAATAATGTAAAGAGAGAAAATGAATTTAGTGTACCAGCTTCATATATTTCACGTAGACTTCTTGCCTTCATTGGATTTGTTGATGCCGACCTCGATGAACTGCTTGATGGAGTCTGTTGTCCTCTTAGTGTTCTTGTCGGCATAGCTTGAGTTGTGACTTGTGTATGTAAGTTATTCTCAGTTTCAGCCAATGGTTTAAATGTAAAAAATAACTTAGTTTAATTGCCAACCCAAGAATGCATAAGGCTAGAAATAATCATAAATTTCAGACTAAAATAAACATTGTTGTAACTCAACTTTTCATGACAGAAAATGAAATAAATGCACTTTTAGAAAACACATAGTACTCGGGAATTTTTTGCCAATAGCCCTAGAAAAACCCAGAAGGGGAAAACCAGTCAGAGAGAGAGATTTTTTATTATTTCTTCTTGGATAAATTAGGACAGTAATTTTTCAGTCAAAATACAACTTATCTCAACCAGAAAAAATGACCTAGCAGGCTGCCTCGATTTCTGTGCAAGGCTGTCTCAATTTATGTGCAACCTTCTTCTCGAAACTCATGCCAAAAATAACAACTCAGTTTTTCCTTCGAAAATAGTGCCCAGAATTGCCTCGAATCTTGTGTTGTATGAACTGTAATAAATGCAGATGTACGACCTCGAAATTCATTCCACAATAAATGCTAGTTACCTAAGGAAATGTGCCTAGTACTCTCCTTGAAATATGTGCTCAGAATCTTCCTTGAAACTCATGCCCACAATCACTGTGTATGGACTGCTAAGCTCTCCTTGAAATATGTGCCACTCATTTAATGCTCACGATGGTGCCTCAATTTCTGTTCCCTTTGAAAACTCTCCATAATGGTTGCCTCGAATTATGTGCCTCTCTCTTGCTCTCTCGTCTCTTCACTCTCATCTCAAGAATGAATATCCAAATGCCTTTTCCCTTGCTTTTGTCTAAACCCTAGGTAGGTGAGGAGCCATCTAATCCAATGGCTGAGATTAGACTGAGAGTAGACTAGATCAATGGATGAGATTAAATGCTCTCATTTAAATCTCATAAATATTAAATTCACTCACCCACTTAAATTTATCAAATTTTGACTTTAATCTCTAAAGTCACATTAAATGTTCATCTCAAGTCATTTAATGCAAGGGTCACTTTATTTTCCCCTTTTAAGTGACTAAGGCTAAAGTTGCCTAGGGGAACACTTTCCTAGGTACAAAAATCAACACTCCCTCTTACCGAGGAAGGTGTTCTGCACCACTCCCAACTTGTCTCTGAAGAAGACAAACTTGCCCCTCCCCAAAGATTTTGTCAAAATATCTGCAACCTTCTCATTAGTGGAAATGTACTGTAAAGTCACTGATCCTCTATGAACATAATCTCGAATGAAATGATACTTGATCTCAATATGCTTTGACCGATCATGAAATACTGGATTCTCAGAGAGTTGGATGCAACTCTGATTGTCACAGTAGATCATTGTAGGCCTTGGCTCCTGACCAAATAAATTCACCAGCAAGTTGCGAAGCCACAACACCTCGTAACTGGCCTGACTGGCTGCCATATACTCGGCCTTCACAGAACTCAAAGCAGCAAACTTTTGCTTCTGACTGAACCACAACACTGTTGTCGAGCCCAAATCGAAACAACATCCGGAAGTGCTCTTCCGGTCTACCACACTGCTTTCCCAATCTGAATTTGTGAAGCCAATCAACCTAATCCCATCTAACCTCCTATAGTCCAGACCATACTCCATTGTCACTGCAAGGTAATGCAACACCTATTTTGTGGCTACCCAGTGCACTCTCCTAGGCTCAACCATGAATTGACTGAGAGTGTTCACCGCAAAACACAAATTTGGCCGAGAGTTAAACAGATACATAAAAGACCCACTGAGATGACAGTATAGTGTAGGATCCACCAACTCTCCCTCAAAAGCATGAAGCTTCTTCAGTTAGTGACCATCGGTGTCAACATCATCTTGCAATCCTCCATCCTAAATCTCCTAAGAATATCAACATCATACTTTCCTTGTCCCAGGAAAATATGTCCAGGCTCTTGCCAAACCTCCAATCCCATAAAATAGTGCATCAACCCAATATATTTCATCTCGTACTCTGAAGCAAGATCTTTCTTGCAAGCTGCAACGGATCTCTCTCCCCCTGTGATAAATAAATCATCTACATATAACAAAAGAATGAGTGGATCATCTCCAACCATGATGAAATAGAGATTCAGCTTTGCCTCACTCTTCTGAAACCCCATCCGCTGCAAGTAAGAATCAATCCTGGAGTACCAAGCTTTAGGAGCTTACTTCAACCCATACAAGGCTTTCTTCAGCCTGCAAACATGAGACTCTCTCTCATGAATCTCAAATCCCTGAGGTTGCTCAACATAAATATCCTCCTGAATGATTCCATTGAGAAATGCAGTCTTCACATCCATCTGATGGATCTTCCAACCCATTTCCGCTACAATGGAAATCAAAGCCCTGATCGAAGTATATTGAGCAATTGACGTAAATGTCTCATCATAATCCACTCCCTCAATCTGTGAAAACCCCTGCGCTATAAACCTGGCCTTGTACTTCTCCACACTACCATCCGCTGCATACTTTAGCTTGTAAATCCACCAAGAATTCACCACTGACTTCCCCTCAGGTCTCGGAACTATCTCCCACACATCGTTCTTCATGATGGAATGGTACTCATCCATCATGGCATATCACCAAACATGATGTTGGGAGGCCTCCTCAAAAGTAGAAAGCTATGAATCACGTAAACTAGCCACTAATGCCATGCCCAATCTATCTGGCACATGAATAGCCCTCACTGGCTCCTTGGGTGTCCCAAACTCTTGAGCTTCCTTCAAGGTCTCTCGAAGCCACTTAGGCTTCTTCTTCCATGAAGGTTGCTCCCACACTGTTCTGTCCTCATTTGATGAACTACCAGAGGTAGAAGCTCCAACAACCTGTGAACCAACAGTTGGTGTACCAACAACTGGTGAACTCTGTGATCCTGATCCTCTATATGGTGAACCTATAACATGAGACCCAAAACCTGTCCCCAAAGACCCTGCTGGCTGAACCACTGAAACTGGTGAACTTGTGCCCATACTGTGAGGTCTGGTAACTCAGAAAACATGTGAACCTGTCTACCGCACTGATGGTACCTGTGAAACAACTTGAGGTTCAGGAATATGCTTCTCTCCCTGCTCCAACTCTCTAGACTTCTTGAAGGCGCACTCCTCCTCAAACTTCACATCCCTCCTCACAACAACTTTCCTATGAGAAGGAAGGTAAATACGAAAGGCCTTCGAAGTCTCATCATATCCCTCAAAGATGTCATTCTCTATAGTGGGCTCCAACTTTGTCCTCTTCTCAAAAGGGACATGAGAGTAAGTCAAACTACCAAATATGCGAAAATGGTTGACCTCAGGATTCTTTCCTATGAAACACTCCTCTGGTGTCATGTTCCCCACGGCACGATGGGGACTCCTGTTTTGAAGATATACAACTGTGCTGCATGCCTCAACCCAAAGAAATAAAGGAAGTGACTGGTCATGTAACATGGCTTTGGCTGCTACAATAATAGACCTGTTCTTCCTTTCCACTACTCCATTCTACTCTGGAGTGTATGGAACCGTCAATTGCCTCCTGATACCCTCTTGTTTGTAATATCCATCAAACTCCTTTGAGGTATACTCACCCCCGTTATCCGATCTGAGAACCCGTATCTTCCTTCATGTCTGGTTCTCCACAATAGCTTTCAACTCTTGGAACCTCTGCAAGAATTCCTCATATTTCTTGCTCTTCAGGAAGTAGATCCAAGTCTTCTTGGAATGATCATCGTTGAGTTTCAGATAGTACTCATATCCTCTCAAGGAAACAGATGACATTGGTCCACTCAAATCTGAATGTATCAAGTCAAGAATTCCTTTTGATCTGCTATCACTGCTAGGAAAAGTAGTCTTAGTGTGCTTTCTTAAAGCACACCCCCTGCACACATCACTCTTCTCTGTGCTAAACTTTGGTAAACCTGTAAGCATATGTCTCAACAACCCCAATGCTGGATGATGCAAATGAACCATCCTCCTATGCCAAAGCTCACTGTCGTTGCTATGTGCCAAGGCATGTCGAAGCTGAAATAAGAGCCTGTATAGTTTCCCACATCTAACTCCAATGGAAAATTACGTAGAGGGTCCTACAGTCTTTGGAAACACACGCAAGACACCATCTAGGAAGGACACCCCGAGACCCCGATCCTCGATCATGGAAACTGAAACCAAGTTATTTTTCATCCTAGGTACATACAATACATCTCTCAACACCATGGGACTCATGAACTCCCTCTGAAAGGTAATGGTCCTACGCCCAACTGCTTTGACTACTGAGTCATCTCTCAACACCACCTCCACATCATTCTCTGTCTATGAAATCTCGGACAACATATCTCAAGCACCTGTCATTTGGATCGAAGCTCCGCTATCAATATACCAAGTGCTGGAAGTAGATGCACTGTAGGAATGGTCTATCAACAAAGAAAACTCCCTATCTCTATCAACATATGCACTTGTGATAATATATGCTCTCTCTCTATTAACATTCCCAGTGCACAGAGAAAACTCTCTCTAAAATCTAGTTGCAAAATCATCAACCTCCACCGAAGATGTTGTCTGATGCTGCTTCTTCTTCTTCTTGTTCGGACACTGCCCAGCATAGTGTCCCATCTTATGACAAGCAAAGCACTTTATAGTGCTCATATCCTTCTTCTTCCCATCCTGCTGTTTAGACCCACCCTTCTTGGGACCCTTCTTGTTCTTCTTCTTCCCCTTTGCTGTCAAAGCCACATCCTCCTCATCCTCCCTACTAGCAGAAGCACTGCCATTCACAAGACCCCTCCGAGTCTCCTCCTGAACAAAATCATCACACATTCTGTCCCATGTAGGTAGGTTCTCCCTAGCCACCAAACCCTACACAAATACAAACCAAGGCTTTGACACCCTGTTCATAGCTGTCCGCACAAGCTCTGCATTAGGAACAACCTCCCCAACTGATGCAAGCTCATCTCTCACCTGTGAGACCCTAGTAAGGTAAGACAACATAACCTCTCATTTGACCATCTTGATACTCTTCAGATTCTCCCTCAAGACCATATTCCTATTCTCATTTGAGCTCTAAAATAGTCTGGTCAAAGCATCCCACATTTTATGTGCTCCGTCTTTACTCAAGATGTGAGGAATAACATGGTCTTTAACTACATCAAGAATTATCCTCCTGGCCTTAATGTCCTTCTTATTGAAGGCTGCCAGTGCAACTGGATCTGTGGTAGCATTGGGAATGACAACGGGGTGAGTTGTAGTATGATTGGCTACCTCATCCCATAGCTCATTCTCCTCCAATATCAACAATAACCTGGCCTTCCATGGGACAAAATTCCTAGCCCCCTCAAGCCTATCCTCCATTCTCAGTCCAGTTGAAGTCATATTTTTCAAAGGACAAGTTTCAACAAAATGCTGCTACTGTCAAAAGAAAATCTCTGAAATATGGAAATTACTTTTTTGTCTGCAAAAATTAATTTTCTGCCCCACTCAACTTTGATACCATGTAAGTTTTTTTGAGTTTTAGCCACTGGTTTAAATGTAAAAAATAAATCAGTTTATTGCCCAAACCAGAAATGCATAAGGCTAGAAATAATCATAAATTTCAGATTGAAATAAACACTGATGTAACTCAACTTTTCATGACAGAAAATGAAATAAATGCACTTTCAAAAAACACATAGTACTTGGAAATTTTTGGCCAATAGCCTTTGAAAAACCCACAAGGGGAAAACTAGTAAGAGAGAGAGATTTTTTATTATTTCTTCTTGGAAAAATCAGGATAGTAATTTTTCAGGCAAAATACAACTTATGTCAACTAGAAAAAATGACCCAGGAGGCTGCCTCAATTTTTGTGCAACCTTCTTCTCGAAATCTGTGCCATAAATAACAGCTTAGTTATGCCCTCGAAAACAGTGCCCAGAACTACCTCGAATCTCGTGTGTGGATGGACTATAATAAATGCAGATGTATGGCCTCAAAATTCATGCCACAATAAATGCTAGTTACCTTGAGAAATGTTCCCAACACTCTCCTTGAAATTTGTGCTCGAAATATTGCTCGAAACTTGTGCCCACAATCACATTATACGGATTGCTAAGCTCCCCTCGAAATATGTGCCACTCATTTAATACTCATAGTGGTGCCTCGATTTCTGTGTCCTCTGAAAATTCTCCAGAATGGCTACCTCAAATTATGTGCCTCTCTTTCTCTCTCATCTCAAGAATGAATATCCAAATGTCTTTTCCCTTGCTTTTGTCTAAACCCTAGGTAGGTGAGGAGCCATCTAATCCAATGACTGAGATTAGACTAGATCAATGGATAAGATTAAATGTTCTCATTTAAATCTCATAAATATTAAATTCACTCACCCACTTAAATTTATCAAAATTTGACTTTAATCTCTAAAGTCACATTAAATGCTCATCTCAAGTCATTTAATGCAAGGGGCACTTTATTTTCCCCTTTTAAGTGACTAAGGATATAGTCACATAGGGGAACACTTTCCTAGGTACAAAAATCAACAGTGTCGATGTTCCTTGTGATGAACCATGTCACGGTGTCATGGGAGTCGACGGTGCTGCGACATTCTAAATCATATGTGGTGTTTGAAGCACTTCCTCTGCCATGTCATCATGCACTACATTCGACACAATTTTGACATTATTCTCGATGGTTCCATCTCATGAGTCATTCTTGACAAATTGAACATCACGAATAATGAATAATTTCCTTGCGACATGATCATACAACTTGTATTCTTTTGTGTCTTTAGAGTAACCAGCAAAAATACATTTTTGTCCTTTGTTGTCTAGTTTCTTTCTCAGCTCATCTGGAACATGAGCATATGTGACACAACCAAAAAATTTTAAATCTGAAACATTGTGATTCATACATGTCCATGCTTCTTGAAGAATTTTGTTCTTCGCGCTCTTTGTCGAACACCGGTTCATAATATATACAACAATTATGACTGCTTCAATCCAATATTAATTTGGTAAATGCTTGGCTGCCGTCATTGTGCATGCCATCTCCATAATAGTTATGTCCTTTCTCTCTGTGACACCGTTTTGATGAGGTGTATACTGCATAATGAATTGCTTGTGTATGCCATGAGACTTGCAAAATTTTAGGAAGTCATTCGAAACATATTCACCGCCTCTGTCCTTCCTTAGGAGTTTGATGGTGTATCCACTTTGGTTCTCGACAAGTGCCTTGAACTACTGAAAAAAACTAGATGCATCTGATTTATGTTTTAAAAAACATACCCATGTTTTTCTTGTGTAGTCATCAATAAAAGTAAGAAAATAATTGCACCCACCCATGGACAATGTCTGCATTGGGCCACAAATATCAGATTGCACAATCTCAAGTGGTGTGCATGCTATGTATGACTTTTCGGCTGGAAAAGTCTCTCTATGCTGCTTTCCAAAAATGCAACCTTCACAAACTCTCTCTGGTTTGTTGATCAATGACAACCCTTTCACCATATTATTTGTGGCAATAGCTTCATCCCACCAAAATTCAGATGTCCAAATCTGAAATGCCACAGTCAGGATTCATCCTGAACTTCTGTTTGAAATGCTGCTTGAATTTTAGCGCTGTCCTTTTCTTTCTTGTCGCAGTGTTTGTATGCTTCTTTTCTTTCGGCATTGAATGCAACTCATGTATTTGTCTTTCCTTTCTGTATGGAATCATCCTAAAAGGAAACAAGTGATTGCTTGTCATTGGTAGTTTTGTTATCCATCGGTTGCTTAGATGTATGTCTTTAATCACACAGTGATTGTCCTCCATGTAGACTCCATACCCTTTTTGTATCAGTTGTCCAATGCTTAAGAAATTGTGTTTCAAACCTTCGACATAATAAACATCAGACATAAACTTTCGCTCCCCTTGTTTGGTTAGAATATCAAAAATACATTTTCCCAAAACAGTGACCTGGACATTATTTCCAGCTGTGACATCAGTTTGAACTGATTTATTTAGACTGAAAAACAAATTTAAATTACCATTCATATGACTGCTATAACCTGAATCTAAATACCATATGTCGCATGTACTTTCTTGGACATCATTCCATTCAATTGGTGATGCACGTGCCATTAACATTATGCTCGACAAAGTGTTGGTGTTCGTCGATTGGTTCTGGCTTTGCCTTCCTTGGTCATACCGCTTCTTCTTGCATTCATATGCATAATGACCAAATTTCTTGTAATAATCACATTGATTTTTTTATTTATCAAGCCTGTGACCACTTGGTTGACTGGGGTTTTGATTATGTCCTCTACCAACGACATTCACTGGACTTCTGTTGTGTCCTCCTCTAGAAAAAAATCTACCTCTGCCTCTATAATTATATTTCCCCTTGCCTCTTCCACGACTTATGGATGACTGTGTTGCGAATGCACCCTCTAATGATGTGTTTGATCTGTTGATTCTATGTTCATGAGAGATGAGCGAGGCTTGTAACTCATCAATGGTGAACTGCAACATGTCTTTATTTTCTTCCAGGGTCACGATCAAGGATTCAAATTTACGGGGAAGAATTCTAAAAACTTTTTCAACAACTCTTATGTCTTCTATATTATCTCCATGAGATTTCAGTTGATTTATCATACCAAAAACTCGAGTGTAGAATGAATCCACTGACTTTGTGTCTTTCATTGACATAGATTCAAAATCTCTTCTAAGAACCTCTAACTTAAAAGTCTTTACCTTGTCCAAGCCTTGATAGGCGATTTCCAATGTATCCCATGCCTACTTAGCAACATTTTCTGTCGCTACTCTTGGGAGTATGCTTTCATGCATGGCTTGGTGTATGTAGAACAAAGCCTTTCCGTCTTTCTTCCTCTGTTCCCTTAGGGCATCCTTCTCAGCTTGCGTGAGATTATTATATGCCACTTGATCTGTTGGTTTTATATAGCCATTTTGGACTATCTCCCAAACATCTCGACCTCTAAACAAAGCCTTCATTGTTAGAGACTAATATTCATAATTCTTTCCTGTGAAGATTGGAGTTTGCAAATTCGACATGTGTGTACCGAAAGTGGAAGACAATTCTAATTTTAATTTTCCTTAGAAAATTACTTTTTTCCTTTTTAAGACAAGGCTTCTTTCCTAAACCTGCTTTGATACGTATCTTGGTGGAATAGATGGATGACTGCTGCTATTAACTTGAGTTACCGCATAATAAGTTTTTTTTTTTTTTTTTTTTACTTTTAGGGTTATGACACACTACCTTTGAAACTCCACCTTTTACTTTGACCAAAATACTTGCGATCGAAATTTACTGCGACAGGCTACTCTGCCACATGACTCAACTTTTCACTTTTTGGTCGAGACGCTTTTTACAGACTTTTCACTTGACACACTTTTACCACCTATTTAATTTCACACACTTTTAGTTGTGACCAACTCCCACTTCAACCATACCACTTTTCGTCGAACTTTATAAAAATGATTTCTTAGCCTAAAGACTTATAATATAAAAAAACATTTTTCACGGACCGTAACTTGGGATAAATTGCGACACAACTATATTGCCACTGACTCACAATATCATTGCGCCGAGAGACGCTCTACAACCTGGTATGGGGGCAATCTTGTAACGTTATGTAACGTTATTCGTGTGAATGTTTGCGTCGAGAGGTGCTCTACAACCCTGTATGGGGGAGATCTTGTAACATTATGTAATGTTACTCATGTAAATGTCGGCCCTAAAAAAATAATTTTTTTTAATTATCCTCCAAAATAAATGTCGGCCACAAAAACAACCTAATATGGGTAGACCTTGTAATGTTCCTACCTAATAAAACAATAAAAAATAAAAAATTTAATTGTCGGCCAAAAAAATGTGGGTTAAAAAACAACACAATATGGGGGAGATGCTGTAATGTTCCTACTTAACAAAATAAAAAAAAAATAAAAAAAATGAGTTATGTGCAAAAAAATGTTGGTTGTGCACATGGTTTTAAAACCATGTGCAAAGCCTCCTAAACAACCCATGGTTTTATTGTACATGGTTTATGAGGGAAATGGTTTTAAACCCATGTGCAATGCCTTCTAAACAACCCATGGTTTTATTGTACATGGTTTATGAGACCGTTGCAAATGGTTTTAAGACCATGTGCAAGGCCTCCTAAACAACCCATGGTTTTAGGAGGGCCTTGTACATGGTTTTAAAACCATGTATGGGGGAGATGTTGTAATGTTCTTTCCTAACAAAATACAAAAATAATAAAAAACATTATATGCCTGACATACATAGTATTGAATATTAAGAATAAAAATATTAGTCTCTTTTGGTCATAATCACACCGACGCTTCATAGAGCCTAGAATTTGGATCTATGCTAGTATAACCAAATATTAAGTGAGACTTGTGTCCAACACTCGAGGATAAAAGCTCAAACTTTTACACGGTGAAATAAATATGAGTTCTTTGTGTCTTTCACTAAATGGTAACATTTACTCAAGTAAATCTCGAAGGAGAAGATGTGCGGCACCCATAAACTATATATATATATATATATATATATATATATTATATTAGCTACATACCTTCCAAAAACAGAGCTCTTGGACTCTCCATAGAGTTTTTTCTTTTCTTCTTTTTTCTCTTTTCTGTATATTTTTTTCCTTTGTTTCTCTCTCTTGATTTACAATCTTCTTCTTCATTTAGACAAACTAAAAATGCTTCTTTGTGAACATTAAAGAGTGTAATAACTATCTACCTAGAAATTTATCTTCATGAATTTAATTCAACTCCTTTATATATGAGAAACGT
Source organism: Pseudotsuga menziesii (assembly GCA_001517045.1). Classification (NCBI taxonomy): domain Eukaryota; kingdom Viridiplantae; phylum Streptophyta; class Pinopsida; order Pinales; family Pinaceae; genus Pseudotsuga; species Pseudotsuga menziesii. The sequence goes on from LPNX010670080.1 coordinate 190,786, forward strand.
GAACTCAGACTATCTCACAAAAATAGACATATACAAACTCTAACAAAATTAACTAAAATTATATGGAGATCAACAAGTAATTAATATTTCCAACAAATAATACATTATTAGAAAATTTAAAACACACTTAATCCATTTCTATAATAAAAATTACAATTTCAACAATAAAAAAAAAAGCAATTTCAACCATAATGAGTCAACAATAAGAAATTGGAAATTTCAACCATAATTGGTCATTGAATGGCTAAAAACTCGAGAACGACTGAGCTTTTAACCCATGACATTTTTACATCTTTTGCATAACAATTTCACATTTCAATGTTCAAACCTACCATCTTTAAAGGTTACACAGTTTACAATTCAATTCATTACATTAAAGACAGGTTTTCAATTAAATTTAAAGCAGTGTGACATTCGTGAAGCGGCTACAACCTCAAATGAACGACACCTTTTTGGCATAAGCTGTCCGTTAATGGTTATTATTATTATAACACAACTCGGTTTGAACGAACGTGGCACATTCCCCGCCTATTGTTCCTACCAAAAACTGAAATATGGACATACGGCCGCCTTTGCTCTGTAAACGTAAACGGAGAGATCGTTTCTGCAGGAGACGGGTTCGAGCATTACACCTCCGATTACTAGCCTACACAAAATGAGGATCGCAGTCATCGGTGCTGGAGGTAGAGCTTACACTCACACACACAAATAAATGCTTTTATCACTCGAAAACTTGCCTGTTTATAATACTCATGTCTTCTTCTGTGAACAACAGTATCAGGTATTATGTGTGCATCTTCATTGGCCGAGAAAGGAGTTGCAGTCACAGTGTTTGAGTCTGCCCGAGGCCCCGGAGGTCGCATGTCTCAACGCCGGTAATACATAACTCTTTCCAATTTCATTTCATTATTATTGGATTTGTTCTCCAACTGCCAAAAGTTTATTCAAATCGCCTTTACAACATGGGAGTTGGCTAATCTCTATACCATTTGCACCTTTTCACATTGGCTGTAATTCCGCAACAAAATTTGAAATTTGTTGAAAATGAGAAATGGATTCAAAACCTTAATTACTCTATCTCAAAACACCTAAATTATGCCATTCCAATCATTAAAAACTACCTTTCAACAATTTCGCCATATTTTGGCCAAAAAGAACTCATATTTTTAGGTACTAATGGTCTAGAGTTGAGCTTACTTCTTTTACATTGTCCCAAGTTCCTCTCTCGGTAGCCCTGAACTTATTGAGGCTTCTCTGAAGATAAATCTTGTAATGCAATTATATACTTCTATGATGTAATCACAGTGATGATCAAAATATAGTTTCAGATAAGTTGATTTCTGGCTCCTGTTGTATGTCAGAGAACGAACTGAAGATGGGAAGGAGCTGTGTTTCGATCATGGGGCTCCCTGTTTTACAGTCAAGGACCCGGGCTTCCGTGATTTGGTTCTTAAGTGGGAAACTGCCGGTCTGGTTGCTGAGTGGAAAGGACCATTCGGTACTTTTGATGCTGCCTCTGGACAATTCATCTCGCAATCGGTTCGTATTAGATATTCCCTGGCATAGTTTTGCATAAATCTAATCGATTTAAGCACTGTGCTACTATTTTTGTGTCTTTTTTGGCAGGAAGATTTAGCAAAGAGATACGTGGGTGTTCCAGGAATGAACTCCATTTGCAAAGCTATTTGCAGTCAGTCTGGTATTATGCTCTGTTAATTGCTTAGCGTGCATTCTGTTTGTATTTTCTTGAGATCTGTTGTGCTGTTTCGCGTGGTTTTCTTCTTGTGGAGAGTGCCCAGTTTTAAAAGATTTTGATGTGTATTTTGAGCAGGGGTGGAAGCTAAATTTGGAGTGACAGTTGCAAAAGTGGAGTGGAGGGACGACGGTTTTTGGGATTTGAGGGGATTACAAGGCGAAAGCATAGGGCACTATGATGCAGTGGTTGCATCAGACAAAAATCTAGCTTCTTCAAGATTCACAGCTCAAACTGGTCTTCCACCCCCATTGGGTAAGCGTTTTTTTCTTTTATTCTTCTTCGGGGTTTTGTTCTTTTTTTTAAATTTATTTTTACTACTTTTGATTTTGAGCCAGGCACAGTTCTCAAATGTAATGCCATGCTAAGTCCTCACCATCTCCATGCTTATTAGGCATCACAATGTTCTCACCGTGTCTTGGAGACTTGCAAATTTTCTATCATCATTCTGCTAGTCAAGGAGTTTTGTTTGTCTGTACCCGTGCTTGTGCTCGTTCATTTGGAGCGGGGTATCTTTTGCAAGCTTGACGGTTCTTTAATAGGGAAATAAATGTCCTGAATATTCTACCTACAAACAAAAGAGTATTAATTTGTGTGTGACAACATGGTAACGTTATATAGAAACTGCCAGTTTTAAAGGCTTAGTGCTGGGGAAGTTTGAAAGGGTGCATCCTATAAATGAGCGCCTATGTTCTAATTAATCTTTCAAACAGAGGGGAAACTGCACTTTACAAATGTGATTGCTGATTTAGAGAGCTACTAGGATTTTGCCTTATTTTCAATATTTTGATATTAAGCCCTGGATGCGAGTGTGAATCCCGACCACGTGGACTTGGGGGAGGCTGACGAGGCCTTCCCTGCCCAAGCATAACCTCACCGACAATGCCATCACTGTGGGCCTTTATTGCCACAAGAGACATGGTTGCTTTCTGGTACGCCAAAGGGACTAGGCCATCTTGTCACAACCCGGTCGCCATTAAATGCCCTCTTGGCAGCCTTAATTCGCACCAGCGCCATTCAATATGGGCAATATCGGATGTTGGGCTTCATTTGATTCATCCTCTGCACTCCATTGTTTCTCTCCACTACACTAGACCATCATCCCTGTGCCCAGCTTTGGTCTGCCATCACCCTGCTCTGCTCTTCGCCATTGTCCATCCATGCCCAGAAGACAAAGAGGCACCCCCCGTAGAGGGCGAGGTCGTAATGCTCGGGCTGATGGCCATATACCTCTCTCGACCCAAGCCAGTGGCAATGGCTTTGATTTGAAAATTCCAGAGGAAGTGCAACGAATTGTCTCTGATTGGGAAGATGAACTGTCTGGGACACTCGGCGCAGCTGGAAGAACGGTGGAGCGCAGATAGAACTACTGGGTCTTTAAGAACTTACTCACTCGGCTGGTCCTTAGATTTAACCCTTTGGTTCCTCCTCCCCCAGTGCCTCCAGTTTGACCCCCGTCGGCTCCTCAAGTTGCTGCACCACCAGCTCCTCCTAGTTCCTCTGTCGCCTCAGCCACCACCACTGCTTTTCCACCTCGCTCCATCCCCCCTCCACAATCCACTAGCTCTGCGTGCAAGTTTATGTCCAACCAGGTTGTTATGAAAAATATCACTGCGCTTCCCACCAAAAAGCCACCTGGAGGAACCATGGAAGAAGAAAACAGCTCCAGTGATGAAGAAATGGCGACGTCCAGTGGAAATTCGGAGGCATCATCAGACGAGCCTGCTCAACCAGCATCTCCGGGCTACAGTTGCCCTATCGTGGAGGAACCATGGCAGAAACCATGAACCGAGGCTGCCATGGCTATGTGTCCATCTTCTTGCATGCAACATGGTTTATGTACAGGTTTCTTCTTGGCCACGTGTTGTTCTGCTTGAGAATGTCAGGTTTTTTTGTTTATTGCACTGTTAACTGGATGGTTTTTTGTCTGTTTCCTCTAAGAGCTAAGGAGGCTTTTGTTTATGCTTATTTGGATGGCCTATTTTCCCTCTGGGAGGGAGGGTTTTGTGGACCTGTTTTCCCTCCTGGAGGGAGGGCCCAGTCTTATTCTGAAACTCTATATCTACTCCACCTGAGTAGGTCGGCTTGTAACCTTGTATGTACCACTATTTTCTTTTTTTAATAGATTAGCTCTCAACTTACAAAAAAAATAATTTGATATTAAGACGGCAATTCCAAATAGAAGTGAAACCATGCTTTTCAAATGTGATTGCTTATTTAGACTTCACAAATGTGAAAGGTGATGAGGGGGTTATTTTGATTTTTAGCTGGTGGTTTCAAAACAATGTTACATGGGGGTGCATTCCTAAGGGTAGGGGACATGCTTCCCATGTTTTCAGGATGTGGTTACTCCAAGGGGAATGTTCCTCCCTTTTGGGGTTACTCAAAAAATGAAGTGTTCCCATGCTCCCTTTTCATCAAAGTCCATTGTTTTGAATTCTCCCTTCTTGGTAATTATTGGTAATATTAAATTCTTAAAGTAAGATGATATAAAAGGAAGGAGAATACCAACTTTAAAAGAATAGGAAAGGAAATATAAAAAGAGAATATCAACTTTTAGTAAATTTTTTAACATAACCATTAATAGTTCCAAAATATTTCGAGAGTGGCTCCGACCTCATCAGACTTCATATGAAGAAAGTAGAATTTTATATTCCACTCATTATTTAGCAGACTTAACAATTTTAGAATTGGCAGGATTGTAAGGTTTCCAATGGATTCCTTCATGTACGAGGGTATGGGAATGGCATTTTATCAATAGTACCTAGCTCTCTATGTATCTTGATGTTGGTGGTGTTTGATTGTTGAACTCCCTTATCATGATTTTAACAAAAAAATACTCTTCATTCAAGCCATAATCACTAATTAGGCATGTTAAGCTTTTTCTACCATATTCTAAGGCTTGGATGAGGCAGTTTCATCAAAATTGGATAGAGGGCATTGATGTCCCTAAAGTGATTCTCAGACTAGCTGAAGCTAAGGCTCAAAAGCTGAGCAAATCGAAGTCTAGGAATTTAGTGTTAAGGTCAAATTGTTCCAAATCGCCTCCTTGAGATTATAGTTTAGTGAAATGATTAATTTTTAAGTACAATGCAAGGATTTGAAATGGGTTTGTTTAATTAGGACCTTAAACATAGAGAGATCTTGCTACCCACTAATAATCACTCAAACTCAACACAATGTAACAAGCAAACAAGCACGCAACAAAATCGGGCAATACCCACTTGGTGTGATTTTGACTTGATATTGGTTAGTGCCTAATCTAGGGAATTATAGAGTCAAAGATGGGTTTGTTAGGCTCAGAAATCGACCCCAAATATGGAAATACAACTCTACTCAAGTAAAGACTACCTAATAAATCCCAAATGCATTTAGCAAAAGGTTTTGAAAGAGAAATTTAATTTAAAGAGTGACAAGTGGTTTCCAGAGCTAATATACCAAAAAGTCTAGATACTCACCTATCTCGGATGGTAGATAGAGTCCTTTCTCCTCACAATACAACACCGAGTAGATCACAACTTCATTCCACACCAAGGCGCACTTGTTCGTCCAATGAGTTCGACTTGCAAAACCACAGAGAAACTAATTAGAGAAGTGATCACAATAGCTAACAATAAACTCAATAGTATTTCATATAAACACAATAGCTAACTCAAAACTCAAGAGGTGTTAGTTCTTATCATAATTAGTATTGGAATCTGACTAGACGTTAAGTTATGTCATTCATATAGTGATGAAAGCGAAAACAACATTAGCAAGACAATAACTCATTGTCTTAATACATACATACTCTTTTCACATTAGCTGTTATGATGCAATCTATAGATCAATTCTCCCTCTCTTGGGTGATAAATGAAGTGAATGAAGTTCAAAGGCTTTTGTCAAAGTGAAGTTCAATTCTCCCTCTCTTGGGTGATAAATGAAGTGAATGAAGTTCAAAGGCTTTTGTCAAAGTGAAGTTGAATTTTGGATAGACACAATTTTCCTTGGAGAGAAAGGATTGACAGGGGCCGGTGACATTTGTTGGAGGGGCAAACACTAAGGAAGGGCAATGTCTCACAAATGGATGAAGTGCTTAAAATGAACCCTTTTGACTCTAACAAGCCCCCTTCATTTCAGAGCTTTATAATTTGCATTTGCTTTGACTTTCATTTGATTTCAGATATTTCACTTTCACTTTCACTTTGCATTTCTTTGGATATATCATTTAAACGCACTTTGCATTTGCATTCCTTTAGTTAGCCAGCCTCCAAAGGTACCAGCTCTGGATAGCCTTGTGGGCCCCAGATGATGACATGTCCTTAGCTTTGCTGCCAACGAGTGTCCATAGCCTCAACAGAGTTGCCACAGTAATTCCCTTATAGGCAAGTAGGCAGTACATCAAACAAACAAATGAGTACCTACTCCCTCGGCCACCAACTAACTTCAAGGATAGGGAAGTTGCTTCGATTCTAGGGGATACACTTTCGGTGACTAGGCCAACCTAACGGTACTCAATCATCCTGGGTGCAAGACGAAAAAGATCAACAGTACGGAAGAAAAATTCACACACTCCAGAGCCAAGACAGAGGGAAAACATGGAGGCCATCCAAACATAGAGGTCATTGAGGGGAAGGTCCACAGGTTAATCAGTCATGTCCAAGTAAAGGGAGTCAAAGCAAGGTGGATAAGATGGATAATGTGGAAAAAAGGCCAAGCATGTAACCAAGAGCGAGGGAACTGATATAAGCGTTGCATCCCTAATACACCCAAGCATAGCATGTATATGAATCTATCAAGTAATGCACCTACATCTGTAATACTCCAAAATTTCATAAAATTTAAAATTTTTCTTATGACAATAAATGTTTACAATTGTCACTTAAGAGGGACATTTAACTATTAACAATTAACGTATTAAGGTCTAAACTAGAACTGAAACTAATTCCTTTATTAAATTATGTTTTTGCATACTTAATTATTTGCTTTCATAATTCAGAATTAAAGATTGATTTAGCAGGTGATGATCTGAAGTAACATGAGCTGAAACATCTGTTTGTTTACTATGTACTAAAGTTTGTTTTACTGTTTGTAAACATGAAGGAACTTCAGCTCATGTCCGAGGCTTACTTAGCTTTTTAGCTAATGCAGTGAAGTGATGCTTCTTGTACAGGTCTTTATACAGGTAGACGTTTTGTAATCCAGTTTCAGGATCGAGATTAATTATCTCAACTAGCATAAATTAAATGCTAGTATATTTGTTTAGTTTACAGCTTTGGGCAAAGGAAGGTATCGCCAAAACTGTGTATTTACTTTTATTTATTTATTCGTAAGCGTAAGTACTTGGAAACTCAAGCACAACATAGAAATATATGTTTCCTACTTATCTTTGACTATAACCTATACCTCATATTTTTATCCAATTTTTGTTATATTACATCCTACATACAACTCTATAGAAGGATAAATGTTGCAACCTAGATCTTGCATTATAAAATTATTTATTACTAAGGTAATTTGTATGTATTTGTATCAACATTCATTTAAATGCCTCATAGGCAATTACACATAAGTCTAGAGAGTTGTAATCGGGTATATAAGAAATGTCATTTATAACAATGAAACTATCGAAATCAAGCAGAGTATAATTTCTTTATCTGCTTATGTAATTACCAAATGAAAATGCAAAAGACTGCATGATAAAGTTATGAGCGAGGTGACAAAGTTTGTTTTCAAAGGGTGGAAGGTCCATTAACTAGAGAATAATTATAACCCAAAATCTTTGCATGTTTTAATACTAATTATATGATCCTTATTTTAAAGGTATAGATCTTATCTATGCAAAAATTAAAAACTAATAATACCTTCTCAAACTATACTAAGTCATCTTATCATAAAAGAAAAGTCTAGTTTTTATATGTTTTTCAAGGAGTTCATAACATAGGTTTTATATGCCCCTTTTTGCAGGCTTTATCCCAAACTCTTCGACACTATAGAACATAAACCCACAAAATTTGAGTGGAAGTGGAAAACACGTGGCGAGCAATTGGTGGTTGGGTTTTTATGTTGGAAAAACCCTACTACAAGAGTTGCCCAAATCCTAAAATCTCGCATTGTTGACCCTCTCTTCGTTGCTGTGAAGAACCCCGTGGCTCATGGCCATTGGTGCCATTGAGTTGTTTCTGTGTGTAAAGGCCTTCGTTGCCATTGCTTTACCTCTGTGTGTAAAGGCCTTCATTGCCATTGCTTTACCTCTGCGAGAGCTTTCTTTCGTGCGTTTGTCCAATTGTAAACTCTGTCTGGAATAGCAGTGTGGTCTTGGTTTTTGGTTTCATTGTGTCCTTGGCTGTTGGCTTAAACTATCTCGTCAAGGTGTTGGCTTACTTGCTTCTCCTGCCCAGTTGTTAGGGTAAGAGGTTTTCACTTGGCTTGAATCGCTGTAAATCCAAACTATTGTGCAGCCGAGGTGGTTTCTCTAGGTAAGCTTCTGCTTGCAAAAGCTTTATCATATTTTTACTATAGCTTGGTTTTTCTTATGAATAAGAACATAATGTTTCTCTGTTTTAATGTGCAGGTTATTTTACAGGTGCTACTAGAAGTTGGGTGGCATAAACTACTTTAGGAGGAAGTTCTCCACGCTACTCAACCAACCGGTAAGCCTCGGTTCTTGCCTGAGGTTTCTTCTGCAATGGGTGTGGGATTTTTAGATGATGCTGTTTCACTTGATTCGAAACTGCTTGGCCGTGGCTATGTTGTATAATACTTGTTTGAGAAGGTCGTATGGCCATGGCTTGTTTTTACTTACAATTATTTGGATAGGGCATAGTCTATTTTATAGAAAAACTTGTGAAGGCCACTGGCCGTAACTCTGTCTAGTTGGTTATTAAATATGTTAAGATAGGTTTTGAAATCTTATGTGTTTTGATTAACTCCAAAAGCTTTGCTGTGTTGGGAGCCTTGTTTTTGGCATCGAACTGTGGTTGAAAAGAATTGCTGGCACACTTGGACTGTGGGGTTTTTCCTCGTTGGATAATCCAGTTTGTATGAGTTTTAATTTAATGGAATTTTGATAAACCTTACTGCTAAATACCTGTGTCTGAGCAATGGTTTGATAAAGGAAGAAATTTTGTTGTTGTTTAAGTCCATAATTTCAATTTTTATTAGGAGGGAATTCTTTAGGATATTAGTATTAAAACTAATTTTGAGTTCTTCTCTGTCAGTAAAAAGATTTGTTTATGAAAATAATTAAAAGAGAAGGGTTTGTTAATACAACCCGAGCTCTACTGTGTAATTGGATTGGGAATTTTTAATTTGTCTTTTCTTATATTGTTTTAGTTTATATTTGATAAACAATTTTATTACTATTTATGTATAATTTTTATTTTAATTCTGTGCATTTATAATATGGATATTATAAAGGGTTTAATTTAAGAGAAAGAGGGTAACTGTAAAAGCCCTAATTTGGGAAGAGAAAGTAAAAGAAAGCTAGTTGACATTTTTCCCTAAATTTAGGGTTTGTAATTTTATTTTAATTTAAAACCCTGCATTTCTAATTGTTTAACTATAATGTGTTTATTATTTGATGTTTACTTACAGTATTATTGAAAATTGCTTAGATGTTAATACCAAACCTAAATGATTACTATACTTCATTTTTACTGTTTATTGCCTATTCCTGCTTATGTTATTTTTCTATTCTTATAATATTTAATAACTATGTACACTTATAATAAACTAAGCTTATAGCTAGTAATTAATTATTGTGTTGAAAAGAACATAGTTACACAAACTGTGTATTGGTTTTTAAAAGACCTTCCTTTATGATAGTTCTTGTTTATCTTTTTTAACAGGGGTATTCTGACTAAGGAAACTTCTGAACATTCCTATAAAGAATCTGTAAAAAGTAAAATAAACATAATCCTACATTCTTGATTTGATTTATCCATCAGAATTTAATCTCACCTACTGTACTAGAGTACTACCTTCTTGAAGGTGTGGAAAAATACAGTTAGGTATTTTATCCATCGGTAAATTTGAAATTACCCTAATCATTCATTCTAATCCATATCTAATCCAGAATTCATCTATCTTTCAACAGTAAAAGATTTTCTCCAAGTAATTTTAATAACAGATGAAGCAGACACATAAATATATTATTTCCTAAATTCATTCCTTCTTGTTCCTAAGCTTGCATAGAGAAATTAGAAATAACATGTAGAACCTGGCAATATAGCAGAGGAGACAACAACTTAAGGAGCCCATTCCTCCCAACCAACTCCTGAAGATAGCTGAACTGCAAATCTTAGGACCCCCGAACTTGTCTACTGGTCCACTTGGTTGAAAGCACTGGGTGAGAGAACTGGTTTAGAAACCTCTGCAACTCCACAGAGTAATCAGCAGTAATCTTTCTGCCTGTAGCAGTAAGAACTCAGCTCAAATCAGCTGCACTAGTTCAGAACTTCAACACTTTTCATTCAAAAACTTCTGCTTGTCCCCTCCATTGAATTTCTTGTGCACTAATTTCACAAGTAAATAATGAGCAGCCTCAGCGGAATTCAATGGGAAGTTTTATCAGCATGCCTAGGTATTTTGGGTCAATTTTCACTTGATGAGCCACTTGCTCTTGTTCCACTTTCTTGGGGAACTTGACCACAAAAATAGGGAAGTTGCTTCCTGCAACAGCTAGAAGTAGTTTGAGGATGTTGCCAAGTGTCAATCTGCTCTCAACCCAGCCTATTCCACCAAGTGGCCAGTAAAACACTCATTTAACAACCTCCTTAAGCTGTTGTCTCATCTTTTATTTATTTAATAATAAAATATTCAGCAATTAAATGCAATTATCCTTGACTCCACTTGGTCATTAATTATAAAGTTTATAATAAAATTAAAACATAATGTCTCCTAAAACATAAAATGTTTTTGCAATTTGGGGTATGTGACAACATCACTCATAGTACATGACCTATTGGCAACCAAATAAGAACAAATGATCACTAATGAAACAACAAGGTCTAGCATAGTCAGGTATACCTGCTCAAAATTTGCAACTGCAATTCCAATCCATTTGTATGGACACTGCTATCTCTACATGGCAAGGAAAGAATACATCCAACTGACTGCTCTGCTCCGGTGAACCAAGGTCTGAACATGCGTGACAAGGGAAGTCATGAAGGGGGCTCGAAATGACAAGGGTGGCCCCACAACTGCTGCCCCTGAATAATCTAGCTGAATATATATATATATATATATATATATATATATATATATNATGACCGACTACTAGCGACGAAGTATGTGATAACAGTCCTGAAGAAACAAACTAGTTGAGGGGAACCAAAGGGGAAAAGCCAATGTCACCACATCAATCTCCTTCCAATTTTTGGTTTGCTCTTCTCCAACTCAATGGGGGTTATCCCTATGATAGGATTAGGGCAATGACAATGAGGAGCAAGGTGATTTGAAGAGGTTTCCCTAGCAAAACATTTTTTTTTTGGTAGTATAAGAATATATAATAGTTCACGGGAGGTATTACAACTTGATTTAATACTTTCGTGGAAAAGTTCCAATCCAATAATGCTACCAAGGAGCAACATCGGAAGAATGCACCATTGTCACCTCAGTGCAAACTTCTCTCTCTGAGGGCACATACACCTGCAGATTCAGCCTCCTTTTGTCCAAAACTCCAAGTGCATAAGTATTTAGTTCATTGTTTCCCGAAGAAGTTTCTTTATTTATTTACTTAATTTTTACTGCTCCTTGATTTCCATAATTGTTTGCTTTCTTGCTTACTGGAATTCCGTGAGATTATTTAAGGAACCGTTGCTTGATTTGTAAGCAAAAATATTCCCAAGGTTCTTTACTGATTCCTAAGTTGGCACCTTTATAGGGAAATTTTGGGAACCTCTTCCCAATTGTATCAGATCATCCTTGAGTGCAATCACTTGGTTGACCATCTCTACACCATACACAATTTACGGTCTGTCCTTGTTTGTCACTAAGATTTATGAAGAGCAGATTCTCCCTTCTCCACAAGACATTTGCTTGATTTATATTTTCCCTAGTGATCCTAAATTTCTCAAAATAATGCACTTTCTGCCTAGCATGTATTCAGTAAACCTTTTGTGTTAGCAATGTACCTTTTTAGAATATGCAAACTAATTTATGTCAAATTGAAAAAGCTCAGATGGTGGAATTGGTTTTATTTTTTTCGACTACTAATAAAATCATGAGGTTTGAGATTCAATTTTTATGAGAAAGGCTGAATTCAATTCAATAGCATCCATATTTTTTATTTATAGATGCTTCTGGTCAACACAAGCAAGTGGACTTGTGAAAGTGATCTTTTTGGCTAAAATGCTGTGACTGGGGAGGATAAATTCTGCCGAATTTGCCCAGGACTTGCCCTTGGGCCAACCACAGGTGGCCTGCTTATGTGGACATGCTGTACCACGAGTGGAAAATATGCCTTTGGGGATGTATGAGCCTTGTTGTGGGGGATAACAAAACCCCTGCATTACCAACCAACCAACCAAGCCCTGTTGACAGAACCTCCAGAAATTTGAATATCCTAATGCTAGCTAACTAATATGGTTGTTCATTGCCTTTAAATATGCAGTGAGCTGGTACACAAATGCTGCAAGGCATTCTTCTTTGTTCCCATTTATTCTTTGTTAGTTACAAAACCAGCTATTGGTTTTGACTTGCAAACTTCTCTAGTATCTGTAGCATATGAATGGGAACAACACAATAACACAGTTTGTTTATTGGCTTTCCAGACAGTGCTGAATTACCAGAATTAGTACAAAAGATGCAAACAGTTTTGGCGAGTTCATGTTTTGCTCTTATGTTGGCATTTTCACGACCTCTCACTATGGTGAGGATTTGAAAGTCTTGTGAGATTGCAACTGCAGATTAGTTTCATTCCCTGCCTCTGAGCAGATAACTGGCCTGCAATATCTTATTTGATTTTCTTTGTTGCTAGGTGTTTTATTTAACACTATATAATGCACTCAAACTTAATTACACTTGACCTTTTTCCAGATTCCTGCAGATGGTTATCATGTAAGAGGCTCAAAGATCTTAAGCTGGGCAGGCTGTGATAGCAGAAAACCAGGACGTTCCAATAATGGCAGGTGTGGACATTCGTGATTACTGGTGTTTAATGGAGTAAACTTTCTACCCGACCATTTGCACCGATCGGACAACCTGGCTTGCGTGAGCTTTCACATCACGCATTGCTGGTCGTCCGATTGGTGCAAATGGTTGGGTAGAAAGTTTACTCCGTGTTTTATTGGCAGTGAAATGTATACCTTCAGTCCCATGGATGTTATTATCGAAGATATATTTTGGTGTTCGTTCCTGTTTAACTATGATATAAGACATTGTATTGCAAAATATGCTCTTTAAAATTTTGGGATTCTTCATATTTACCAACACTGTGTGCTTATGATTAGCTTACTGACACAATTTCAGTTGCTTTCTACAGTGAGTGCTGGGTTCTACATTCTACGGCTGAATATGGAAACCATATTGTAAGCCAAATGGGCTTAAAGAAGCCTTCAGATGATATATTGAACATGGTGAAAAGAGACTTATTCAATGAATTTCAGAAAACAGCCCCACATATGCCTTATCCATTTTTTATGAAAGCTCATAGATGGTGAGATTTTGGGTTACATGATTGCAGCCTCCATCCTCGTTTTTCTATTTGATAACTGGTTTAAATGTCAACCTATAAGTTTTGGTTTATCCAAGTGATCGTTAACAGACATTTAAGGATGCTTCATAGGTGGAGGATAACAAGAAGATGCTTGATTAATTTGAGCCATTAGCTTATCAACTCCGAATAAATTAATCTTGCTTTTCCAATTTCATATTTTAATTGCAGGGGCAGTGCCTTCCCAACAAAGATAATTGCAAAAGATGACAAGTGTCTGTGGTTAGATAACAAGCGATTTGCTGTTTCTGGTGACTTTTGTGTTGCTCCAGATGTTGAAGGTGCCATATTGAGTGGCCTTGCTGCGGCTTCAAAACTTTTACAAGTACACAATCCTCTATAGCTCCTTATCAGGTCAAGGATGCTGACCTTAAGACACGTCTAAACAATAGTTTTCCTTTTTTCTGTAGTAAGAAAAAGTAAACTCTTTTGAAGAGCATCATATCAAATTTCGTGCAAGCTGTAGGTCTTCTATTGCTGGAATCTGTCGGATGTTGTCATGCCTAAACTATTTATGTGGATTATCATCTGGTCTCTTGTCATGGACATTTGTTTGATTGTAGCAATGGGTTCTTCTAGCAACAGCAACTACATTTTAAGGTCATAATAAACTGTCCAGTGTTCTCAATATGGTTCTCTTATTCTTCTATACTATTTTAGTAATAGAAGTGCATCAAAGCCTTCATTCAGTTACCATGAAGACCTCAAACACAATGTGTGTCATTGATTGTGGACAGAAATAAGTAGTACTCTCAATTGTAACCAGGCACACGAAGAGGATTCTCTCTATGTTATGTTTTTAGATTTCTCAAGTTATTTCTATTCCAAAGATTATTAGCAAGGAGATATTTACTCCCATAAAATGACCCTAGCTGCCTGGCAGAGGTTATCTTTCAATTATGCCATTATTCACAGGGGCTGATATTATTATTCATAATTCAACTCCTAGAAAGATTCATCAATCAACTCGTAGAAAGTTATTCTTCACAATTCTGCATGAGTATGGCAAATATAAAATACACCAACCACTTGATGTAACTATTGTAAAGAACACAGGACAGTATATCGTTTCATCTTGGTCAAAATGAAATTATACGTTGATTTTGACATTGTTTCCTGAAATTTTATTTCAGTTTACATTCTTATTGAATGAATATGAACTTTAAAAACATGAATTTATGTCCACATAAATACATGCAATCTGTGGAGCATGCTCTTAAATCAAAGATTGGGATTGTTTAATTATGAACACTAAGAAACTTGCATGCAGCACTGTAGAGGGAAAACATGCTTCATGATGGTTGCAAATCTGAGACCTGTTATACCACATACAGTATCGGGATTTTTGCACTGATTTTTGCTTCAGCTTTGTGGATGAACTCCAGACTTGTGTGCCTAGAAAAGATATCAGTGATAAGAATGCCAAAGAATGATGCCATTTTTTATGCCACTTTACCATGCCATGCCAAAAGATCTGATATGATGATGATGTGCTACTAGATGTTGTATATTGTTGCTTCTACATGATCGTGCATATGATTGTTTTGATAAGTATAGCTAGTAGTATCAGTCATAGGTTGATGTAGGTAAAAGATGTTTGATTTATATACATACCATGGACCAAGATGACCCATGGTCTTGCAACAATTATTCCTCCTTTGGTTTCATGATTGGCCACTTCTATTATCCATATCCATTTCACTTTGATTATGCATCCTAATGGTTACTAAATTGACCTGATGAACTCTTGATCTCCCCCTTTGTTTTCCCTTCACCCACAAGTACCTCCATGTCTTCCTTGTGAGTCGGGCCCACTTGTGTTGTAGTGGATCCTTAGTACATAATGCTTTTGGGTAGATTCCCATGGTCAGCTATCAATAGACAGGAAGAGCTACCCCTGAGCAATGTTTTCCCTTAGATTTGAAACAAGAAGGTCGTTCCCCTATAACGCCTCAAAAAGGGAAGTTGAAGACAAGTTCCCAGTCCAAGATTTTGTATCTGAAGCTGGTGAAGATGAAAAATTAGTACCAGATCTTGAAGAAATCAACAGAGACCAAGAAAAGTGCAAAATCCAACAATAAAAAATAAATGAAAAATAAAATCTTGCAAGCCTCACTTGCATATGCCTTCAATAAAATCAAGGCTAAGATCTGCTCATCCAAAGTACAAGAAAAGTCCAAAAAGAAAAGGGGAGTCTCGTTGTTAAGGTCAAAGGTGGTAATATCTCATAACACAATCCCTCGTTGAGACACATCCCTATTGTTTGTCCTTTGGTGAAGATTGTAAAGGCACCTTGTTCCCTACATCTCGAATCATTTAGTTCCCCTCGACGGGTTAAAAAATATACCCTCAGTTTACAAAAGGGTCATGGAATAGGAAATGATGTAGAATGAATCCTTCTCGAAAGTGCTGACTAGTTGAACTTAGATATCTTGGGTTATCTTGCTAAAGTAGTTATCCCTGTTCCACTTGGAGAATTGATGAAATTACCTTCAATAAATAGGAGGGTTACAAAGTTCTTTGGGATTGGTCCGCAAGAAACTCACATGCCCAAATTGCAGGAAACAAAACTTGAAAAAGATCCCCTAATCATGCTCCAGAGTATAGATGAAAGAGAACGTGATGGTTTCCCACCTTTCTTTATATCTCTTCAAATCAATATGTTGACCTTACACAACTATATGCTTGATTTGGGTGCCTCTGCTAATGTCATGCCCCTTTCAATAATGAACCAATTAGAGTTGAGCATCTCCCACCCCAGAGGAACATATGTAACTTAGATTCTAAAACTGTCATTAAGGTTTGTGGGCTCATTAAAGACTTACAAGTAAATATGGCAGCCCATTTGGATATTGGTATGACCGTGGATGTGGTTGTAATTGATGTGCTTGATACATGGTGTTATGCCTCAAGGCTACTGCAGTAGTCCAGCAAGGCCTAAGAGCGAGGGGTCCAAAAGTTTTATTGTAGAGACCAAAGTGGGATGTATTATATGGATATTTGGATTTGGGATTGTTTTTCCCCTAGATTGGTCATGGCCGACCTCCTTGGTTTCACTCTTAGAAGTGCTTGGCTTTGTGGCACAACTCACTGCCCCTTTGATGCGTGGATGTCCCCACCATGTAGGGCTTTAAGCCCATGGGTTGGTGTCCGAGGCTCCTGAGGGTGACCCATTGGGGCACATGACCACCTTGGTTTTGTTATGCAGAGGTGATTGCGTCTTGTAAAGGGTTGTTGTCTCCTATTTAACACACATCTTTCACCCACTTGGACCTCCTTCCAGCACAAAGAAACCCCTCCTCTAGCTCTTTGGTCTATGACATCATCTTTCCACAGTTGAACCTACAAGCTTGGAAAGGGGGGCGTTGAGGGGTAAACAACATTTTGGGGTTAGTTGGGACACGACGTCCCCCATTGGATCACTATTTCATCAAGTGAAGCCTTATTTTAGTCTATTTTCCTATTTTATGTCTATTTAGGGCTTAATTTCCAACTTGTGGGGATTTACCCAAAAAATAGTCTAATTTTATTTTAATTTCATTTTAGACTTGTAGGCTCCAAAATTATAAAGGTTGAGGATGAAATGATATAAATAGATCACCTCATCTCATTGTAAAATCATAAGACAAGGTTTCTAATATGATTCTTTTTTTTCTTTCTCCTACTCTATGAGGCTCTAATGTGATGTGCACTTCTCTTGGGATGCTCTTTCTTGCTTGAAGGTGGATGAAGTAATGTTTTGGGGCTTCTTTTTGCACATGTTAAATGCTGATTCTAGAATGGTTGGAAGAACTCATGCACAAGCATGACCTAAGGTCTTTCAGCTCCTTGCTCACTCTTTGTTAAATGTTGGTAAGTTATGCATTTAGCTAGGTTGAATGGTGCTTTTATGGTGCATTTTGCTAATTTGTTAGGGCTTTTGGTCAACATTTTGTCAACTTTTGTATGAAGAGAACGTCCTCCATAGGAGTTCTCTATTGCTATTTACAGTCTTGGCCTTCTTCATTTCCCCTAGTTAGGATCACCTACCGAACCCTAGAGGTTGCTAGGTGATGCCCTAGCTTGCAAGTGTTGAAAGACATTTTAAGAGAGAGGCATTGATCATTGATTAATGATCTCTCATTGGTCTAGGGATTGAGACAAAAATCATATCCCCTTGCTAGTAATTTAATTAATCTTTTTATCATTTTACTTGTACATTATTTTGCTGCAATTTTATGCATAAAAACCCTAAAATTTTAAATAATTTCATAACTCCAAAAATAGTCGTTTGTAATTCTGTTCCACCCTACAAATTCTCCCTAGTGGATTTATGTAGAGATCTTAGGGCATCCTCTTTTGCCTTGGTAAAAAACCTAAAAATCATATATTATAGAAAAAACATAAACATTCAAATAAATTAAAAAAACTATAAATATTTGCAACATTGAAATTATAGTCCAGCCATCAATTTCTCCATAGTGGATTTGTCCACAAATCTTTAAGGGTGTCCCATTTTTTCCTAGTGCATTGGGAAGCGTGAATTTGTTAAACTAGGGTTTTTGTTGGGTATTTTGCAGCTTTGAGTGGTCCAAAAGGTGCACCCTAGGCCACTTAGCCCTCTCATCTTCATAGCACACCTTTCTGTGGTATTTCCTTGGGAGGTGTGAATCCCTTGCATGGGGATTCATGAAGTATATTGAAAGTTGTGATATTGATTGTTAACTTGAATTAACTCTTGTATTCTAATTTATGTGTCTATATTATTCATTGTTGACACCATATAAGGTATTGATCTTGTTACAAGGTTGTAGGAAGGTATTTAAATGCATCTTGTTGTTTGTAGGTATCTTTAAGGGCTCTCCCCTAGGTTTAGGAGTTACCCAAAAAAGTTGAGAAGCTAGGTTGTGGTGACATTTGGGGCTAGACCTCTTCTACATGCTTGCCAATCATTGGAATTCAGTCTACATTGTGTTTCTTATTTAGGATTGCTAGTTTGTGCGGTAACATTTTTTGGCGCCTTTGCCAGGGACGCTTCAGGACATTCGAGGCGGTTGGGTCAAGTCATATTTTCACACCCTTGGCAAAGATGGCATTTGGTAAGAAATTGAGGTAATTCCTTGCTTGATATTTTAAGATATATTATTATTGAGGACTAACCCTATGGGTATTATCTGGCGAATCCAATAAAAAAGTGCTCCAATTTAAGAAGGATCCTCAAGTTGAATCTATGATTCTTTTAGACACATCCATCATCTTTCTTGTGGCTTAGGTGTGTTCTTGTTTAGTACTTCAGTGGGATTTGTTTTGGTCTAATTGGACAGATCTCTCCCGGCGACTCCCACCAAAGAAAAATAAAGGGGTACTCTACAAGATATAGTCCCAGAGGTCCTATTCGATGACTCCATTGAAAAATACAAGTTAAAGAAGTGAAATTCAAAGCAAGCAACCACAACTATTAATAAGAAGATGATATGGGGTCGTTGGATTTTTCAAACATTCCAAGATATCCTACATGAGGGCATTTGTGGTGCACTTGGATGAAGAGGCCCTTGTTTGGTTTAAAGGCTTGGGTATAGGTACAATATCCTCTTTTGATATTTGGCAGCTACTGGTGTCTAGGAGAGTGTAGCAAGTGGATGCCTAATGTTGAGTACTCAAAGGGCTTATTTAAGAAGGAAGAACATATGGATCTTGTTGAAGAAGTCCCATAACAACATGAAGTAGTCATTGCTTAAGATGCTAGTGACGATGATCAGGTTTCACAAGGCTTGCTTGAAGAAACCATTGTTTAGGATTTGGTCGATGATATCCTAAGCCTTATGTCCGAAGATGAAGGTTCTCTTGAAGATGAATATGATCATGCTGCAAGTAATGAAGACCAAGAATCCACAGTTGAAGAGCATAAGGAAATAGTGAGTTCCCCTTATCATCATGTTATAGTTTCTTATGATATATCAGGCCTCTTGAAGGAAAATGACAGGATCCTTGAAGATTAATATTATTGGAAGTTCATTGGTTCGTCGATCTATGATTCTTCAAGACCGAGTAGTGTTGGTTCCGAGCCTCCCAGCTACACATATTTCAAATAATAAGTCTATAAGCCTCTCATGCAGTTCATAGAAGAGGAAGAAGTTGGTATGGATTAGTTCGATCCATATTTGAAGCAAGATGAAGAAGTCTTAATCACAAAATGGAAGGATATCGAATACGTAATCAATAAAATCCTGGTTGAAGAAGATATCATTGTTCCTTCTTTTTGTTGCACCGACAATTTAGTCAAATTTATGGGATGTGGTCTAAGAATATGATTACTTCGCAAATCTGATAGTGAATCCACTAAACACTTATTCATAAAGTGTTCATACATCAATGAGATGTGGATGGATACAAAGCAGGTTACGGATGTTCAATTTTCCTAGGATGGTTATAGCCTGAAGTACACTTTCAAACAATGGATTTATAACCCAAATTTCCAAGCTTATTGAGCTCTACATGTTCTTATTATATGGGGGGGTTTGGCTTGCTCGGAATAAAATGGTTTTACAGGATACTTTCTCCCTCCTCAGTTATTTGTAGATTTATTTTTAATCTATTCAGTCCTTTTTCCCACAGATTCAGTCTGATCGTTTAATGAGCCATGATGATACTTTTCTGAATGATAAAGATCATGCATGGTGCTACTTTGATGGAGCTGCATAGGCAGTCCCAATTGTGGGTGTAACAACCCAAGTTTTTCTCTACTATTTTTATTTTTATTTTTATTCAAACAAGTCAAGTATGTTAGTGTTGCTATCTACATGACATGCCAATCTCCTTTTCTAATTTCCCCGATTCTACTCAAGGTAAGTGTATGCAAAACAACAAGGGATTACTACCCTGATCGCTTAATAATTTAACCATGATAATCGAATGCACCAAATACAAAAGATTATAGGAATGATAGAGATATAAACAAGGAACCAAATATAAAAAAACAAGAGGGTCCTTCCCAGACTTATCCCATCATACTTTATTGCAAGTAATTAAGATTAAAAGCATCTATTTACATACTTTCAAATCCTTGTTTAAATAAGATAACTATGAAAACATAAATACATAACGGAAAGATTTACAACCTTGTCACAAGGCTTCCAAATCTGATCATGGACTAATAAACACAAAAGCTTCTTGCTTGATAAAAACACAACTTGATAAAAACACAACTTAAACCTAGTGATTATACTTGATACTTCATCACATATAGAGTGAAAATTTCATCTTAAACATTCATAAGGTTAGGGAATTGCCAAACTTTATATATTATCATACATACATTAGTCTTACCAGTAAAGAGTCAAGGCTTTACTAACTAGCATATCACTGGTTTTTAGCTAAGAAGACAACATCTTTTAAGAAAGCATTAATTGTATATGTGTAAAGTGTGCAAGCTTACTCCCTGAGAGACCGAGCCATGATCCATTAATTATGTAAGTAATAACACAAAAGATATTCAAATATCTTGCATAAGAGGCCAAGCCTCATCTTGATATACAAATTATACAAGTATAAAAGAAAAGGAACGAGTTTTATGTAGAGATCGAACCCTACATGGCAAGATTGAAATTTTTTTTACATTTATATTTATAAATAACAATTATTAAGCTTGAAAATTTTCTTTATAATTATGAATATTCAATATATATTTTATGTAATTTGGGAAAATAAAATAATTTTAAATAAAATATAATGATTTTAAATAATAATTAATTTAATTTTTTATAAATATATTTATTCAATGTATATTATTAAACTTAAAATTTCAATTATTCTAATTTAATAGTCGTAAGATGTGTTATCCACCTCACAAAATTTTAAATTTTCTTAAATAACATATAAGACTTATAATAAAATATTGTTAATTCTCTTAAATAAGATATAAGACTCATAATGAAATATAATTATTAATATTCTTTCATTATGAAACTAAGTCACTTAATATAGTATCCTATTATTTATAAATTTACAATGTCATATTGAAAAATTTATTTAAAATATTATGAAAAAAATGTGAATTTTTATGATAGATGATAAATGATTAAATATTTTTCAATTTTTTTAAAATAAGTATATGTATAAATATAGCTTAAAAGTATATAAATATTCACATAAGATGTGAGCTAATGTATACTACTTTTCATTTTTAATTAAACTAATTTACAATAAGAGAAATAAATATTATAGAAGTTGTCTATTCTTTTAAAGTTAAAGTTGTGGATTTTTGGGTGTTTTTGTTTGTTGGAATAGGGTAAAAAAAATTGTGAAATCTTAATTTTGAAGTATTCAAATTCTGTTTTTGAATGCATAAATAAATTCAATATACTCACAAACCCTGTAACACTCACATTATGTAATTTCCACAAGTGATATCAATGATTTCAATTTTTTTTTGAAAATTTTCAACCATATTTTAAACAAAACCAAACCTTTAAATATAACCGAAAATAATTAAAAACCTAGAATTTACACTATCGGTGGCCCCTTTTTAACCATTTTTTTGCATTTAGCTCATCTGGAAAACCAGTAATGATGCCATTTTTTGCGACAAGAGGTAGCAGGTATAGCTGGTAATGTTAGGTGTCCTAAAACTACTGAATGAATTTATGGATCCTGTTTTTTTTTTTAGCTCGAGGGGAATCGGTAACTTGTCAAACATTGTCTGGGCTAGGCCCAGGTTCAAATCCGCTGCTGCCACTATAACCCCTAAGGTATAAACCGGCAGCCCCCAAGTCGGGATATACCAGTTACTTGTGACTCAGCAAGGACCGAGACGTCCCGACTCCAATCCCGACAAGGGGCGGTAGTCTATCCAGGGGGCGCCTATCCTTTGAGCCTTATCACAACGGGCCAATGTCTCGGTGGGAATGGATCCCTGGTGGGCTGGGTGAAAACCACCTTCCCCCACCGATTGAACCCCACTTCATTGACTATGGATCCTGTTTTTAAGCAGAAGGTTCACCACATCGGATGGGCACCGATTTTGACTGCGGTTATGGGTATTTTTTATGGAGCATCGCAAGTTGGCGTGGGCGGTGCAGGTATGGTATTATATATTAGTCTGAATCATTTTTTGCACTTGAGGTTAGGGTGTGGGAGATGTTCAAATACTAAAGCGGAGCTCTTAGCACTTTGGGGTCTACTGTTTGTGGCCTCAGAAATGGGGTTGCCCTGCCTGGTAGTGTCGGGAGATTCCATGGCCATCATCAACTGGATTTAACAGATTGATGAATTGCAGGTCTTGGATCTTCATCACTGGTGCAATCGCACGCGGGCACTAAAAGACTATTTTTTATGCTTCGATTGCCACCATATTTATAGAGAGCATAATGCTTTGGCGGATAGATTGTCCAAGGAGGCTCTCAACCTCTTGGTTGGACAACTTACCTTTGCAGAATTTTTGGATGGTAAACCTTTGAACGTTTCTACACTTCAGATATTTGGTTTTTAGTTTCAACTGCACATGTAGGTATGTGATTTGGACTAGTTTATTCTGATTTTTGAAGGATTTGTGAGTTTCCAGAGGATTCTAGTTTTTGCATTGACTATGTTGTTTTTGCTCTGATGGAGGACTACACTATTGTTGTGATTTGGTGTCTTGGATGGAGCTCGGTCCATTTTAATATGACATTATGGACATTGTATTATCAGTATATGGACATGATGTATTTTGGACACTGTCCATGAGATGTAATCTACTTTTATTATAAAAAGAAATAATCTTTTCTCCGCTAAAAAGAATGTTACTATATAAACATGATGTATTTTGGATATTCTGGACCTTCTAACCTACTTTTATTATAAAAAATGATCTTTTCTCCTCGAAAAAGAATGTAAGAAATAGTATCAAAATGTCAACTATTTACCAATGTGGTGTTGTCTCTATCCGCCATCCTATACTTGACAGGTCCCGACATAGTACAGTAGGACCCACACGTGGTAAAATTCTGTTGCGGCACCATATTTATCGTTACAGCGTTATCGAATTATGGGACACCCTACAGCTATATCTTACGTAACCCCGTTATCTCGAAAGTCACAGCACCGACAGTAACGACACGCATATTGAAGTCTGAAAAATAATTGAAACCCGCAACAGTAGGCTACAAGAGTGCACGGAGGATCAAATCTCCGAGGCAAGGATTTACCTTAGGCTCGGGGTCCGGGGTAATAGTTTGCCTCGGGATTTGATCCTCCGTGCACACTTGTGAATTGGAGACAAGGACTCCTGGAGGCTGGGTTAAACGACTTGCATCGGTGAGTGAGTAGTAATATTCCGTACGATAAGCTACGGAGCCGTCCAGTACGGCCGAAAAGCCAACTATTATGATTGATGCGATCTGCCAACCCTTTGATATTCACGTCATATTGAAAGGGATAGGTGAAGCGAATTTTATGGGAGTTTTTCCTTGTTAGAATTTTTTTTTCGGCAATTCGATAGAATTTAGCTGTACGAAAATATTCAAATCATAAACCATAATTTAATTTTTATTAATTTTTTTTTTTTTTTTTCAGTAAGAAAAAAGCTTGTCCTTGTTATTCTTATTAAGAATCAGAGGGCATCAATAGCAACGTCCTTGAAAGTGTTACATCACGAAGAGAATACAGTTCACGAGGAGAAAGTCACATCCAGTCACAGCCCGATGAATTAACTCGATACAATCTTCAACTTGATCCCTTGCGGGTAATATAAACGTTCACCAAAAAGCCCCGCTTTTCGGGTGAATTTTGTATAGAAACCGGTTTAGATTTTTAACGGAAAGCGTTATTTTTTCAATTAAAAAATTTCTGTGATTAGATTTAGTTGATCTATACGAAATGGCCTATTTAAAAACGACCCAAATTACCCAAATTGTAATTTAAAACGTCGAAATCGTTGTTTTAGCAAAACATTCTCTGCCGGATTCAGGCAAGTCGGGGGCGTTTTGGTGAACGCTTATACTGCTCCGATACCTTCTATCTTAAATTCAAAAAATCACGATCGAATTTTGGAAAGAAATGGTGGAACAGTTAAAAGCAGCAGCAAAGGTATATTACCTAAAGTTTGTTATTAAGAATTGTGTAAAAGTCTAGTGGGAATTTCATGACATTCTCAGGCCATTAATCACGTCACGGCACGTCGGCACCGCACCTTCGACCGACCTGAAGTTGGGTACTTAAATTAATGCTTTTTGTCAGAAATATTTTTAATGAATATCTGGATAGGGATGCTTCAATATCTACTTACAATAATGTAATGTTGAATGATTCGATAAATTTTTGTGAATTTAAAATTGTCAACCTATTTTAATTTATGGTGTTAATAATAAGTTAAAACAATTTTTTTTTTATCAAAAAATTTAAATTTAATAAATATTATTTAACTTAATTTTTATTAAAAAATTAAAAACATAAATGATGATGACTAGGATGAAGGTATGCATTGTAGTAAAGATTATGAAAGGTCTAATATGAATATAGTAAAGATTAATAGTTCATTGGTTGTAGGTTGGGTGAAATGAATGTTGTCCTCCCCATCGAGGTTCAATTCTTATAAGTGCCATCAATACTTATAAGTGACATGTATTCTCTTGTTGAGCCACTATGTAATGTATGAGTTATGAATGAATGTGATCTTGATTTCTTGTCACACATTTCTCTTAAAACTTAGAAGTAACAATGTCTAATGTTATCAATGTTTTGCAAAGTGGCATTTTCGTCAATTACCCAATGATGTAACCATGCCATGGCGTTTTTATACCAACCTCTCTCAAAATGCAGCTTGTCTTGACTCGATTTTAAAGAAATTTTAGGAAGCCTCTGATCACACATTATATTTATCTTATACTTGTACATCAGGTGCCTAGTCATAGTGATGCTCTTGATGGGGCGAAGACCCACTTCTATTAGAAGGATAGGATATGGCGTGTTTATCTTAATTTTGAGATTATAGGTTATACAATGCTTCTAGATTTGTTCTATCTTTCTCTAGGATAATCTAGAGATGTTGCAACCCCAAATTTCACAATCGTACAAGATAATGGGAGTGACTAGAGTTTTAAAAAGGAATTTTGTTTTATCCTACATCACAAGGTTTGTTGATTTACTATTGTTTTTAAGATCAAAATAAACTTTCCACCCTATGTTAATCATTTTCTCAATGTTATAGTTCGAGTTCAACTTGTGATGGATATCATTTCCGAAACACTTGTAGGAAGACACTCCCTGTGAGCTCTTATTGTCATATACAAAATTAGTGCAAATGACGTTGAACTTTATGTAGATAACTTTTGTTTTGTCGGTATTAACACTCATTCTCATATTATAGCTTAAATCCTTGAGAGCTTTTAATTACTTATCAAGATCAAAGGAACACCTTGCCATAAGAAAATATCATTAGCATAAAGAATAAGGATGACGACTATTCAAGCTAAGGTTGTGCCAACACAACCTACTTCTTCTAAATAGCCTTCTTGCTTATCATTATATGCCAAAAAAAGTAAAGGAGAAGATGAAACCTTGCTTAACTCCAATATTACAATTAATATCTTATGACCACTCCTCAGCGTTCTTAAACTTAACAATAACAAACAAGTACAATCTTATAGCTACAACTCTCCACCACTCTCCATTCCTAAGAAATGAGACCCCGAATCTTGAATCCATGATCTCTAAACGATTTTTACTGTTCACTTTAAAGAATTGAGTTGGAACGCAGGTATGATGGACAACATACGGCGATGTTATCGTCAGTGATCAAATTTGAAGGATGGGTCTTAATTTCAATTGGAAGTATATTTATTCTCGGATCCTTTCGAAGATAAAGGGTAATATATATAATTGTGTTTTAATTGACAAGTATAAATTAACTAAACCCTTCCCCAAAAAACTGCAAAAACAAATATTGCTTGTCCAAACTTTTACAGTCTTAAACAATTAAGTAGTCTCTAATATCTACATGAAAAATGATAATTTTTCAATAAAACTTAATTTGAACACATTAATTTGACATATTTGTAGCATTAATTTTACAATTCATTGAAATAACTACTATTCTATTGTTTTTTCTAAATTGTAGCACACTTAATTGTACATAATAACTACTTAGACTATGCAATACCTATATTGGGGCATTTGCATGATTATGCAGAGTGCACGCCATTGTAACCAGATATAGTCTTAAAAAAGGTTGGAACAATGAGAGAATTACTAATCGTTAAGTATGTACAAAAGGAAGCCACTAAGCAAATTGGGGGTATAATAAACCTACAACCAAAAAATACATATAAAACCACCCAAAAACTTAATTCAAACCAGAGAGAACGTATCCACCAAATCCCGAGAGATGTAAAAAGTGTGTAAAAATGATGGGAATCGGGTTCCTAAGAAAAAATAATACACAACTCAAAACATTTAAAAAAAATCCTACATACCAAGCATGTTAGCAACACTAGCATCATTGGGGTTAGGGCATAAAATTTTGTTGTTCAACACTTGTCATGACATCATACAGGTATGGGATTGAGGAGAAATGGAATTAAGTCTAAGTCAAGTGGATCCTTACAACTCACTGCATGTTTTAGTCTCGACAATTTGCCTTTGAAATTTAATGAGAACACTAAAGAAGTATGTTGATGGTTGGATTTGAGAATTTTCTAGGTGTAAGTAGTTAAGATCTTAGTGCTCTAAAACAACTAATGTATCTACCTCTATGTTGAATTCGCTTTCCATGCTGATGCAATCCACCACCTTCCTTATTGTCTTACCAAAAGGCATGAGAACGAGGAAGAAGACATAAAATTATCTACTTCACCTTCAAAGAGTGCCTTGCAATCACATTGGTAAGGAATCATAAGAAGGTCACAACAATCCAACATGTTACATCCCAGTTTATAGTGTCAATTAAAGACTTATATGGTAAATTTAATATAAGACTTACTTATAGTTGTCTCTTACTCTTTGTGTCTTGACACATTTGATATTTTATGGTTATCTCTTTGCCTTGATCCAATTGATATTATAAGATAAGGGTGTGCGTTTATAATAATCCTTATTTATGAATATGAGATGAGGATTTAAAGAGAAGAGGATGTAAAGATATGTAATTTTTATATGTATTTTGGTAGTAATTGTCGAGGACAAATGTACTGAGAAACCACAAACGTTTGGAATAAAAGAGGGAAATTAAATTATTATCATCCCACCTATCAAATTGAAGACTCTTCATGAAACAAATATTGTTTTTAAAATTTTATTAATAACAATTTTGGTGCTTTGGTCCAAATATTTTTCTAACTCATTGTTTCTTCATATAGTGTGCCAAGTGCCACCTCTCTATATCAATGCATAAATCAGCATCTACCCAGTTTTTTATCCTAGTTGAATGCCATTGAGTGTTGTTTATAGTTGATGTCATTCAATGACATTCATGAAGAAATGAAGTCTTGTAGAAGAGGACTCATTAAATTGTCCATTTGAATTTAATTTTGATGAAAAACGAATGGACATTGGTAGCCAGGTTTACATAGGTAGTAGGGACAAAGTTTTGGGCTTGTTTTGGGCCTAGTAGTGGTATTCTGTTCTTATAGCCACAATCATTGACACATCATCACACCTTAGATTGTAGCCCTAAGTAACTTGGGATTTAGAGTCACTTCCTGATGGCCAGTGCCCTGCAGTCTCTAGTCGTCACTCACCATCTTGCACAATTAATCAATGAGTGCGACGTGAGTGAGTAAATGATTATAATTATGATATTTTCAATATTTTAAATGACTAGTCCAAATTTTATAAGATAAGAATTCCAACAGAGACATTTTTTTTTCAAGAAGAAAATATTGTTCCTTGCTATTGATGAGAATCAAAGGTAACAAATACAGGGCTGGAACAATCATATGAGAAAATACACCAAGTTGGCGCTTACCAATAGCAAACCAGGCAGAAGGAAGCAACAAAAAAAGTATCATCGGTTACACAAACCTGAGGATCATCCTAGAAACATGAGAAATCAATCGCACATCTACATGGAGTACCGTAGGAGTCCTGACTAAGAGTCCAAGGAGAGCCCTAGAGGGGCAAAGGGGACCCCTTAGACTAATCATAAAAAGAGCAAGATGTGTATAAACACATACAAAAAAACAAAGATCAAGCTCAAAAAGACTAATACTCATCCAAAAAACTGGAGAAAAATAGAGCCAAAGA
Organism: Pseudotsuga menziesii; assembly: GCA_001517045.1. NCBI lineage: Eukaryota > Viridiplantae > Streptophyta > Pinopsida > Pinales > Pinaceae > Pseudotsuga > Pseudotsuga menziesii. The sequence continues at coordinate 219,429 of LPNX010670080.1, forward strand.
GAGGGACATACTCATCCATTAAAATAAATGGATAGTAGTGCTCCCAATCATCATACCATCATAATATTCCATAGCGGTGAGAACACCCATATCAAGAGAAAGAGCAACCTTGGATAATGAGTCACACTCGAATTGTAGTCCCTGTAGATGTGCGAGAAATTAATAGTGTTGAAGGAAGATTTCAGTGCAACAATACGATCACACCTGTGTACTAGATCCAAAACGTTTAGTTTTGCGAGTGATCTAGCCCAATTGATGACCACCTGGGAATCCCCCAAAAGGCCCAATTCAACAGCGACATACAGACCACTTGGGAGTCCCCCAAATCTGGAGAGTGGGAAGGCCCAATTCAACAGCAACATACATGAGAGACCAAAGGGCCATAGATTCAAAACAGGTATTGATGCTGAGACCAATGCCCACTTTTGCCAAAAGAAAATATTAACATTTATATGGATGAAGTATTTAAAATGTTGATATAATTTATGTCCTTAATTGATTCTTAATTGAAAAGTAAAATTTTAATTTTTTTTTTTTTTAAATGGCAAATTTAGCTTTACACTTAGCAAGGGCTGGTAAGGGTTGAAATTTGAACGCTGGTATTATCAATATAAATATATATAAAGCCTTTATATTAGTTTTGGTACGTGAGTGGGGGCGGTCGCAGAGTTTCTAGGCAGGTTGCGGAAGATTTGTTCAGTCTGCACTGGAGATTCTGCTGTCTGATGGTTCCCAACTTCCCAATTCCAGCAGACCATTCATAGCCTTCCAACATATAAATCCCACAGCCCCCATGCCAATACACACATCAATTCTACAATTATAGTTTCTAGTTTTTGTGACTTCCAGTTATTGTCGCAATTGATAGAATTCAGAGAATCCGTCTACGTCGTAACCCACTTTAAGATTCTTTCAAAATCAATCGAAGTATGGTGCTGGGATCGGAAAGTGAGCATGGCCGTCTGAGCTCCGACAGCAACAAGCTCAGCTACGAGATTTTCTCGTTGCTGGAGAACAATTTTCTGTTCGGCTACGACTGCCAGAAGGAGCTAATACACAAAAAATCGACTAGCGGAAAGGTCCGTATTCTGAGCATCGATGGCGGGGGAGTGCAAGGCATCGTAGCGGGGCGCACACTGGCCTATCTGGAAGAGGTTCTGCAGAAGAAAACCGGCAACCCCGACGCCCGAATTGCCGATTTCTTCGATGTAGCAATCGGCACCGGCATCGGCGGGCTTATCGCCGCCATGCTCTTCGCCAACAACGGCAGTGGCCGCCCGCTTTGCCGGGCGGAGGAAGTGTGGAGGCTGCTGGCGGAGGAAAGGCGCAAGATGTTCAAGCCAAAGTCGGAAGGGATCCTGGCTAAATTGCGGCGGAAAGGCACCTGTTTCTCCGGCAAGAGCATGGAACGCGTCTTGAAGCATCTGTTCGCCGGCAAGAACGGGCGGAGCTTGACGCTTAAGGACACGCTAAAGCCCATCTTGATTCCCTGCTATGATCTGTCAAGCGCCGCCCCGTTTCTCTTCTCGCGCGCCGACGCGCTGGAAGACGACCATTATGACTTCCGGCTCTGGGAAGTCTGTCGAGCGGCGATCGCTGCTCCCGGTTTATTCAAGCCCGTGTTCTTGAAATCCGTCGACGGGCAGACGGCCTGTACAGCGATAGACGGAGGCCTAGTGATGAATAATCCCACTGCTGCGGCAATAACTCATGTCCTGCATAACAAGCAGGAGTTTCCGTCTGTGGGAGGCGTGGAGGATTTGCTGGTGCTCTCAGTCGGAACTGGGCAGTTCGATCGGGCTTACGATTACGAGAAGGTGAAGAGATGGGGTGCCGGCCGGTGGGCTAAGCCCGTCATCAAAATCGTCGGGGATGGAATTTCCGACACTGTCGATCACGCCATGAGCATGGCATTTGGGGCGCAAAGCAGGCGCAATTACGTCAGGATCCAGGTAAACCTGAAAATTGACGGTCCTATGTACGTTTCAGGTTATTTTTGAGGTTAGAAAGATATATGAAGTGCACTGTAACTTTTTGTCCTAAACGAGGAATTGAATTCCAAGCCTGCCCCTTTTTTCCGTTAACTGAACAAGATCGCGGTTATGGAATTTACAGGGATGCGGATCGATGGACAAACTCATGGGCGACGCCGAGGATCCGAGCGAAGAAACCATGAAGATGCTAATGAATTTTGCAGACAGTATGCTGAAGCAGAAGAGCATGGAGACTCTCCCGTTCGGAGGAAAACGAAAGCTCTCCTTCAGCAATGCAGAGCGGCTCGATTGGCTTGCGGAACAAGTTGTTGGGGAGCATCAATCGAGAGTTTCGAGGTCGATTCCGACTGTAGTAATGAAGCAAGTGACCCCTCGAAATTCTGTAACGCATTCAGCTGGCTTAGCCGGTCAAATGGGCACAGTTAGATGAGAGATCCGACGATACTACTCATTTGACAGGCTCTCCTCCTTGGGAAAATCTGTCCAGGCGCATCGCTTAACACCATAACTATTTCCAGTCATTTTTGAAAATTACTTACTTTTACAAAACAAAATACAGTAAGGCAGAGGGAAAACTGATGTAGCCATCCTTTTAATTTTAATCTTAATCTTTGGTATTTATAAAATGTGTTTTTGTTTGTTGATTAAGTGGGCAAATTTTTGAGCCCAAGGGTTAGCTCAATTGGTAAGACGTGTGCACACTCTCTTGGTTCGGGGAGGTCACGGGTTTGAGCCTTGAGTCCTCTGGGGTTAGGCTTTCTGTTAGGATGGCCGACGGTTTACTACCTCTACCATCCACGAATGTGGGGAAGTATTGCTGGGTTTCCCGTGGATCTTTCCATCTGAAAAAAAAGTGGTGAAACTTTTGACTAGCAGATTTGTCAATGACTAAGTTACTACAAACCAGACCAACCTTTTAAATAGTTGGATTTTTGGTATCAGCCCAATTATAAAATGCTAAAAGTTAACTCAATTGATAAGACTTTTGTATATTTTTTTGGTTTGGATAAGATCATGAGTTATTTTCTTGATTCGGAGAGATTATAGATTCAACCCAAATATAAAGAAGTATCGATGAGTTTCTAATCAAGATCAAGAAAATCTTAAATACCTATTTAGTATATTAATGATAATAACTTTTTCTATAACCAAGTTTAGATTTACTTTTCACTCAAATTTAAATCTAGCTCTTAATATATTAAATATTAAAAATAATTAATTCTAATGTGAAATCCAAAACCAACTGTGTTGTATTTTGTATTATGTAGACACCTGATGTGCGTGGCTAAAGTTTGACTGTTTGATGTCTAGAGTTCTTGGAAATTAATGTAAGAAGTTCAATTAGGGAACATCGGCTGATTTTTCAAAAAGAGAATTCTGGATTTTGCTATTACTATGTTTAGTTTATTATTGCATTATTATTTTGTTAGTTATTGCATTATTATTGCTGGTTACTATTGTTATTGCATAATGCATTATTGTATGTTAAAAGTAGAAAACGATTATTTTATTTTATTGGTGAAGTAATCGAAGAAACCACAGTACCAAAATGACCAAGTCGACGTTTCGAATCCATATCAGGATCCATCTTCAGGACAATGTCGAAAGTGAAGCGAGTGAGAATCATTGATAAATATTGGGACCAGGTGGAAAAGTCTGAGGTCAGCTGCGGAGGCTAGAGTTTGCTAGGTTGAAAATTCTTTTTTAATTTAATTTAAAAACCAGAAAATCTAAAAAAGAAAATGTTTATATTGTTAAAAGTTCAACGGCTAAATTAGGACAATAATAAAAGTTTTTTTTTTTTTTTTTTTATTAACCAATTTTAATATGCCNGGTCTTAAAGGTCAAAAATGATTTTTTAATTATACTTTAAATTCATAAAGTTTTTAAATTGAAGCTTAAAGAGTTGATTTTCATTTGTTTTAGGCCTCCTAGAGTTTATTTAATTTTAAACTTTTTGGGTTATTCTTTAAAAATTAAGGTTTAAATTAAGGACACGGAAGGAGGACTAAGGAATAAAGGGAAAGGCTTGAAAGAGGAAAAAGGGGGGAGAAGGAAAAAGGTTAAGGGACAGAGTGGCCTTTTAGATTGAGAATAGAGGGAAGCCAACTAGTGCTTACCTCAAGGCCCCCATCCCCATTTTTGACCTTTAAGACCCTTAGGTTCCTTAATTTGTGATCTAATTGATTGCCTTCTCCTTTCATTAAAACTTTATTACAAGTTAAAATTGGAATTTATAACTAAAATTACATTAAAATAGAATAATATTAAGAATTTCCCTAGGTTTAGGTACATCAATAATCATTAAAATAAAATTTGTTAAAGATCTATTAATAGTATTAAATACCATCATTTAAAACTTTAGGAATTTAAAATAAATGAAAATCAAC
>LPNX010670080.1:226582-314505 GCA_001517045.1 Pseudotsuga menziesii
TATAATTGAAATTATAATAAAATAGAATAATATTATAATTTTTCCCTAGGTTTAGGCACATCAATAATCATCTAAAATAAAAATTGGTTAATAATAAAGTTTCATTAATAATAATAAATACTATTATTACCATTTGATTTTAAATAATCAACATTAACCTTTTAGAACTTTAAGAACTTTAAGGTAAAATCTACTATTGGATCTTTTAAACCCTTAGGATTCTTAATCAACCTAAATGATGGGTTTCACCTTTCATTAAAATTAAGAACTATAATTATAATTAAATAGGAGTAAATTAAAATTTTCCTTAGGTTAGGCACATTAATAGGCATATTAAAATTGGTTAATAAAAAAAAAAAATTATATATATATCTTTTGACATGTAGTTTGTCCTATAGTTTTTAATAAAACTTTTATTATTGTCCTAATTTAGCCCTTGAACTTTTAACAATATAAACATTTTCTTTTTTAGATGTTCCGCACATTCTGGTTTTTAAATTAAATTAAAAAAGAATTTTCAACCTAGCAAACCCTAGCCTCCGCAGCCGAACTCAGACTTTTCCACCTGGTCCCAGTATTTATCAATGATTCTCACTCTCTTCACTTTCGACATTGTCCTGGAGATGGATCCTGATATGGATCCGAAACGTCGACTTGGTCATTTTGGTACTGTGGTTTCTCCGATTACTTCACCAATAACCTATCACCACATAAATTTAGCAACAGAGATTATTTTACTTTTTAATTTTCAACTCATGAAATTTCACTTTTATCATATTTGTGTTTTAATCATATTTGTATTATGATTATATGTTCTCTCCAAAGTGAAGAAATGCTTGCTTATATACACTTTATTTATCTATATCCAGTCACTTTTCTTCGAGTTCGAAAGTCTTTGATTTCTTATAAACATTTTTTACTAACCAAATTTTTGATAAAAGATATTTTGTAAATGAATAATATTCTTTTTATTATATTTTTCACCAACCAAATATTTTCATAAAACATATTTTGTTAATGAATAATATTTTTTTTTACATTTTTCACCAACCAAATACCTTTAGTTAATAATACTTATCAAATAAATAATATTTTTTTAATTTTTCTTAATTGTTGTTTTCCTTCCATTTTCACCAATGATTCTTCTCACAACAATCCGTACCCCTTAACAAAGTGCCATTTATCGTGTGATAATTTTATGATAAGAAAATGCCTCAAGAGTACATTATGCTCATGAATAATAATAATAGGTGATAGACACTCTATTTAAATATCTCATGTGATAATTTTAGTGATATCAACCGAAAGACGCTATAAAATACTTTATGACTTTAAGGAAGCTTAGGGTTTCTATATAAGATTTTATTTTATTTTATTTATAATCTTTTTATTTATTTATTGGAGAGTATTTATGTTAAATGTTTTATGTTGTGCATCTTATATATATAACTTTAAGGGTTAGCTTAATTAGTTTAACCATTTAATTAAGATAGATTGGAAGATCATAAAGTATCTGTTCAAATCTAGTAGGGTAATTAATAGCCACTATTTTGATTAGTGTTTTGAGTTATACTCTATCCAAAGAAGTGGGGCATCGTATGTTTTTTTTCGAAAGGAAAAAAAGCCACAATAGTTAGTTTAGTTGGTTGAACCATCCACCCAAGGCATGTTGCCAATGAAGAAGCCATAGGTCACATGGTCAAATTTGATCAAGTTCTTTGGGGTTACTAATTGCTTTGAATTAACCCACTTCATTATATATTATGTGATGATAGGTGGTCATCATAATATTGTCATTTTATGTGGATGATGTCAATGTGATTCACCTAAATTGTCATTTTATGTGGATGATGTCAATGTGATTCACCTAAATGTATGCATTAGAGGAAAGTTGAGGTCTAAAATAGGCCTCCTAAAGAAAATAATAAAATAATAGTTAAAATAATATTTATTAATTTTGAAGGAACAAAAAAGAAAACTACTTTTTTTGTTTGTATTTTCAACATATCTCTTTGCGTTTTTGTTCAAATTTTGAGTATGTGGATGATGTCAATGTGATTCACCTAAACTGTCATTTTATGTGGATGATGTCAATGTGATTCACCTAAATGTATGCATTAGAGGAAAGTTGAGGTCTAAAATAGGTTTCCTAAGGAAAATAATAAAATAATAGTTAAAATAATATTTATTAATTTTGAAGGAAGAAAGAAGAAAACTACTTTTTTTTGTTTGTATTTTCAACATATCTCCTTGCGTTTTTGCTCAAATTTTGAGTAGGAGGATGTGTTGTATGTGGAATTAAATTACGCATCTAACGAGTACCCACACTACATACTTTTGACAGGCCCTTCTACCCCAAAAACAAGAAATAGTTGAAAAAACGTGATAATGACATCATCATCATGTTTTTTTGGGTATTTCTTGGTTTTGGGGTAGACGAGCCCATCAAAAGTGTGTAGTGTGGGTACTTGTTAGATGCGTAATTTAATTTCGCATCCAACACATTCTCCTAGTCAAAAGCGGAATGGAGTAACGCGTACTGGATCTTCCTGGATGAGTGTACTGGGCAGGGGACAGAGGACCTCCCTGTTACGGATAGGGGCTTTGAGGATTGAAGGAAGATACTGAAAGGATATGCGTTGCCCAGGTGGGTGATGCGGTCGGCTCTCTAACCATAAATTTGAATAGCCGTCATATTTGAGCAAAAACGCAGGGAGATATGTTGAAAATACAAACAAAAAAAGTAGTTTTCTTTATGACAAATATGTCAAGTCAACCATTACGGTTGACTTATTTTATTGAAATTCTATTGGTTCTTGAAGCCAACTCACAATAATTTATTGTTGGCTTATTTTCTTATAAGGCCCATTTTAAACCCCAAATTTTTTCTAATGCCTACCATTAACCCAACTCTTTCAAGTGTCTCTCATATATATGGTAGCTATACACTTGGATGAATTATATAGATATCATCCACATAAAATGTCAATATTATGACACGTGATAAACCCAAAAAGATGACCACCTATCATTACATGAGGTACATTCAACCACTAACCTCTTCACAAGTCACTTCGACATAATAACATGATATGATATTTATCCCACTCACATCAAACACAACATCAAATATAATATAACTTCCACAATTAAACTCGGAGTAAACTTTCTACCCAACTATTTGCACCGATCGGACGACCTGGCTCGCGTGAGCTTTCACATCACACGTTGCTGGTCGTCCGATAGGTGCAAATGGTCGGGTAGAAAGTTTACTCCATTAAAATCACCTCTCATGTCAAACAATCCTTCCTTGTATCATTCAATTTATTCATAATATGATTTGAAATATACGGTGAGGCCATTTGCATATGAAATTAAGGAACAAAATAATGTAATATTTATTTAGAAATTGAAAACCTCACAATTAAAAAATGGTCATATTCAACCAAATTCACGTAGTTCACCTATTGCTTGCACACACATGTATATATGTCATTTAAAGAAACAACATCTTACACAAACATGTATATATGTTATTAAAAGTAACAACATATAAAACATATTATAACTGAAAAAATAAAATATTAAAAACTTAAAATAACAGTGTATGCCTTCGATTAACACATTTTAATTAAAAAAATAATATTATATTAATATTGATTAATACATGTAAAAATTAATAATATTATATTAACATTGTTCAATAACATAATACCATATATATTTTATGATAATTGATTAATCATATATATAATAATATAATTTTAAAGTTGATTTACATCAATTATATATTTATTTTTTAACTAGGGGAATTGGTAACTAGGTTGGACTCATATTTGCATGATATACGGTCAAATCTAATTTGTTATCACTATATCTTTAGGCGTACTAGCACTAACTCATGGTACATAGGGGTCACTATGTTTGAACCATCAACGTTGCGAGTGTCTTAACAGTGCACCCTATCACCAACTAATCTACACCTCAGGGGTTATAAGTAATTTTTTTGAAATAACACAAAAAAATATTTTCATATTTACAATATAAAGTTATGGTTTTTATCTATTATTTGCTCGCTTTAAAAAAATGAATGATTTGTACTATTTGAGTAGGCTTATTAGCTAAGAATATGTGTTTTCTCCTAAGAGGTTACAAGTTCGAATCCAGAGGGGGTTGGGTATGTTTGTAGACTTTAGGAATCAAATATCTATATCTATGAGGAGGGGGTCCTTTGTCCCACAAACAAAAGGTTCTCATAAATCAATTTGGTGTTTAGCTAGGTCGCGACCTTATAATAAGATGATGATGATTATTATTTATTATTATAACTACACACTATTTTTTTTGAAAACTTCAGGACTAGAAGTTTATATTAATAAAAACGAGAAGACATAGTTATAGTGGTGACTAGTCTCCCACTAGGGAAACCAAGCCAGTCACCCCTCCAAACTTTAGAAACTAACTGCGAGTTATAACTATTGTTATTGAAGAAAATATAAAAGTTGAGACTATTATTATTGTTTATCTTGTTGTCTATATAGATCCTAATACGAAAATTCAAGAACATGCTTCCTTATGAACCGGGGTTACTGACCGTAATTTCTAAAGTATTTGACTTTAAAAAAAATCAACCAACCAAACAGACATTGAGTTTGACTTGAGGGGTAGCAAAAGGAAAGAATTATTATTATCTAGAATGATAATGTGAGGCGTTATCTTGAAACCTATAGCCTTACAGTATAAAACTACATTGTCTGCTTGTCACGTGATTGGTTGATTGCAGAAGATAAATCGGACAATTCTTGGGGCAACATTTCATTGGAAGACTTTTCTTGTAAGATCCTCAGCCAACACGTTGATCTTGACACCATGTTCCATTTGCTATGGAACTAATTTTCCATATGTTCCATCCTAGCAGAGAGGTTGGGGCCATTGTCCTCATTTGCACGCTGACCATTGGCGTTGTTAATGATTGGACAACCCAAATGAGTTTTTATTTTTCAAAGGAGACAAGATCTTTATATAACATGTATCTTTGGTGTGAATGTTGCTAGGGTCTTCTTCCATTATGCCCAAATCCGTTATGAGCTCCTTTGGTGTCGGGACCACAAATTGGTGCCCAATTCTCCATTCCATGTGATTAATCTTCTAATGTGCAGGTGGCGAGACGATGCCACAGAAGGATGCTTTTACCTTCCTCTATTTGGATAACACTCTAGGAATGTGTAAGAGTATAGGTCTTATCGAGACCCTAATATAGTTGGTTCTCTTGATGTGCACCATTGGGATTGGGTAAGTCAAATTCAGGGAAGCCTAGAATGAGTAATGCAAAGGCATATGGAAGAGCCAACTAAACCAATGAAATAACATGAGCTCCTACTCGGCTCTGCTATACATCCTTTTCATTTTTTGTCACTCGAATATTTGAACCCCCAACCAATTCATGATGGTGCAACAAGTGTTCGGTATGAACCAAGGTACATATGTTGTGGTGGGAGAGCAAGTTCCAATGATTTGAATTGAGGCCTTCGACGAGAGGTCTGCAACTTGTATTACAAACAAGGGAGATGGGAGGTGCCACGAGCAAGAATTGTTGGATAATCCATCTATATGCTAACCTTATTATTCCTTTAGGAGCCATCCATCATGATGAGAGGGAATAAATCCACTTGTTTTGACATAAAAGCGTCATGTGGTGCACCGCTTTGTACATTCTATAACTATCATTGTGTTATTTTATAATTATATAACTATCATTATCTATTCATCAGGAATAATGTTGTACAAAATGTGCTAACATAAAAACAACTTTCCAAAACATTACAAAATCCAAAAATTAAGAGTGTTCATGCTCAGTAAGGGCTTCCATCTTATTCCCTAACTTAAATGACTAGATGACAGAGGATTTTTTCTTTGCTTGAGTTGATTCCTATTGAATTGTATTTTCCTAATTTTCCATCAAATTATGGGCTGTAAAAGATCCAATGGAGATAGAAGGAGGAACCATTGATTGATTCAACTCAATTGTCAACATTTTCTCCATTTCCATCTTTTCAATTCTTTCCTACAACATACCTATTCTATCTTCTGTTTCTTATGTATTTTGATTATTGTTTTCTATGTTGATTTCGATCTTCCTTTATAAGTTTTTTATTGACTCTACCTTAAGATTAATGGCTATTAGCTTTTGCTTGAGCCTCCAATGAATTGTTCTCCCCTAATCTTTCCTCTAACCTTCCCATTTTCAAGCATTTAGTGAAAAACAATCCTAGGCCTCTTCAATGTGCCTCTCACATCTTTGAATTCACATGCAAAATTCAAAGGCATAACAATTGGAACATCATTAAGAGTGTCCATGTTTTATTTCAATTATTTCCTTCCCAATTGTCATCCAAAGAACCAAGTCAAATTCCAAAAAGAAATGTCAAATTCGCTTGTCTTCCACCACACAACATTAACTTCCAAAACACAGGGTTGACCTTCGTAACTCAGAGTTTCCTTACAAAGCACAAGGACGAGATTTGTCCTACAACCTCTAGGGATCTCTTGATCTCATATGTTGAACCTCAAGGAGGGAATTATATATTGATAATGCAAACAAATTCTAGCCTGTTTGAAACATTATACCACACAAGAACACCCATCCCATCCTCCCAGGGTGGATAACAAATGCCACTTGCATTGAAGCTTTTGGATAGAATGTGAGAGGAGAATGGCTTAAATGAACCATGTAGACATATCCCTTAACCCTTGCCACTTGTCTATTAAATTCACATGCCTCAACCTTATGATTGAGATTATGAGCTATGTTAATTAGCATGCTCAACTAAATATTTTAAAGAATTCATTGATAATACATACGATGAATAATTACAGTGAAATCCATAACCATTGAAATTGGTTTTAGTAATTTTTACTAAAAAATCATCAACCCTTATAATAAAGTTAGTACCTCTGCTTAATTATTTGTGTACGTTACAGTTATGTAAATACTAATTTGGTGGAAAGATGTGAGTTAGTGAGTAGTAAACTGCCTAAGCATAGGCTGGTGCAATTAGCTACAAGAATGAGAAGAAAGGTTGCTTCAGTGCTTGAAGACTATTCTTTTATAATGAAGGGGTTAAAAGCCAATTCCAATTTGGAAGTGATTCCTCTATGCTCGTACATTGTTTTGATTGGAATGGATTGGTTGGAGTCACATCATGTAATTCTTCATTGTTGTAATAAAATAGTTACTTGTTTGGATAGGGATGGTAACATCGTTCAAATAAAAGGAATTCCCAGACCGATTTTGGTAAGACAAATTTCAACCATGCAAATGAAGAGGTATCTCAAAAAGGGATGCAAGTTGTATGTGATCCATGCTGAGGAGGTACCATCCTATATGGAGCCACGAACTGAAGAAATTCAGGTGTTATGTGAATTCATGGATGTGTCCAAGATGTACCTAGGTTACAGCCAAAATGAGACATCGATTTTGTACCTGGATTTGTGCGAGCGTCAAAATCCCCTTATAGAATGATAACCCCATAGTTAAAGGAATTGCAAATGCAATTGGAAGAGTTATTGAAGGGTCATATACGCCCTAGCGTTTCACCCTGGGGAGCCCCAACACTATTTGTAAGGAAGAAATACGACACACTAAGGTTATGTGTGGATTACATGCAATTGGATAAGGCCACAATCAAGAACATGCATCCACTACCTAGGATCGATGACCTCTTTGATATCTTGAGAGAGGAAAGAGTATTTTCCAAGATTGATTTGAGATTTGGGTATCACCAAGTACACATCAAATATGAAGACATCTGTAAGACTGCCTTCAGGATTAGGTCTGGACACTATGAATATACAGTAGTACCTTTTGGGTTGATGAATACACTAGCTACACTCATGTGATGAATGGAGTATTCAAAGAAATTTTGGATAAATACATTATATTATTTCTGGATGATATATTGATTTATTCAAAGATAGAAGAGGAACATGAAGAGCATCTCAGGATTACTCTGCAGATCCTGAGAGTGAATCAACTACATGCTAAGCTCAACAAATGTTCATTTTGTTAGAAGAAACTGTTGTATTTGGCTCACATCATCTCTGAAGAGGGTGTAGAAGTGGACCCTTCTAAGATAAAAGCTATTCAGGAATGGCCTACTCCCATAAATGTGTCAGAAGTTAGATTGTTTATGGGATTGGCAGGTTATTACAGAAGGTTCATAGAAGCTTTCTCTCGAATTGCAAATCTGATTACATCACTACAAAAGAAGGGTGTGAAGTTAATTTGGAACCAGAAGTGTGAAGATAGTTTCAGACTTGAAAGAGTTTCTTACTTGTGCTCCACTACTAAAAATTCTAGATCGAGACAAGGAGTATGTGGTATGTACCAATGCATCTCTAGAAGGAATTGGTGGAGTTTTGATGCAAGATGGGCATGCGATTTGTTATGAATCACATAAGTTGAAGGAGCGTGAGAATAACTATTCTACTCATGATTTGGAGTTAGCTTCCATAGTTCATGCACTTTGGATGTGGAGGCATTATTTCATGGGAAATAGGTTTGAATTAAAGACCGATCATCATAACCTAAAATATTTGTTTGAGTAGCCTCATTTGAATGCTAGACAATCCAGGTGGATTGAATTCTTGAGTGAATTCAAATTTGAAATCAAGTGTATAAGAGGAAAAGAGAACCGAGTGGTTGATGCACTTAGAAGAAAAAGTCAGTTAATGCAAGTTTCAACAATCAATGATTGGAAGTGTAATCTAAAAATCAGGTTGCATGAGATGTTGAAAGTGGATAATCATTATCTACAGGTTGTGACAGCATTGCAATCATGAAACAAACCATTAAAGTTTTCCAAGTATACATTGGTTGGAGATGGAATTATTCAATTCAATAGCATAATTTAGATACCAGTTGATAGCAACTTGAAGAAAATCATATTATAGGAAATACATAATGTTCCTTATGCAGGACATCTTGATTATCAAAAGACTTTGACAACAGTTAGGAAATAATACTATTGGACAAGCATGAAGAAAGGAGTGGCCAGGTATATTTCTCAGTGCTGGGAATGTCAAATAGTGAAGCAAAACACAAACATCCTGCTGGATTGCTCCATCCATTTCCTATACTGGAATGGAATTGGGATGTAGTGACCATTGATATCATAACATAGTTGCCAAGGTCTCTAAACCAACATGACTCTCTTATGGTGGTAATGGAAAAGTTGACAAATTCAACCCACTTTGTACATTTACAATCAATATTTAAGGCAACTAAGATTGTAGAAATCTACATGAAGGAGATTGATAGGTTACATGGTATTCCTAAGGTAATAGTTTCATATTAGGATCCAAAGTTCACTTTGAAATTTTGGAAAGGTTTGTTCAGAGAATTTGGAACTGAACTCAACCTTAGTACAACATACCATCCAGAATTAAATGGACATATTGAGTGAAGAAATCAAATCATTGAGTACATGCTCTGAATGTATGTAATGGTCAAGCCCAATAAATGGGAAGACTACTTGTACTTAGTGGAGTTTTCCTATAACAATGGTTACCAGGAATCATTGAAGATGAGTCCATTTGAAACCCTGTATGGCATAAAGTGTAGTGTTCTAGTGAATTGGGACAAGCCTCTGGATAGGTTGATTGTGGGACCATAAATGCTTCAAGAAATGGAACAACATATAACCAAGATCATATAGAATTTGAATATTGTTGAAAACTGGAAAAAGATCTCTACAAACAAAGATATAAAACATAGAGAATTCCGAGTTGGGGACAAAGTATTCTTGAATGTTAAAGGCATAAAAATTTCATTGCGTTTGGGTAACTACAAGAAGTTGGCTGCTAGATTTTGTGGACCATTTGAGGTCATAAGTAGAATTGGACCAGTGGCTTATGAACTAGCCTTACCTTATACAATGAAAGTACACAATTTTTTTCATGTTTCATTATTGAAAAAGTATGTTTATGATTCTAATTATATGTTTGTGATACAAGTGGAACCCGAAGGTGAAATCCAAGTACAACCATTTTGCATATTGGACAAAAGAATCAAGACTCTGAGGAACATGGCCATAGGTCAGGTAAAGGTCCAATGGACCCATTACAACCCTGAAGAATGGACTTGGGAATTGAAAGATAAGTTGTGGGAAGAGTATCCTCATCTATTTTAAACACTGTCTTATGTAAATAATTTTGAAAGTTTTGTTCATAAATTTTGGACATTAAATCACCGAGGATGGTGTAGATTTTAACGTGGGGGAGAATGTAACGTTGCTGCACTAAAGCCCTAGTTTGATAAATGTACTTATGTAATGACTATGAGTGCCCATGTGGTTGAACTCATTATATATTTTTAAATATTAATATTAAATCTACAACTAGCCATGTCCAAGTTAGAATGCTGAAACATCGGGGACTTATGTATTCACCAAATACAATGAAGGAGGGTTGTAGATGGCATAGGAGGGGCTATGTTATTACCCTGTTTGAACCTTGATGACATAAGAGAAGATCTTATGACTTTTGTTAAACCAATATCTCCTTAATTAACATTAAACCAAGCTTAAGGTGAGTTAAGTGTGAGATTAGTGAATTGTTGACACGTACTGCATGGAGTGAGTCTCATGCAAAAAAAGGTGGAATTGGGCTTGGGGAAGGAGGTCTGAAGGGGGAGAGAGGGAAGTGTGTAGAAAGGAGTACCCATGATACATAACAGAGAGGGAGAATTCACAATGGCGTGGAGGTAGAACACAATACACATAAACCAATTTTGTATATAACACAACCGAACGTATATAAGTGAAGCCTTGAAGAAACCAACGAATTGCCTGTTAATTTCATAATCATTGGTTAGATTGAAACCATGTCCAAAACTTGAGTGAAGCTTCCATTTTGATTGATATGCAAGGGCAGTTGGGTTGGTGGGAAGCTTGAGTTCCCAAACCTAAACCTGCAAACCATTTTGTTGTTGAATTCATATCCTTGTTTTCCTTTGATTGCTCTAGTGAGATGGAAAATGGTGCATGAAATTAACTTAGTGAAATTCTAAGCATACATGACAATGACGATTATCGTTGTTGTGTTAGTAGAAGGAGTCTAAGGGAATGAATTGTATTGTTTGACATGGAATTGGCCATAAGCCAATTACCCTGACTGTCAAGTGAGAAACATTGAGAAACTTGGAATTGGTGAGATGTCTAGTGGTGAATGCACGAGTTTCAGCTCAGGGATGGTGTTTTGTTGAGAGATATATGAGCATAATTACCTACAGTTCGATGGAGCATGGTTTCCATGAAGCTAGTTTCCTAATAGTTTGATTTTAGGTAAGTACTTGAAGCTTTATATTAATTCTGAAATGAATACATATATCTTGTTTGTGACAAAGAAAAATGTGTATGTTGTTGATGTAGAATGATGTTAAATAAATAACCAATTGTTGATATCTGTTGTTGTTGCTTAGACTTAATGACTGGATGGGGATGGATTATATGACTTGTTCATGGTGTCTGATAATAATGAAACTGAATGATTGATTCCTTAGGTGGACATTGGTAGATAAGTCAATAGGTTCCAAATGATGTTAATGAATCTCTATATGAAGGAATGTATTAACTTTGTAATGCGTTCCAACTCCATAGTCATTTCATGATTGCAAGATTGATGGGAATTGTTTGCAGTCTGGTTGTTTGGACCTGAATGTCTTCATTCAGGGAACTATAAGTTAAAGGAAGTTGTTCCTTAGTTCTATCTTGTGATTACTTAGTATTTGTTAAAGGTTGTTAAACAATTTAAAGGATTTCCTGCTTAAAGTATTCAAAGTCTGTAAAGTATATAAATGTTTTAGAGTTAAGTTTAATGGTAACTCTATTTCTAAGATAGTAAGACTAAAACTCTAGTCTAAAGTTCTATTGTAATTTAGTATCAGACCTATGACTTAATCTATTGAATTGTATGAGGCTTGATTGTTGGTTGAAAGCATGAAATGTTGCAAGTTTTGCCTTGAACATCTTCTCGTTTCCTTTATGTTTATGTGTAAATCGGAGCACTTGACATGTGTCTATTTGGACAAGGTTTCATTATCAAGTCAAGGCTGAAAACCTATTAAGTTCCTAGCCTAATTCTTGCCTTAGTCGCTTTCCTAAAAATGACTAAGTGTTTATTCATGAAATCAGAGAAGTCATAACCATGACTTCAATGCTGATATGTCGTTATGTCGATGCCAACATGTCGATGTCGGGATTGGTAGTTTAAATGTCAATGTTGTGTCATGTCATTGTTAAGGTTCCGATGCGAAGGTGCTAAAGTCGGATCCACGTGCCATTTTGGGATGGTTTTCCTTTTGTTGTTGACGCCCGACTCTCGATATTGGGAGACCCGAGTTCCGAGGTAGGAACATCTATGCCGACTTGGTTGCTAAAATGCTTCCTTGATGTCTGGCAATTTCTGACGTGCAGACGTCGGGGTCGGTGAGTCAGGAGGGTAATTGTTATTGTTGTTCAGCCAATGCCGACTTCTACGTGCCAACGTCGAGATCGACGAGTCAAAAGGGTTATTGTTAATTTGTTTAGTTCATTTCGACTTCCAACTCTCGATGACCCGAGTTCTGGTGTTGAGACGTTAACGTTAGGATGGTATTTGTGAAATGTTCTTTTAGCGATCCTGATTTTCGACTTCAATGTTAGAAAGGTCGAAAAAACACAGTAAAATCGAGTAAGTGAAAAATATTCCATCATAACTTTTATTTATGCATTTTAATTGGTTGTTTGACCTATTTTTATCTTTATTTGAAATGTCTAATCATAATTATCCAAGTTTCCGCTATGAAAAAAATGGTTAATGTTCTTTTGTTATTTTTATTTAAATATTTTTTATTTTAAAGCACTTATCTGCTACCTAAATTACAAAAATAATAATGTATAAATATGTATAATAACCTATGAGAATGTGTTACAAATTGATATCAAAGTACGTAAATTGTATGTACCACCCTTCATTAATTAAGGAAGAAAATGTTTTATCTAAATGTTTGGAGACGTTACCTAATCCCAAGCATAGACAATTGCTTAATTTCCATATAAATAAAAAATAGCCCCCTTGCAAAACCTTAATAAATATATTGAATAATACTTTATGATATAATAGGCATTTGTGGAAAAGCATGTCTAGTCTCTAGGAAGTCTCATGAGAATTTATTCTAATAATTTAACATTGGTTTGAGTACGCTCGTACACATATCATTAGTACAACTATCTTTAAATTTGTACTAAAATGGGGAGACCTGAATGACTATTGATATGATAAAAAGTTTCAACTCAACTAGGCACTAAATTTTATGTAAAAAGTAGTATAATTTTTGTCTTTATGACTAGTTTATGAAGGCCTTAACTTCTTAAATTTTTATTTTTTCTTAAAGATTTTATTTAAAGCATCGAACTTTTGTTTTTCTAATATCTTATGTGGGATTCCAACAAAAAGGACACTACTTAAATTTTTAATTTTTCTTAAAGATTTTATTTAAAGCATCAAACTTTTGTTTTTCTAAATATATTATGTGGGATTCCAACAAAAAGGACACTATACATCATCATTCTCATGTTAGACTTTATTATCAAGTTAGACTTTATCCACTAACCTATGTTAATAAAATTATGAACTTTGATTCATCAAAATGATTCAAACATTTTTTAATAAATAATATGGTTCAAAATTTTATTAATAAAATTACGAACTATAAATTAAAAAAAAAAATCATTTAATCATTGTCATTAACTTAATGCCATGCCATCATATATAAGTTGCACTTTTATATTCACAATTCCCAAGGACATGGCTTAAATAATTTCAATTATAAAAGTGTGTAAGAGGAGCAATTGTTGAGAATCTAATTTACATATTAACACAATTAAAGACCGTCAACAGCCACTCCAAATGATTGCCACATTTGATGTAAGTTGCATAACTTTAATAGTATCTTTACTTGTATTTGTTCTTATCATCTCTTGTTTGAGCTTTATATTTCACTCCAAATGATTGCCACATTTGATGTAAGTTGCATAACTTTAATAGTATCTTTACTTGTATTTGTTCTTATCATCTCTTTTTGAGCTTTATATTTTTTTCAAAATGTTATTCAATAATTTCCCCTATTTCATTCGTTTGAAATAGGTCTATTATTTTTGGGCTTGCATGCGTGTAATTGGCAAGTGAATAACAACAACCATGGTAGGTAAAAAAGTAGGTGTCAAATGGATGTAGCTTGGGTGGTTGGGAGGAATGAATGTTACTCTCCCCACCCAGGTTCTACTCTTGTAAGTGACATGATGCTCTTGTGGAGCCCTTTGTAATAAATGTTGTGAATGATGAGCTGGCCATACCTTGATTCAGTTTGAATATCAGGTATTGGGATTTTCCGTGGAGTAGAGGTAAGAAAGTAGGAAAATGGTTTAAAATTTAAAATTTTAATGAATTTTATTTTAGTCATATCTATATCAAATATATTTGATAGAGGTTTATTATTTATGGGTTTACATGCAAATGGAAAGTGAGCAATAACAAAAATGGTATGTTAAAATTTAGGAAACAATTTAAAATTTAAAAGTTTAACGAAAAATTATTTTTGTCATATATGTATTATTATTATAAATACTCTTTATGTTGTAATAAATGTTAGTTTATATTTGTTTTTAATGATGGAACAAAAGGTTACTATTGTTATTAAGAATTGTTCATCTTAATTTTGTTAGGTTGATATATCAAAGAATCTAGAGGGATTTTATTTATCAATTTCTGCCTCTGCTCTAAGTATGTTCAAAAGGCCTTGTAAGAGTTTAAAATTTGTTTCTTCTATTTTAAGCTATGTCCAAAAGGCTTTGTTAGAACCTTGAATTTTGTAAAAAGTAGAGTTGGTGTAAATATATGCTTTTAAAAGAAAGAGCCTATTAGAGGAAATTTCAACTCAAAATGGGCCTTTTAACTTTGATTCAAATTTCATATCATCATATGTTAGCCAATGAAATTGTTTTAAATTTGAAATATCATATAGGTCTTAAACACCTTTTTAATATAAATTTGGGGATAGGTATCATAAAAAAAACTATTTTTTCTGTTTGTATTTTCGACATATCTCTCCGTGTTTTTACTCAAATTTTGATCGGGAGAGCTCGTTGGATGCGGAATTAAATTCCGCATCCAACGAGTATCCACTCGGCATACTTTTGACGGACCCTGCTACCTCAAAAACAAGAAATACCTGAAAAAACGTGATGATGACATAACATGGGGAGATATGTCAAAAATACAAACAAAAAAGTAGTTTTTTTCTTTTCTTCCTCCAAAATTAATAAATATTATTTTATTATTTTAACTATTATTTTATTAATTTTTTTTAAGAGGCCCATTTTGAGTTGAAATTTCCTCTAATCGACGGCATTCATCGCTAATCAAATGTCCTATAAAGCACATATTGATATTGAGTAACGTTGTTTTCTATTTTCAACATTTTCCTCTAAGCAACGTTAAAGGTATTTCTCAATTGTTTTCCAACCAATTATTCTTTTCAAAACAATCCATGCCTCTTTAACAAATTATAATAATAAGAATAAGTGATAAACACTCTTTGATTTTACTTTAACAAATGAAATACCTTAGGCCATGCCAGGGCCTTCTATATAAATATCTCATGTGAGAACTCTATTGTATGAACCAAAAGACTCTATGCCCTTCAAGAAAGCGTAGAGTTTCCATATTATAATTTATTTCCTTTCCTCCACAATCTCCTCTTGATTTGTTGGAGAATATTTACACTCTACATTGAGTTTATAAAGATATTTTTATTTGTTTGCATTCAACACTATGGTATATATGTATAACCTTTTGGGTCATCTCAATTGGTTGAACCATTTACCCAAGAAATGTTATCAGTGGAGAATAAGACATGTTTATATCAATTAAACCTCTTAGGGTTAGTAGTGATTTTTTTTAGGTTAGTAGTTGTGTTAACCTACATTAGAATATTTTGAGAAGAGGTAAGGTCACACATGGTTTTTTTTGGAAAAAAAGAGTCACATTGATTAGCTCAATCGACTGAACCATCCACTCAAGACCATTGTCAATGAGAAGACCATAGATTACATCGACTGAACCATCCACTCAAGACCATTGTCAATGAGAAGACCATAGATTACATGATCAAATATGATCAAGTTCCTCAATGTTACTAGTCACTATTATGGTTGGTAATTTAGTCGCCCTTCATTTAGATATTCTAGCAAAAAAAAAGCTATCTATAAAGTTTTACTTTTAGTAGAAAATGCCATAAAAAAGACTTTTCAAGTCCACATTTTTAAATAATATTTAAAATAAATATCATTGAGATACACAACATATACTCCTAATCTAAGAGGCCTATATCAAACTTAAAAACATGATTCTTTAATGATTTCTACCTTAAACTGGTCGATTAAAACTACAACTAAAATTCTCATGTCAACCCATCCTTGTATCATTCATTTAAGCTTATTCAAAATCTCGTTTGGATTATTACCATGAATCCATTGGCACGTGGAATTAAGGAACAAAGTTGTTGTAGAATTAGTAAAAAGTTTAATCCAAGGTCGATGCATAAATAATGTCATATTAGAGTTTAATCCTAAGATCGATACATAAATAATATTATATTTTAAATTTAATTTTGGTATTTTTTTAATACATTAATAAGGTTTATTTCTTATCAATTTGGTGTAGTATTTATTTAAAAAGTGTGAAGAAATGAATATTAAAGATATTCTGGTCTATTAATTTTAAAAACTTGTATTATATAAATATATATAAAAGAGAAAAAATAAATTTTAATGATATAAATAAAAATATAATAATTTCATATATGTATTGGATAATAACATTTTTAAGTGGTTTTATACAGATTATAAATGACAAATTTAATAATACAATATTAATTTTTATAAGGTTATTGACTTGTTCATTATTCATTGTTAAACTTTCTCATAAATGAATTTTTTTACTACTAAAGTGCACTTAATGATTACGAATATGTGCTTCTTTTTAGGAGGTTACACTTTCAAATCTAGGTGGGACTTGGTATGTACACCTTTATAAACTTGAATAATCAAATAGTCATGGGGAAGGTGTCATTTGTTCTTCAAATAAGGGAGTCACATACATAAATTTGGTGTCTAAGTAAGTTGTGACCTTAAAATTAGATTAGTATTATTATATGAAATTGATAATTATTAATATTTTTATTTTATTTTTGAAAATAAATGATTATTATTGTATTAAAATAAAACTATGATAGAATCGTGTAACACAATATACAAAATTTATAAAAAACCGAGAATTGAGAAGTTTCTCAAAATTTTAGCACCACAATCTATTATTTATGTTAATATATTCTTTGTGTTATCTTTATAATTTTATATCTACTACTATTTATATGTTAAGAATAATGTTCTACAAAATGTACTAACATAAAAGAACTTTCCAAAACATTACAAAATTTAGAAATTAAGAGGGTCCATGGCCATTAGGGGCTTCCATCTTATACCCAACACCCAACTTTGGATAATTAGCTAAGCAAGGATCACTTCTTTGCTTGAGTTGCCTCCTATTACATTGTATCTTTCTCATTTTTCATCAAATTGTCCACCCTAAAAGAGCAAATAAAGAGGAAGCCACTAATTGATTCAAATCAATTGCTAACTTTTTCTCCATTTCCATATTTTTTATTCTTTCTTACAACATAGCTATTTTTTCTTCCATTTCTTTTATCTTTTGTTTAATGTTTTTTATGTTGATTTCAATCTTTCTTTATTGTTTTTTAATTCTACTTAAGGATTAGTGCCTATATAAGTCACCTTTACATGATTTCATCCTCCAATAAATTCGTTCTCTCCTAATCTTTCCTCCAATCTTCCCATTTTCATGCATATAGTAAACACAATCCTAGGCTTATTCAATACACCTCTCACCTTTACATGATTTCATCCTCCAATAAATTCGTTCTCTCCTAATATTTCCTCCAATCTTCCCTTTTTCATGCATATAGTAAACACAATCCTAGGCTTATTCAATACACCTCTCACATTTTTGAATTCTTTTGTGAATTTTAAAGTTGTCACAATTGGCATATTCTTCTTAGAGTCCATGTGGGTTTGCCATTAGTTCCTTCCTATCTATATTTTAAAATGTCGAGGTAACTTCCAAAGCACATAGTCGAATCCACCCATCTTCCACCACACAGAGTTGACTTCCAAAACACAGGTTGATCTTTGTAACATAAAGCTTCCTTCCCAAGCACAAGGACGAGACTTGTCATGCAACCTTTGGGGATCTCTTGATATTAGATGTTGAATGTCAAGGAAAGGAATATAGGCTGATAATGAAAATAATTTCCATCCTATTCAAAACATTATATCACACGAGAACACCCATCCCATCCTTTCAAGGTAGATGACCTCTTGTTTTTCCTTATATATTCTCTTGGGTTTTGACAAAAAATCAAGAAGATCCAAGGATCATCATATTTGGAAGTGATTCACTCAAGTTCAAAATGAACTCTGCAATTGTGCTAAGTCATGGGTTTTGCATAGTAAGACAAATTTGAACTTGTTGAGTGAAAAATTAAGAGGTGAACAAGAACTACAAGAGGCGGGCTTGTGGTTGCTTTGGGGGTTGGTTTGTACATAATTGTTGGGAATTGGAAGAAAGCTAATTTTCTTTAGATTCATTTCACTTTTGTAAAAGAGGGACCGATAGGTGTTTTCCCTCCCTTGTTGTATATTGTAAACTTTCTTCTCGTAAATAAAGTTTAAGGCATACACCTTGGGTGTTGCATGTACATGTGCATGTGGATTGTGGATTGTTTATTGGGATGAATTTTGTTCTATTTCATGTGATGCTTTATGTTGGTTAATTGTTGACATTGTCTTAGTGTTGAGTCTTGTTAAGTATAAATATTGCTAGGACATTTAAAAGGTTATAGTTGGATGCATTTTGGACTATTGAATGAACTTGTTTGAGTAGGAATTAACTTCATTTGCTGGTTTACATTCCAAGGATAATTTATGGGAATACCTTAGACAAAGAGGCATACTTTGGTTGTAGTAATCATAGGGTTCCCAGGCCCCTATGGCTGATGAAAGAATATATCACATGGACTTAGGTGTTGAAATGAAGTTGAGAAAACCCCAAGTTCAAAGAGAAAATACTCAAGTAGATAGTGGGTCCATGACATGCGCTATTAGAGAAAAGTTGTGTGATTTTCTCCATTGTTCCTTTTGCGATAATGGGTTTCATATCACTTTGGGAACTCTTATTCATACCTAGGAAGACTTAGAGGAAAGGCACAAACCCTAAGGTAGGTTGGTAGACATCTACGAAGCGCGACTTGAAAGTTTTGATCACCCACTTGTGCTTGGGGAAAATCTGCACCCATGTTAGTTGTTCAAACAAAATTTGGGTAGTTAGGCACTCTTCATTGTGACTTGTATGGAAGTAGAAGATTCACTGATAAGTTATGTTGGTGGACAAGAGAAATCTTGGTACAACAAATGAAAAAAGTCTTGAGTCTTGGGAAAACATTTCAGATTTGTTGAGAGGGGTTGATATATTTCTAGGTTGTGACATGAATGACACAAACGAAGAGTCATAGGTGACCAAGAGGAAATTCATAGTCATGGAATGGGAAAATTGGGGTCAAGAGATCCATGAGATGAACTAGGAACATGTGATGAAGTGAGAGGATATTAGTGCGTGGGATAAAGCATGGGCTAAGAGGTTACATACTCTAACAAACCGAGAGGGAACTTGGGCACATATGTTAGGATCATTTAGAAATGAAGGAGGCCAACTTTGCAGCATGGAAGCATAAATAATTTCCTAATTCTAGAGGTAACAATATTCCTTATTTTATTTGTGAGCAAGATCTTTTTTCCATTGTCTGTCCTTTGAAGGAAGAGTTGGGATACCTAGGTGAATTCCAAATGAAAAACATTGATTGTGAAGCCATAAGTCTTGAGAGTAGCCCAATAACTTATTTCAAAAGCAACATTGGAGTTTCTAGATGCCTTAACAATAGGTCAAGACCATTAGTTTATGATGGTGAATCCTGTAATGGAATCTGGGTAGAGTATTATTGCATTTGATGGAAGTGAATTTGGTAGCCACATACCATTCTCCTTTCACTATTAAAATCCATATATGGATCACTTCCTAGGAGCATATAATGGATCCTAAAGAACCTACAAAGGTTCCTATCTTTGTGAAGGGTTGGACAAGGTGGATTCATTTGGTTAGAAATATGTAAAGTGCTATTGTAGGAGGTCATTCTCTTCTCCACATTGATGTATGTTCGAGCAAATTATTTTCCAAGGAGTGGGGTAGTGTCCAAAGGAGGAACAAGTGCATGAGTCTAAGAGTACCTTGAAGAACTTGTTGAGCTATAGGAGGTGAATTTATAGACTTGAGGAAGAGGTGAATTCCTTTCCTTGGGTAGAATCGATGATAGTGCTAAAGTAGTTGGCACTTGCTCATAAGGAGAAAGATAATCCAATTATGAGTAGATAGATGAAGGCAACAAATAAGTTGCCCAAGAAAAAGTGTGCACACAACCTAGATGTATTTTGATATAAAAAAGAACTAGTTGACTTGGAAGATGCTTACTCGCCTTTGTGGATTGGAACTTAGGATGTGGTAGAACAACTTGACTTGGAAGATGCTTATTTTCCTCTATGTGATGGAAATTAGGATATGGTAAAGCCTTACTTGGGGATGATTGTTTGGATGACCTAGTAGATTGAAGGTGACCAAAGTATTGGTGCAAACATGTCTCTCTTAGTAAGAGGTGTGGAATTATTTTGTTGGATCATTGCACTTACCAGAATTTGGATAGGTTATTGGAGCATTTGAGGGAACTGGTTGTGATGGCCATCTGCCACCTTCTTCTCATTGACAATTTCCTTGGATGGCTTATTTCCTATGAAGATTGACATTGGAATCTAAGTGCACCTAACAGGATTTAGAGATCAATGGGAAGTTGGAAGTGTTGGATTGTAGAGGGTGAGTTTATAGTTGAGGCAAAGGTAGTGACCTTTCCTTAGTCTAGAAAATTTGTTCATAGAAGACTGAATTGCAAAAGGGAGTGATTGTTTTGAGCATGAGGATGCACATTTTCACGAGGAGAACCTGATGATTGGATTAGCTATCCAACTAGTCCAAAACATGAGGGGCCAAATGTATAGATGCATGGCATAATTGACTAAGTACAAAATCAATAGTAAGTTAGAAATGTGCAACACTTGGACAATTGCAAAACTTTCTTAGTAAAAGTTGATTTGTCACAACTGTAGAAGGTAGTTGTAGCAATAATAGGACATGATTACAACAAAAGGAAACAACCATGATTGCAACATCCTTAAGACATTTTGGAAAAAGTTGGGCAAATATACCTCATTCAAAAGAAGTATTGGATGATGAGTAACTACATGAGTATTCTAGTAGAAACAATGTAGAATAGTTTGGGAATCCAATTGTTGATGGTGAATGAGTTTGAGAAACAGAGTCGAAGGACAATAGTTTCTTATAGATGTTTCCAAGGATGACAATGAATTTTAGTTTAGGTGGGGGGAAGTAAGGCGCTAGCCTTGATAGGATTTGAAAAAATTTGTTGCATGATCACCTTGGTGATCCTTGAGTGGCACATATGTACATGATATGATATTGATGGCTAGATAAGTCATTTTTGGGGTTCCTTGGCCCATCAACAAGGCACACCATAGGCATGGCGAGCTCCCTTACATGAAGGATAGACGCACTACATAAATTTGCATCTTGAGTATTTGGATAGACCAAGAGAAGCCTGGAGGGAACTTACCAAGACATAGAAGGTTCTCGTGGAAAACCTCATCCAGAGGCATGAATGATGGATGATGAACAAACTGGCATTAAGACATACCTGGATCACATATGACTTGGGTATACTCGATTAGGTGCACATTGGTTGGGATGACTAAGTCGGTGCACTTGGTTGGATGCATGTTGACTAGGAGAACTTGGAAACATGTCAGAAGGATAGATGTTGATTTCATGCACTTGTTGGTTGCAACTTCTTGGGTACACTTGTGCACATGGAAATTGGATTCATATATATGTAGTTTCACTTAAGCATTCATATATACATCGATTCGTGCATAATAAGTGTATCACTCTTCCCTGGTTACCTTTGAAAATTTCACAAGAGGAACCAATGTATTTCCTATTCCTTCAAGAATTTCCTCATCCCAAAATTCATGTGGCAATGAGTATAGGCGTTTCCATACTGAGGCATAGGTAGAATCTTCCTTTTTTGGGCTAAATCTCTTCAACCAGAAGTAGAGGTAAATCCCCATCGAATTGAAAAAATACAGACAATTCTAAAAAACCCTATTTCGGTCTTGCAAGTTGGCAAAAATATTTGTAAAAAACACATTGAACCCCAGGTCCCCAACTTTAGGTTAACATGTGTCTTGGATTCCATCCTGTACTAATCCACCAAGTTAAGGCCTTTTTCGTTGGTCAAATCCCTATAGATTTTCAAGTCATTGCATGGTCCTGGATGGATTGAATATACTAGTTGATTTAGAGGATGTAACTTTGTACCTCACCCTTTATTTAGTTTTGGGTATGCATTGCCTTGATCCTTAGATTTTCACCTTGTTGTCTAATTTATCTACTAAAGATTCCCCAACTTCAATTGTTTTCCATTATTTCATATTCCTCCCTCTCCTTGATAACTCTTCAAAGCCTCCCACGCTTCATTACTAAATCCCGATTTGGTAGAGCCTATAAGAATGTCACTAAAGGATCCTTCTCCTAAGTCCTCCATTTTCAAACCGTTGAGACTCTTGAATTGCTAAAAGTTTTGAACCCTAATTTGGAATAAACTATACTAAAGAAATGTATTCTCACTATCCTCTATTAAGAGGATGACCCCCCAAAAAATATAAAAAAATGACATTATGTACATTGAAAACTAACATTACCTTACACCACATATAAATGAAAAAAATCAAATAATGTAAAATTCATATTATATATATATTTTTACGATATTCATATTATATATTTACGTCGAAGACATTCTTCTCCGGGGTCTGTTTTTGGACACCGTGGCTAAATTGGTCGTCCCTCTAACAAATACAGTTTTGCCAAGTGTCTTTCTTATTGCACTACATTATCCAATGGTTTTTCATATTACCTTTGGGGGATATAAAGGTAAGGATATACACTCACGAACATGCGATTTATCTCAATATCATTCAACGATTTATCTCATGTGATAAGGGGATGTATTAACCCAGGTAAGTCATAAGGAGAGTTGCCACTCTACGCCCGGGAAGTTTTTTTTTCCAGAGGAAATCTCCATGGAAAACCCAGCAATACTTCCCCACATTAGTGGATGGTAGAGGTGGTAAACCGCCGGCCATCCTCACAGATGGCTTAACCCCGAAGGACTCAAGGCTCGAACCCGTGACCTCTCCCCGTACCGAGAGAGTGTGCGCACGTCTTACCAATTGAGCTAACCCTTGGGGCTTACGCCCGGGAAGTTATGAGGCAAGGACGTCACTTATACCCCAGCAAGCCATAAAGCAAGTCTTCGAACGAAGTCCAGGCACGCACGAAAGGGTGAGTAATCAATGGCAATAAAAATGTTAAAGGTAGGCAATATTTTCTCTTCTAAAGACTGGGAAAACTGTTTTTGTTATGTTGGCAGTGACAAGCTTGCTAGAAATTAAAATAGATATAAACAGATTTCGAAAAGACCTGAATTTACAAACTAAATTTGCATAAACTAGAAAGAACATGTATTCAATGTTGTTGTCGGGAAATTGAGCCCTTCTGCATACATCCCAAATGATGGGGTTACCCAAGCTCAAGATTTTTGGTGACTCAATGATCATCATCAACTTAATGTCAATTTCCCGGCAACAACATTGAATACATGTTCTTTCTAGGGCCCAAGTTAGGATATTTGTGCAATATTGCTAGTGTTTAAGACTTAAAGAAACAAATTTGCATTTATGTTTGACAGTTTTCATAAATGTTCAACTTTCTGTTAGGATTCTAGGTACAAAGGGCTCTATATAAAATATGGAGTTCTAAATGAGATCAACATATTCTTGTTAACAGATACTTGAGAATTTTGTTTTAGAAACTCTAAAATTTAAGATTATTTATAAAAAATGTTATAAATTTGTACATGTTACATCAATTTAGTGTTTTCTATGTTTTAATTTGTTTTAGGTGAACACTGTTTTTCTAAAATTGCTTCT
Source organism: Pseudotsuga menziesii (assembly GCA_001517045.1). NCBI lineage: Eukaryota > Viridiplantae > Streptophyta > Pinopsida > Pinales > Pinaceae > Pseudotsuga > Pseudotsuga menziesii. The sequence continues at coordinate 250,927 of LPNX010670080.1, forward strand.
AATCCACTTTCTCTCAAGAATGGATAAATAGTTCCTTTTATGATCTGCACCTCTTTAATCCCTTATTTTCTCTTGAAATTGTTTTCACTATTTATTATCATAGATATAACCATAGATCCATTCTATGTTTTATTGCTCCAAAATCCCTTATTTTCTCTTGAAATTGTTTTCACTGTTTATTATCATAGATATAACCATAAATCCCTTCAACGTTTTATTGCACCTTTTGGAGCAATTACTAGTTATACTTACACCATGAAGGTATGGTTTTTATCCATCATTAATTGACAAATAATTAATTTTTAAGAATACATGACTTGTTATATATATATATATATATTCGTTGGCAGTCATGTCTACTTTCTACAAGGCCCATTGAAAATATATAATATCATTTTAATATTCATTTGAGGCCTTTGATTCATCTATTATTTTGTAACAATTTTTTTTTAAAGGTGGAGAAACCAAACAATCTAACAATTATTCAAATGACTATTGACATGGACTTCAACTCAAATTGGTACTAAATTTCTATTTATATAAAAAAAATTATTAAATATTAAATAAGTTTTGTTTGGAAAAAAATCTTATTACTTTAATCCTGGGCCCATGGAAAACATGCCTTTTATATTGTCGGCCTTTAACTTCCTAAGCTTTTATTTAAAAAAATCTTATTACTTTAATCCCGGGCCCATGGAAAAAACGCCTTTTATATTGTCGGCCTTTAACTTCAGCTCCAGGGTGACTCATTTGGAAATTGAAAGGGCCCTCAAGTCTTTCAAGAAAGACAAATCACCTGGGCCTGATGGGTTTCCTGTAGAGTTTTTTCTTGCTTTTTTTGATCTTTTAGGGGATGACCTGGTTCATGTGGTGGAAGAAGCTCGGAAGACTGGGATGGTTCTGCCCTCTCTCAATTTGACTTTTATTACCCTCATTCCTAAAAAAGACAATCCTTCAACCTTTGCTAACTTCCGTCCTATCTCTCTCTGTAACTTAATCTATAAGCTGATAGCTAAGGTTGCTGTGAGCCGCCTCAAACTCCTTCTTGAATGTTTCATTTCTGCGCAGCAATTTGGGTTCCTAAAAAATCGTTAGATCTCAGAGCCTCTGGCCATTACTCAAGAAGTTTTACACACTGTCAAAACCAGGAACAAAAGTGCTCTTGTCCTCAAACTTGATCTATCCAAAGCCTTTGACAGAGTTAACTGGTCTTTTATGAGGCTCATACTTCTTCAAATTGGTATGCCTCTGGAAGGAGTCAACTAGCTAATGGGCTGCCTCACCTCGGTCAATTTTGCTCTTCTCATAAATGGCTCCCCCTCTCATTGTTTTACTGCCTCGCGTGGCATCAGACAGGGTTGTCCTCTTTCTCCTCTTCTTTTTATCCTTGTGATTGAAGGACTCAGCCTTCTTATTGAGGATGCCCGTAGGTGGGGTTTGGTAAAAGGGATAAAAATTTCAAAGGACCTTTACCTTACCCATCTTCTTTTTGTTGATGACGTGATACTTTTTGGTTTGGGCTCTTGTGAAGAATGGATAGCCTTCAAAGTTATTCTGGATACTTTTTGCGAAGCATCAAGAATGCTCATAAATGCTGAGAAGTCCTGTTTTCTATTTAACAATGCTGACGATGAGATTCTAAATAGAATATCCCGCTCTTTAACTTACAAAACCCAGGACATCTCTATGGGTTTTAATTACCTGGGTCACTTTATAAAACCTATGGGCTATTTGGTAAAAGATTGGTTTTGGCTCATAACAAAATTTGAGAAGAGGATACATCATTGGTCTTTCAAGCTCTTATCTTTGGGAGGGAGGCTGGTCCTTATCAGGGCTGTTATGACCAGCTTACTGGTTTACTGGCTGTCTTTAGTCCCCATTCTGAAATCCATTCTGAAGAAGCTCAGAAGTTTAAGCTTTGATTTTCTTTGGGGCTCCTCGGGGATTAAGAAAAAATACCACCTAGCTGATTGGTCCTCTCTCTCCAAGCCTATTACTCAAGGTGGTTGGGGTATAAAAAATTTAGAATGGTTCAGTACTTCCTTAAGACTTAAATCCTTTTGGCTCGCTCTTTGTGGCAATGGTCTCTGGTTCAAAGTGATCTCTGTGAAATATTTAAAGAAGCACAATGTCCTGTCTTGGTTTCGAGGCAAATCTTTCTCAGCTATGGGTGCCTCTGTTATTTGGAAAGGCTTTATAAATACTATCACTTAGCTAGGCAAGGGACTTATATGGATGGCAGGTAATGGTGAAAGCATAAAGGTAGGTGTGGACCCGATCTTGGGTATGGGCACATGTTTTGTTCTTCCACAGGACCTACATATGTATCTGGAATATTATGGCATTACATCCCTTGCTCAGGCCAGGAATCATTCAAACGAAGCTTCGAACTATTAGCTCTCAGCCACGGATTTGGATCTTGGTGGAGAATGGCATTCTCTCTGGGAGAATTATGTTAGGGGACTGGAACATGGGAGGATTAGTCTTAGATCCTCACCTGATTTCTTTCTTTGGACATACAGGAATTTTTCAGGTTCTATTATTGCGGCTAAGGTATATCAGTGTTTGGTGGACCACTTAAAGGAGCTCGACATGGATTCATCCATTGTTCTTCAGGTTTTGTGGAAACTCAATATCCCAGAAAAAATCCAATGCTTTATCTGGCTCCTCATAAAAAATAAATTACTTACATGGGATTAGCTCACCAAACGCGGCTTACAGGGTCCTAGCTACTGTCAGCTGTGCAAAAAAGAGGATGAAACAGCCCAGCACATTTTCCTGGAATGCCATTTCACGAAGAATAATTTTGCTGCGGTTTCTGAATAGTTTAACTCCAGATCCTTTTATATGGCTTCCTTAGGTTCTACGGCTCGATTGCTTCTGGAACTATGGGTGAAAAAGCATTCTTTGAACTTCCCCAAGTTATACTTGCCTTTCTTTACTTTTTGGTCTATATGGAAGCACAGGAATTTATGTATCTTCGAGGGGGAGACTCCAGCTGTCTATCCAGTCCTTCAGCATATTGATTTGCTCTTCCATACTTACTCTATGCCTATAAAAAAGATAAAATATAGACTGGTAGGACTGTCACCAAAAATGGAGTATCCCTGTGGGTTTTTTGATGGTGCAGCCACCAAGAACATAGGGGGGGCAGGCTTCATTTTGTACTTGAGTAGCTCCCACAGTATACACTTCACCATGGGTTGTGGAAGGAGTACTAATACAAAATTAGAGTTGATGGCTCTGTGGGCTCTTCTCTCCGTCTCAAAGGTCATGGGAATTCCTCTTCACTCTCTTTTCGGTGACTCCCTTGTCATCATATCATGGGCTACAGGAAAAGGCACCTTGAACTTACCTCATCTTAGTCATTGGTGTGATGATTTAAGAAATTTACTTCATAACTTTCTGGATTTGAACTTGAAACACATATATCGTGAGCATAACCAGATTGCATATAGTCTCTCAAAATCTGCACTTTCTCTTGATTCAAGCTTTGGGAAATTCCAGGAATTTTGGGATGACAAGATTACTGATCATGGTAATTTTCAGTTATATTAGTATGTGCTGACCTTTGAGCACTATTTTGATGTTATAATATGTGATCTAAGCAATCTCATGAGGAGACGTTCTGTCATCTTCTTATGCTCATGTTTTATGTCATTTTTGTTCATATCAGGAATCGATAAAAAATCTGACCTGTCCATACAGGAGTGATGATAAAAGCCTGCAACAAAACATGTTGTGCTCTCATGCCCTTGGTATGATGACAGTGTCCCGTTGGTCCAAGAGGATCCCTTACTGAACATATCTATGGAGTCAGTATCCATTTGAATGTATATGATGATCTTTGATTCAATAGAATAACAGGATTTGGTATTTTTTTTTGCTGAAAAAAAAGAGAAGCTTTTATTTATTTTTCTTCGAGATTATATTTAAAGCATCAACCTTTGTTTTTCCTTTTGGATTCCAACAAAGGATAATGTCCTTTAGTATTACATCAATATTTTCATAATCCCAACATAGACTTTATCCTCTAACCTAACCTAGAGATGTAATGTCCATTCTTTTGAGGTTTGTGATTGCCTCAACCCCTGCTTTGTATAGGATTCCACATACCATCTTTATTAATAGCATAACATAGAGGGGAAGTTGTAATAGGTTGCAAATTGCACACTTTAATTAAGAATTATAATCATAAATGATGCATGAGGCACCAACATTATGCATAAAGCACTAGTCAAATTTATAAACCATAGTTCCACATGCTTAATTTAAATGATTCATGGACTTTCATAAAAACATGTAGCCGTTGAATAAATGTAATCAATTACAAGTTCCTTCCACAAGAAAAACTCCAAAAAACATGCATCGAGTATGCATCCCTACCTGCCTAACATAAAAATAAATGCCCTTTAAATAATTATGTTAGAACAAATAACCTTTAAATAAAAGAAATAATTTGTCATAACTCCAATGCATAATAAATTGATTATTTATCATAATTAATGAATAATAATGGAGTAGCTCAAGATTAAGTGGACCTTCCCTCTTTCAATTGGTACATAAAAGAAATGAATTTTTTATAAGTTACATGAAGTCTTAGGGTTTTGAGGGTCGATTTTTGGAATCCATTACAGGTAGCTAGGGTTTATACTTTAGCCACCGCCCCCCCACCTTTGAAGGATGAGGTATAGGCTTGGTGGTTGTGTATATTTGACGACGTTGGATCCTACGGTGGTGGCGTTGGCATTTTTCCTTCTAGCATGTTGTTGTTCATTCCCTATCCTTCCCGTTAGCGGTTTGGTGTGGGTGGGTCTTAGAGTAGTGGTGGTGAGATTGCTGTACGTAGAGCGGATGCCCCTGTTGTTTTCTCTTGCAGAGCTACTTACAAATCATCTCTAGCCGTACATTTCTCCTCCCCTTGCATTGGCGGGCTCAAGTCTGGATGGTGCCCCAATTACGATGGCGATGGAATTTTCAATGCTCTCCGGAGGTCACCCATCCCAAGACCCTTGTATATCAAGTACACTTAATTGTGGAATTTTCCCCACTTCAAGGCCACTTAGCTTACTACCCATTTGCAAAACCTTAGAAAGTATTGTGCCTTATGAACCATTCAGTTAGAGCTCCCTTGACTCTTTTTATTTATGTCTTGAGGGGTTTTCACAATCCAACCTATGATATATCATTTTTGGGATTATCTACGTAGTGTAAGTCTTTAATCTATGACCTGCATCCCATGAGTATAGTCGCAGCTGACTAATTTCTATAGTCTAAGTGGACTAATTTCTCATGGTTTTGAATAGTCCACTTAGACTATGAGAAATTAGCCAGTTGCAACTATACTCATGGGATATGGTTCATAGATTAATGACTTACACGACACAAAAAATCCCAAAAATGATATGTCATATTAGTTGGATTGTGAAAACCCCTCAATACTTAAATAAAAAGAGTCGAGGGAACTCTAAATGAATAGTTCATGAGGCACAATATGTGCTAAGGTTTTTCAAATGGGGTAGCAAGCTAAGTGGGCTTGATTGTGGAGAAAACTCCATAGTTAAGCATGCTCGAGCCTAAGGAGTCTTGGGGTGGGTGACCTCCCGGGAAGTCCTGGTTACCTGGTGCAAACCCATAAGTGATGATTGATTCTAAGAGATTCATTTCACTAGTCTCAATCCCACTTCTTTAAAATGATATAAAATGATATTAATTTGTAATATATATATATTGGAATATGAATTATTGAATTCAAATTGTTGGGTAGTTGGAAGGTCATAATAATTCATCAGGAAATTATCACAAGTTTAAATAACATGCTTGTAAATGGGTAAAAATACTTTGGGTACTCATATATTGACCACTTATAGTTGAGTTTGTGTAGAATTCAAAGACCATGTTGATTCTATTAATGTAAGAAAGATGAGAGTTGATGCATTGCCATTATATATAATAAATATATAGTTTAATGAGCTTGTGTGTATATTTCTTTTTGGTATGGGAGGGAAGCCAATTGTGGAGAACCCAACATTGAGGGGCCCACAAGTCTATGTGGCAATGTCCAAGTCACGTGTGCCACTGATGCCCCTTATTCCACCACGTCTTACCTACATGCATACATTGAAAAGGAGGTCACTTTTGTGCCTTTTTTCACACACTTTTCAGACCCTCCTTCGGAACCCTCTTGATGTTGTGTGTTATTTTGACTAGGGCCAATGGGTGAGCACCCACCCCCTTGGTTGTGGCGCACCCTTGGCCCCATGCCCATGTGATCGTGTGTTGTATTGTGTTCCTGGGTATTTTGGTTCTTGATATACTAATTCTCTTATGGGGACTTGGTGTTCTAGTGATTGTTTTGTGGGTTTACTTGTGGCGAACTCATTGTAGTGGATGTGTGATTTCTCTTACGTGTGTTGTGAGCTTTGTTGTTGGCCTATACATGCCCTTGTGGCACTATGGTGGCAAGCGTTGGTTTGAAAAATCCTTCTATGGATGGCCAATGATGGTGGCAAGTGGGACAGGTGGCCGATGGTGAGAGCCCTCTTCTACCCTTCATGTTATTTCACCATTATAATGGTTTTTTCCTACTCTATTGATTTGTGGTTGGTGGTTTTGATTGCAAGTTGCAAGGTGGCGGCTCGAGTGGAGGTGCTTTGCATGGTGGCTTGACCAGTCATTGATTTCATTCCCATCTTTGGTAGGGCTGTGTTCCTACCACCTTCACTTGTTATTGTTTGTTAACACACCCGTTTGAATGTATTGGAATGTTCTTACAGGACATTGTCGGGTTTTGCTGCCACTTTGTTGATGGGTTATGCTGCAATTTTCTTGATGGGTTCTCTGCTCATTATGTAGTAACGTGGAATGTAATTTTCTGTCATGGGTTTATGGTCTGGATTGTAAGGGTTTCTACTGCAAATTTTACTACAACAATGGGTTGGGGTCTCTGCACATTTTGTTGCATTAATGGATTATAAGGGTTTATGATGGGTTCTCTACACATTTTATGCTATGAATTGAATAATTTTTTGGTGTGAATTGAATGGGGTTATGGTGTGAATTTCATGGTTCAATGGATAGTAATTTCATGGCATATTGCCAATTGTTTTCATGGTGTATGATGAGTTCTCTGCACATTTTACTGGAACGTTTATGTTGTGGATTGAATTGGTTTTTGGTGTGAATTGAATGGGTTTGTGGTGTGAATTTCATGGTTCGATGGATGAATTTCATGGCATATTGTAAATTGTAGATCCCGGTTGTATTTTACCTGAAATGTATAATGTTATTTTGGCGAATAAATAAATCAAAATGTTATGTTAGGGTTTTGGATGAAATTTTTTTGTAGGGCTTATTTAGTGCTTTCGATGTGATTTTTCTTTAGGATTTAGGGTTTTGTATGTGATTAGTTCACCTCAATTACAGATATTTAAAGAGTCCCCTAGTTTTTTTCGATAAATATGAATCTTCTTAACATTCTTCTAGTTCAATTTTAAGGTCAAAATGTTATGCTATGGTTTTGGAAGATATTTTCTATAAGGTTTAGGGTTTTCGATGTGATTTTTTCTGTAAGATTTAGGGTTATCTAGTTCTTCTAGATGTTGCTCCTTATTAAAAAAAATTACTGGCATCTTACGGGATATGAAAATGTATCTAATTTTTTAAGAGCATTGGAAGGATGGGATTTACTTTTCCTCCAATGTTAATGAGTTTATTTCCCACCATATTCCTCAAATGGTGAAAAATTGCACTTGTAATCTTTTAGGGGTTTTTACAAGTATTTGTGACTTGCAACTAATTTTTTACGCTGCCTTTAAAGTGGTAATGGCTATGTCTTAGAGACAATCTGCATGAAGGTTTCCTATCTATGTTTAGATATTGCTTTGTAGTGTTTTTTGGGGTTGGCATTGCTAGGATTATTATTAATCCTGCCTTTGACCACATAGTCTAATTGTCTATTTTCCTAGCTTAGGAGGTATTCATCACACCACTAGTGCATGGGGGACACACCTAAGGGAAATCTACCACTTACTACACCTGATTGCATGAGTTTAGGATCCCCAGGGACCAATCCCTATAATTTAGGAACCCACTCTGAGTGCCACCAGCAGTCTCCTTCAGTGGACCTTGGTAGGTAAGAAATTATGTTCAGTTATGCTTCGATAACCACTAGCTAGTTCATTGCCAGTTATCCTAGCACTAGTTTGCATGATTTAAGGGAGTGTGGTGCCTTTTGTCCACCTACCTCATCCGTTAGCTAATTTTGAATTGAATTAGTTATCTAGAGTTGCATTAGTGAGCTCCAATGGTGATTTTCCCACACTGAGTTAGCTCCGGAGTCAGTCTGAGTTGGTATATTTGAATCCCTATCTTTAGCATTTGAATTATCCTATATGTACAACTGGTGTATTTCATATTATTTACTGATTCATGAATATAATCATATTATTCTAATTTTGTCTCCAGGTGTGTGCAATTTGGTCTGATTAATTGAACAATCTATTGCTAAATTCCTCTCTCTCTCTCTCTCTTATGCATCCTCCTCTTCTCATTTGAATTCATGGCATGCTGATGATCCTATGCTTCACAAAAATTTAATAGGCATTAGAACCTTGGTACACCTTCTTCAATCCCTCATTAGATTCTCTATCTTCAACGTCACCCACCGACATCTCATATAGATTTTCTTCTTACAAGGCATATCATATAGATCACCTTCTTACAAGGCATATCATATATATTTCCTTCTTACAAGCCTAATTGAGCATCTTGACATAGAAAACAACAACTTCTTTTCCAATATGGTTGTGCAACCCATTAATATGCTTGGTCATCAACATTTCCATTGTGTTAAGTAATTCCTTTTAAACTCATGCACTTTTTCATATCTCATTTGTTAAAACCTCCCTTTGATGAGAGCCTTGAAATGGTCCCAGTAAAAAAATGGACATTAAGTAGTAAGATGTCGTTCATGGCATAAACATCGTCACCACAAGAACTCATAATCCTTTGTTTTCAATGGGAAAAGTAAATCTTCTCTAACCCCCAAAAAACCATGATAACCCAAGAAAAAATCAAGTTGTATTAGACAATTGCTTGGCTTTTTGGGGATTAACTGACCATCAGGACTACATTTTCAATCTCTTCCTACAATAATATGAACTAGAAAGCATGCCTCCCTAAAGAATATTAAATCCTCCACATATGCCAGAGGAAAGCATTAAGAAGATCATCATACTTACCATTAAAGACCCCTATCTGTGTTTGGTTATTGCTTTGTAGTGTTTTTTTGGGTTGAAATCAGAACATTTGTGCACCTTCTTCAATCCCTAATTATATTCTCTATCTTCAGTTTCACCCATTGGCCCCGTTCAAATTAACACACGACATTGAGTGGGTTCTGAAGGAGGGGTGAAAAAGGGTGTGAAAATCCCAAAAGTGGTCCTTTTAAATGTGTGCATGTGCCCAACACTTGGTATCTTTCATGAAGGTTTAGTCATATCCTCCGTAATAACTGGGTTTTAATATATGCTCAGTTGTATGTAGAAACATTTTTTGCACATGGTGTGTGCAAATATATCTTGATTGAGGTAGTGTGAAGGATTCGAAAGAAAAATTGACTGAGGTCCACCTGCTCCCTACCCACATTCTCCTTTTGTTGTTTAAGTTGGACATTTATTTGTTTCTTTTCATGCTTGGCTATTTTCTTATGGTATTCTTGGTCCTTCCTTTGTTTCTATGTTTTCATCCTTTCCTACTTTTGTAGTTCTTCTCTCTTTTTAGCCTTTCCCACTTTTGTATCTTTGATTCCATCTTATCCTTCGCAGGTTCCTTCTTCTTCAGTTTCATTTCCTAGATCTCATTTTTCTTTAGTTCATACTCTTCCAAAAGCGTGATGTAGTCATATGATGTGTAGTTGTGAACTTCTGCTTAATCGAAGAAAATATGTTGCTCCTTCCCTTGCCTTTCTAATCAGTTTATCCACTAGTAGCCTTAGGAATTTTCCACGCAATGGTGATCCACTTGGTTGGTTATTAGGATCACTTGGGATGCTTGCATTGTCTACACCTAGTTCTTCATTCCTTGCAATGTCTTCTTCTAAACCATTTGCATACACATAATAGTGGACAACTTCGTTGTTAAGTATGTTGGCAGTGAAGGCATGTCAAGGATTTCTTCATTACTGCTAGTAACAATCGATTTGTTCATATTCATCATTACATCCGCTAACCACTCAAGATGTGATAGTTGGCTTGGCAATGTCATATACTTTTCTATGATTTGTTGTGCTTCACTACCTTCAACCATAATCCGTCTGGTAGAGTAAGTATGTAGCTATCCTACATGTTCTATTTGTGTTTGGTGTGTTTGATGGCTCCCACTTATGGGTAAGAAAACCATGTAATTTTCCCCATTTTTTCAGGCATTTAGAGCATAAAGGAGGATCAAAATGGAACAAGTTGATCGTTATGTATGCATCTTAGTTAGAATTATAGAAGGTTTCAATTATTTTTTTAAATACTAAGTATTTCTCTTATTTGAATTCATTTATCATATAATACTAATAAATTGGCCACTTTCGATGTTTGTTGAGACTATAGGTCTAACTAATACCTTTCAAAGACAAGTTACAAGGCTTAGTTTTTCATCCATAAGGTTGAGATATAACAAATCTCATTCTTAGTCCAATTTTGACCAGTATAGTCCCAAAGGAAGAAGAATTTTTTTTGACAGTACATCTCGTCAAAGACACAGTCCAGGATCAGTTAAACTACATTTGCTCAGTACATGAACAATGACAATTAATGATTCACAAAGCATGTCATTTGGAGGCCTAGTCCTTGAACACCACAGGTTTTCAAGCATACTAGCACTACACATAGAACTATTCCTAAATTACCTCTACCCGTGATTAGTTTGTTCAGTACATGAGACATGCTTTAGTAGACTAGGAGTTCGTTTTGATTGATATGTTAAGAATATTTATATTCAACCAAGATAACACATCCATTTGGAGGTAGCACCCATTTTGATATGACAATATTGTTTATTGTGATAGCAAATTTTTGAGACAAGTTTCATATTGTTCACAATTTTTAGATTCTAATGACAAGTGGTTTCATTCACATATTTATTTGAGTTTCTTTGTGTTCTTGTATTTCCTTGTATCAAGTCCCATCCAAGGTTAAGTGTAGTAAATTGTGTTGTTAGTTTAGATTTATTATTTACATGCATTTTTACTTTAACAAAGTAGTTGTTGTAGGATTCCTACATCTTGTGGAAATTCCCGTGTTTTTTGAACTAAGCATTATTTATAGTTTATTATGTATAGGAATTACCAACATGTTTTGTTAAATGCAAATGCAAGTTAGATATTATTTTTCTTCAAATAAAATCTTGATTATCCATGCTTGGTAGAACTAAATATCTCCACCTATTGTGATCACTTACACAAATGATTTAGGTTGAAATTATTTGTATTTGGTAAATCATGGAAAATTTATTCGTATGTTTTCACTGAAGGTTGTTACATGAATGAAAAATATCGTAGTACTTATGTCTTGGTGATAAGCAAATAGATGCCAAGTAGGGAAGTAGTATTGTGCTCTAACAATCCTTAGTTAAAAGTTGATTTACCTTTTCTTTTTATGATATATAGAAGCTTTGTTATTTTGATAAATCAAATTAGTATTTACATACTTCTTCACATCAGTTAGCTCCCATGTAGTTGTATATAATGTGCATGACCCTCCTAAGTTTGTACGTATCCCTGGATCGATTATTAAAGTAGAGGTTTAGAAACAAAATTTTTGTTGTTGTCTTATTCTGAACGGGGTACATTATTATTGTTGATTGATAATTCCCACCATTTTCTGGTCTTGTTTCTAGGGAGGAGTTCCAAACCACAAGGGAATTGAGAATATTAATTAGACATTTTATTTTGCATGCATGATAATTAAGGTACATTCGGAGAAGATGGAAGCAATAAGAAGCAAATGTGTCATTCCAAGTATGTCTCTCTAAACCAAGTATAGTCTTAATTTTTCTTTGATTTCTACAAATTAGATAACTCACTTCAATTCCTCATACCCATATACCTAAAAATAAATCCCCCTCCCCCCCCCAAAAAAAGACAACATTAGCACCACCCATTGGGATAGTAATCATTGAACTATTCAATACATATTCCCCCATTAGTAAGATCGATATTATGGCATTTCCATGAACAATTCATAGTTCCTCCATATGCAATCATTACTTGAAATTTTGGTGTTGGATATACACAGCAATTGAGGTCTTTCACTAGTTTACTGTGAATGAAATTATGAGTACTACCAGAATCAATCAACACTGTTACGTTTTTCTTTTTGATATATCCGTTTATCTTGAGAGTTTTAGGAGTGCTAATTACAACCAATGCATGACAAGATGTGGTGGGGGTAATCACTTCTATTTCATGATCTTGCAATGGTTCATGTTCTTTTATGTCTTCCTATTCACAATCTATGTAGAATAGTTTATTTTCTCCACACTTATGTCCCTTACTATACTTGTTGTTACCGTGAAAACATATACCTTTTTCTCTTCTTTCCTCCAGTAGTTGAGGTGTCATCCACTGAGGTGGGTAAGAAAAAGGAACATCATTCTGTCTGTATGTGTTGGAAGTGGTATTTCCAGTACCCATCACCATATTTTTACTTTCAACCTTCCTTGCCACCATGCAAGCCTTCTCCAAGGATGTTAGTTTGAAGAGACACATCTTATGTTGAATGTTATCCTTCAAGGTTCCAATAAAGAGATCCAACAAATTATCTTCTGAAATTTTCTTCACTTTGAGACCTAGCTTCTGAAACTACTTGATGTGCTCTGTAATTGGACCTTTTTTCTTGAGATTTACCAACTGGTTAAAGAAGGTGTTGTTATTAATATCCCCATCGTGTGCAATCAATTCCTATGTGAATATAGACCAAGATATAATAGAGTCCTTTTTACAGTCACAAATCCATTGGTACCATACAAATTGATTAGGTTCTAAATATAATGATGCAATAGTTACGTTTTGCAAAGTTAGAACCTGGTGTAGATCAAAAAATTGATCCATCTGGAGTATCCATTTTATTGGATTATTGCCATCAAACTTTCTCATGTTAATCTTGGGAAGTTGGGTACCCCTTGGTGACATTCCTTGATGCCCTTCATTACTAGAATCATTTCCTCTTGGAATATTCCTATTCATGGAATGTTTCTCAACATGGACATTATATTTATCTTTCTAAGTATCCTAGAACACATTATCACCTATGAAGGGAGTATTCCTTTAATTTTGTATGTGATTAGCAATATTTTTCATATTTTCCATCAAATTCTCCTCTAAATTAAGTAAATACGTTGTTCTTACATAACCTTTCATATGATCCATCAAATTATCCTCTAAATTAACTCAATCAACTTTTTTCACAGACCCTTTAACCATATCTTCCAATTGGGACACTTGAAAAGATAGGTGTTCCCTTTCATCGTACATTGGGGATGGATCCTTTGGTTGTTTGGGTGGAGTGTGATTTTTTCTAGTTCCTTTTGGAGGCCTTTTGAATAATATAAATAGATATAACACCCTTGGGTTCACCACAAATATATCCTTCTATTCAAAGTTATTCAAATTGAAATTGGTGTACCTTTTTTCAAACCTTGACTGGAATATTATTATATCGCAGACTTGGAATTGAAGTAAATTTGAAATTTTGGATCCTCTACGTGTGAAAATTCGGCCTATTGTATCATGATGTGTCCTCTTTCTGATACCATAGGTATACCTAATTTTTATGTGCCAATAAAAATTATTGCAAATCTCCCAACACTTGTTATTTTTGGTCTTTCTAAAAGATCCAACGTATACAGTATTCCACGTATCCAATCATTTGGGTCAAAGTCTAAAAACATACCATAGATAGTTTTTTTTGTCTTATTTCTTATACAATGGGTTTCACACAATTTGTATCTCGCATGCCCCAGATATGAACTTTTTCCCCATAACACCTATTTTATACTAGTTTTTGGAATAGTAAAAAACCCTAGATTCCAAGGAAAATATCTTTGAACTTGTAAAGTCTTGAGATATAAAAATTAGACAATAGACATCTTAGACTTTTATCAAGATGGGTTTTGTGTGTCTATTTTTGAAACCTTCTATAAACTACTTTATAACAAATCATTCCAATTCTATGACTTGTTTTGAAGAAACCAGTAGCGAGGAAAGAGCTCTAATACCAAATGTTAAGCAATAAATTACTAGAAAAATCATAGAAAGAGCATAAATAGACCAAAAGAGAGTAATCCTACCTTAATAATGAAGAATAGATATGCATATCAATCCTCTTTGAGCGGATAACCTCCTTATACAATGTATTGAGTACGTAAGGAGACAAAGAGGTACAATTACAACTAATGGAACCCAAATATCACAACTAATATAATAATACTAATAACAATTACCACTAATATACCAAATCTGACATCAAGACCCGTTTAATGTGCCGCACCATAGGGGGAATGTGTCCAACATTCAGGGCTTAAATGTTCGACACATTTCTCCCTATAGTGTGGCACATTATACTAGTCTTGATGTTAGATTTTGTATATTAATGGTAATTTTTATTAGTATTATTATATTATTTATGTCATCTTTGGTCCATTAGTAGTAATTGTGCCTCTTGTCTCCTATATATAGGAAGGATACCTTTTTATTTGAATCATGTCATCTTGTCTTGTCTTATGTACTTAGTACATTGTGTACGGAGGTTTCCCCATCAAATAGGATTTCTATTCATCGATGTTATTAATTATTAAGTCATGTATTACTTTCTTCTGGTCTATTTCTTCTCTTTTTATGCTATTTCTGGGACTTGGTTGCATACCATTTGGTATCAAAACTCTTTCCATTGGGCTAGTTTCTTCAAAACAAGTTATATTGTAATTTTTGTTATAAATTATTTTCTAGAATGTTTTAGAAATAGAGAATCAAAACCCATATTGAAAAAAGTTCTAGATATTTTTGGTCCTAATTTAATATCCTGAGACGTTATAGGTTTGGAGATATTCACCTTGGAAGAAAGGGATTTGGACTAGTCCAAAAATTAGTCTAAAAAAATGTTATGGTGAAAAAGGTCATATCTAGGGCATGCGAAATCCAAATTGAGTGATACATATTGCATGAGAACTAAGACATACCATAGTATCTATTGTATGTTTTTTAGCCTTAGGCACGAAATATTGGATACGTTGCATACTGTACAAGTTGTCTCTTTTGGAAAGACAAAAAATAAGAAGTGGTGGGATATTCACAGTAACTTATTGTTGGGACATCAGAATTAGGTCATATATGTGACATTGGAAAGAGAGAAATGTTGATGTATTTATAACTTAGGAAGATATTATGATGTATAATATCATTGTATGTTGTTTTTTTTTTAACAGAAACTAAAAAAGGGGGTTTAATTAAAAGTTGGCTGTGCACAGCCATTCAATACAGAAGGGGTATTTCTAAAGTGTTCATGCATACCAAAAGGGCTGCACATAGATCCTATCCAAGAGATTTTCCAAAAAACTTCATGCAGCATTTGTTCAAAACATCTGATACTGTTGGTAGTATATACCCGGACATACTGATTACAAATTAAGAGACAAAAAAACATTCAACAAAACAAAAAAACCAGAATTAAGGGTTGCCTCTGTTGCGTCTTGGTTGCGCTACTGACTCCTCTTCCATAGGCTGAGTGGCTTCATCAGTGTCCCCAAATACCTTGCTGCTCTGGTTCATGGCCATGAAGCTTTGGAGGTCCTCTTGAATCCTATCGATTTTGCCCATGATTTCACGGAGGTTGCTTTCGTTGTAATCTATGCGGGAGTCATGATTGCTTATCTGTTGAGAGGTGTAGCTCACAGTTTCGCTAATGCTCTTCACTTCCTTAGACATCTCCTTGTTATCCATTACACTTATAGCAAGCAATTTGTACATTCTGCGAAAATTCTTCTTGAGGTCCATAATACCTGCACTGTCGCCTGTCTGAGCCATATTGCTTGCCTGAGATGAGATGCTGAATCTTTCCAACTGAGTAAGGAGGCCTGGAATGTCAGGTTCATTGGTTTGACTTGCTTCCTGAGAATGAAAAATACATAGACCGAGCGCAAGAAGCTCCTTGTGCAATGAAAATTCTCCACTCCAAACCAGGGTGCCCACCGCGCCTTCCTGCCACCCTGAACAATGGCAGCCTAAGACAACGCTGCGACCCCAATTACCAGAAAGTGAGGGGAAACCTGAGCCACAATTGGCAGTTCGTGACACTATAAGATGGCTGCATGAACAGATAGAGAATGCTGCAAGTGCGAGACGCTCCTTCACTAAAGATCTAATGTAAGGAAGAGCCTGCCAGGGGAGGCCTTGATACCCCCCTTCTCCGATGCCTGAAACAATTTTCAAAAGGATGCGCAGAGCTTCATGCAGCCCAGGACCGATGGGAGGATTGATATGGAGAGCCCTGGTACTTGCAAGGGAAGACAAGGAGTAACGAAGGAATGGACTTGGAGCGTGCGAGGAGGTAGAGCCATTAACCCAAGGCTTCATGTCTTTTAATGCTGGATCGACAGTGGGATGGAGGGTGATGTGAACAAGCCACGTGGCCAGGGGAGAAGGAATGTCTCTTAACTGAGGCGCGCCGGCAGAAGGCATCTCGAAAAGGAGGACAACAGCAAGGGGGTGAAGGGGGGTGGAGAAAGGTAAGGTTGGAGGGATAATGAGG
Source organism: Pseudotsuga menziesii (assembly GCA_001517045.1). NCBI lineage: Eukaryota > Viridiplantae > Streptophyta > Pinopsida > Pinales > Pinaceae > Pseudotsuga > Pseudotsuga menziesii. The sequence continues at coordinate 267,723 of LPNX010670080.1, forward strand.
AGGGGAAGGAGGAGGGTTAAGGGATGGGGGGGAAAAAAGGAAGGGGGAAAGAAAAGGAGAGGGAGGGAAGGAGGGCCAAAAAAATGAAAGGAAGAGAGAAGGAGGAGAGGAGGGCTAGACGAGAGGATGAACCTCAAATTGTAGCCATTCACAAGGTTCTTTTTTAACATGAGAGGGTGATGAATAGGGATAGTTCACAACCGCATTACGGAATATGTTTGTGAGAGATGGAGTTCCCATTTTTCCTGTAGTGGCCTTGTGGGAGCGAAGCTCCCAAATTAGCCATTATGTCTGCAGCAGAGTTGTTTATTCGGAGAATGTGCAGAGGATTATAGGACTTATGCATAAGGAGCTTTGCTTTTTTATACAAGCGTCGGCAATTGACCGCTCCCTTGGGGTAACCATTGATCATTTTGGAGATAACATGCTTTGAGTCTCCAAAGATTAGAACCTTTCGGTAACTTTGAGAGTGAAGAAATTGCAGGCCTTGTAGAAGCGCCAGCCACTCGGCCTCATTATTGGTCTTAGTCCCTAGCCCCCAAGAGAACTCCAGTTCTATTTGTCCTCCGGGATCCAAAAGGATCCCCCCCGCTCCTGCCACCCCTATATCATTGTATGTTGTTGTACTTCCATTGGAGATGTGTTTTCCTCCTTGCGGGAAGTCTTTATTGTGTCTATACCTTGAGGTACAACCTCCGTTGTAAGTCGGGGCAATATTCCCCAATGTGATGTCATGTAATGTGTATTTGGATTATCTCTAGGAGAAGCCAGCCCTTTTAGTGGAATAGGTCAGCCTAGTCATGTAAAAGGTGAGTCACTTGATTAGTATAAATAGCGAGGCGCCCTCCCTCATTTATACACACCACAAACTCTCTCAAGTTCGCATGAGAAAGATAAAGAGGCAAGGGAGGAGACATAGATAGCTGTTGAATACTTCTTATTACTGGGATTGATCAAATTATGACATAGTCTTTGTGACTATACTATTTTGAGGAAGTTTGTGGGGTTTTCTCCTTTATGGTTTCCCCGGTGAAAATATTTGTGTCTTGTGTATCTGTTATATCTTATGCATCTTGTTGTGCTTGTTATTCTTTTTGAAAAATATACTAATTAAGATAATAAGATCTAAGAAAAAATAATATGGTATCAGAGCCTATATGAAAGAAGGCACTATGCACCTACGAAAACTAGGGCTTCCTAGTTCAAGGTGTTCTCTCCATAGATCATCAAGAAAATAGGGCTAGGATAACTCACCTCAGTAGGGCACATATTTTGGTGGAAGCAATTTCATATTTGAAGTAGTTTGATTTTTGACCCTGTCACTAGTGCCTAGAGAAACTAGGGCATCAAGTTTCTCATGCTTCCCACCTTAGTCTTCAGAAAGTGACCTTGTTGAGCAACTCACCTCAAGGAGGCACATCTTTATGTTCAAATAGAATCCCCAAACTCCAAGTTTGGAAAATTAGGGTTTCTCTTTCAAATCTTGTAGTGCTCTAGTTTTGTAGCAGAGCACTAACTCCATTTTTTTATTATCTAACATTCCTATGTAAATATATCATTCTGGTCTAGTTCAGTATATTTCAATAAAGAAAATATAAGCTGTGTTGATTTATTTTCTGATGGTTTATTCATGTATGTTTATTTTTCTATTCTAGTCATTTTCAATCAACATACGAACACACACACACACAGACACACACACACGCATATCAGGATTTTCTTTCTAACATATTTCAACATAAGTTAGAATATGCTAACTCAATAAATAACAAGAAGAATAACAAGGGAAATACCTGATGCTAATAGATGCTAGATGGCCCCCCTTTGATCCCGTATAACTTGTCCAACTTATCCTCCTTAGTACTTAGAAACTAGTTGAATAAACCACCTGCCGACCAACTCTGATCGTGTTGTCCCTAGGAAATCGATAGACTTCCTAGCCCCTAATCCCACATATCGATAATTCCCATAATAACTTCCTTGTTTCGTTTCCCCCAAACTAGAGTTTTCCCCTTCCTCTTTTCAACAAGGTTTTCCCCTTCCCTTTCAAATTTATTTTCCCAAAAAACCCAGATTGAAGATACCTAGACTAATCCCTCCAACCTTTCCTATATACCCATGTTCCTTATGCTTCCTTCAACCTTAATCCACCGCATCCCCCCCCATCTCCTCAAGACCCAAACCCATTAATCCCCTTTATGCTATTCAATGCAATTTAATATTTAATATGTTCATCATATCATGTTTCTCTCAATTAGTTCAAAAAATAATGTGTATTAAATTAGTTATGTCAGGATAACTTCAATTATTATTAATCTTTAAGAATGGTCACTATTGGGTTGATTTATGAGGCTTATCTTCTTAATTGATAGATCCACCTACCACTTATGTTTTAAATGTTTTTAGGATAAAATAATAATTAATAAGCATGACCTCACATAACAAAGATTCCAATGTCTTAATTACTTAGTAAAAAACCGATTCGACAAGGATGTTATGATTTCCAAATTTGTTTATATGTTGATATAATATTATTTCACTTATCCAAGGAGGCATAATAATCCAAATATAGAAAAAATTAATTTAACTAGCATTATGAAGTTACTTATTTCACAATAGTTTAAAATAACGATAATTATTTATAATGATAATAATAATAATAATCGAATAAATAGTAACAATTAATAATAACATTCATTAATTGTTTGATTAGTTTGTAAGTGAGACTTTTACCAACATAGTACTTTTACACCTTTAGCCAAGTATTCGTAAGTGTAAGACTAATTGTAATTACTAATTCAATAGTACAATTTTGTTGTCGAATATGGAGCAATGTTCTTGCTTACTTACAACAATTTCAACTCACGACACTTAATAAATCATTTATTGTAGTGCTCATATACAATTTAAGGAACATTAATTGACTAGATTAATACATACTTTACAAGTCTTAACTTCCATTATCGATATATAATAACTTACTATTTGTAACAACTTATACAATTATTTAACCTTATGAGTAATTGTATAACGATACGAGTGTATATATGCAAAGTCTACATGCGTGGCCAGTGCATGCATAGATCACGTGCATACTATAAGTAAGAATATCCTACCTATGCATACATGTTAATTAAAAATAACAATGCATATGTAATAGTCATAGATAGTTAACATAATCATTTTATCATTATGAGTTATATAATGGTTTAAATAATAAGATTCAACATCATTCTACTTAGATTTACAATAATCAATTAATTAGTTACATTCAGGGGAGGGATACCTACTAACACAACCTATTTCCATAGAATCCCCCCTAATCCACCACAATACTGGATAACACATCCTCCCATCATATCCTACTTCCACATCCTCCCTATCCTTCCTCTGCTAGTACATATGTGGTGTCGGCTTCACCGACCTGGACCCACATAGAAACTGAGAGTGTCAGCGTCATTTAAACAAGGGACCCAACCCCTCCTAGCAAGCATCTAACTGTCATCATCACACGTCTAGGGGAGCATGACTCAACACATCCCTCCCATGACCTCAGGTATCATAAGAACCATAGGGTGGGAAATACCTCCGTCCCTCTCAACATATTGGGTTTATACCCTGTCAAAATCACACTATGATGTTATTGTGATTATCGGTTTGTGTCATTGTATTATCCCGTCGATTGCTAAGATTTATTTCCTAATACACAATTATTCCTCATATCATATCAAGTATTCATCCACCTCACAGCCCATGTGTCCTGCAGATTAGTGTTTTGAAACCATACATTTCTAACAAATATTTTTATTCGATCAACATTTGATTTTCATCATTAACAACCTATCATTTCATCACCTAACATCATTAAATCGATCACATCATGGGATGGTATCCATGTACCACATTATATATATCATATTTCATCAAGGAAAATAAGTAAACACACACTCTCATTATGAAAAAAGGAAATCTCATGATAATTACAACATTAAAATCACATAATCATAGTCAAATTTCATAAGAATGAGAACATCATCACATCATACTCATATTATCAACATAAGCATAGTAACATCAGCAGTATAGTAGTAACATATAATCAGGTCCGATGTGCCAAAATATAGTTTACTCAGTCTAGCTGATTCCAACAGATAATAAGTAAAATAAAGTGCAGTGTGTCTGTTGGTAAACATGCCTAGTCAAAATATGGGGCGTTACATACACTCACCCTTCAGGAAACTTCGTCCCAAATTTATGATCAAAATAGTGAGGGAAAGTCTTGACACATAGTCTCTACGTCCTCCCAGGTAGAAAATACTAGGCTATACCCATCCCATTGGATCTAACTTGGTCCACATGGTGAATGCAGAGCTGTCGAATCCTATGATCCAGTATATGTAATGGTTCGAATGTGAAGGTTCCCTCATCCGAGACCAATGGATTCTACTACGGTGGATTGATGTCCTACTTGGATTTTATGAACTGCAGCATGAATCCGATGATTGTTACCCAAAATATGCATGGGTTCTTTTTCATCCCCTTACCTGTTGTCGGTCGGGACTTTAGGACAATTCTCCTTTGAGGGCCTTTGCATCCCCAATAAGATACATTGGGTGGTGCTTTCATGCTGCCAGGAGGACTCCTCTCGAATAAGTTCCTTCCTTGAAATCCTTTAAAACCTCCCATTCCTCTATAGGAACTTCCTTGTGCTCAACCAAGGCTATCATGTGTGGCGGACAATGCCTGCGACACAGATTGAACTGAAGTGCTACCCCTCAGGGTGAACCTATTATTATAAGGAGGAGGTCTATATTGTTCTCCCATGAAGTATGATCATGGGGCCTTCCCTGGAACATAATGATTGGACCCTATCAATTTGCTACCTCTTCTTGCTTCCAACATATCCTCCGCATAACGAGCATACTCGACAACCATAGAAAATGGCTTCCACATCCGTACTGCAGCCCTGATATTGTAGTTGAGTCCATATGCAAAATGCTCCACCTGTCGATTATCTGAGTCCAAGTATGGAACATACATTACTAGTTCCATGAATTTAGCTTCATACTCTTCCACAGTCATGTTTCCCTGTACCAAATCATGAAATGAACCTGCCTATTGTTCCTTGTAATAAACTAGCAAGTACTTCATGTTGAACCTCTCCTCAAATAATTCCCAAGAAATAGTTAAAGGAGTAAGGTGCAACTGCTTCTCCAGATCTGACCACCAGTTTAGAGAATCTCCCTTTAGTTAAAAGATCGCCATTCTCCCCTTGGAACTGTAGGTATACTCGTTTAGTGTCAAGCACCTATTCATGCCTTCGATCCACGCTTCAACATGCTTACCTGGGCGTCCTCCAAAAAAATAAATAATTTTGATCTTCTGCAGCTCTCTCGAAGTGTCCTGAAGCGGCTTTTGCCTTGGGTCATGTGCCCTCTCGGAGTTCTCTTGGATCACCTCCATGGTTTCGACCTCAACAGCCTTTTCTGATTTCCTGTTCAATGTGGTCATAATAGTCTCCAAGGATCTCAATATAATCTCATTTTTGGGAGTGGAGGTTGTCTTTGCCGACGTCGGCAGTGGTGCTTGTGGCGGCAGTGAGGGTGGTCGATCTTGTCTTATACATGTTTGAACTATGATAGTCCCTGGGCCACTGGAATAAAATCATATCCTTAGTATTTCAATCGTATACATGCAGAATTAAAATCTAGATATACAAACAAGATAGAGAGCATGTGTAGTCGATAAATTGTGTCATGAAATAACAATTTGTCAAGATTAGCCTAAAACTTGCATTGTCATTTTTATTAAATGATTTCATCATGTAGTAAATTAGTGCCATGTCGTTCAGCTCGTCGTGCTCGTCTCAGTGGTGCCTTGTTTTTGTGATTTCATGTTCATTTCATTTCTTTGACTATACATTGAAGTCTCGATACTGCCTTTTCTAAGTATAGAAACACCTAAATTTGAAATGTTATAGTTTAACCTTAACATCTAATATTAAGTGAGCCTTAATATAACATTTAATATTATCATCTAATATTAACATCTAATATTAAGTGAGCATTAATATGATATTTAATTAACATATAATCTAAATATAATCACAATCTCGAATTAATTAAAACATAGCATATAATTTAAATAAATAATTTATAAACTAATGATAACATCTAATTTAAAATAATTCATTAACTAATTAAACTATAACTAATTTAATTAATTTATTATATATAATAGTTTATGAAATAAGATTCAACGTCATTCTACTTATATTTACAGTAATCAATTAATCAGTTACATTCAGTGGAGGGATACCAACTACCATGACCTATTTCCATAGAACCCCACCTAATCTCCCACAATACTAGCTAACACATCCTCCCATCATATCCTACTTCCACATCCTCCCTATCCTTCCTCTGCTAGTACAATTGTGGTGATGGCTTCAATGACCTGGATCCACATAGAAACTGAGAGAGTTAGCATCAACTAAACAATGGACCCAACCCCTCCTAGCAAGAATTTGACTGTCGTCATCACACTTCTAGGGGAGCGTGACTCAACACAGCCCTCCTATGACCTAAGGTATCATAAAAACCATAGGGTGGGAAATACCTCCATCCCTCTCAACATACAGGGTTTATACCTTGTCAAAATCACACTATGATGTTATTGAGATCATTGTTTTGTGTCATTGTATTATCTCGTCGATTGCTAAGATTTATTGCTTAATACACATTTATTCCTCATATCATATCAAGGATCCATCCATCTCATAGCCTCTGTGTCCTGCAAATTAGTGTTTTGAAACCATACATTTCTAACAAATATCTCTATTCGATCAACATTTGATTCACATCATTAACAACCTATCATTTCATCACCTATCATCATTAAATCGATCACATCATGGGTTGGTATCCACGTACCACATTACATATATCATATTTCATCAAGGACAATAAGTAAACACAAACTGTCATTATGAAAGAAGGAAATCTCATGATAACTACGACGTCAAAATCACATAATCATAGTAAAATTTCATAAGAATGGTAACATCATCACATCATACTCATAGTATCAACATAAGCATAGTAACATCACCAGTATAGTAGTATGATATAATCAGGTCTAATGTGCCAAAATATATTTTAATCAGTCCAGCTGAGTCCAACAGATAATAAGTAAAATAAAGTTCAGTGTGTGTATTGATAAGCATGCTTAGTCAAAATATGGAGCATTGCAAACCCTAGGTCAGCCAAATCCAGAACCAAGTCGAACACCTCAAATCGGTAAGATATATATATATTTGCTATTTCCATTTAAGGTTCTCATTTGAAAAGACGACTCACCATACTCAACTTGAGGACAAGCATGGAGGGGCTGATAACTTTTGGGCATGGAAGTACAAAATCTCTCTGATCCTTGAAGAAAATGATTTGGTTTAGTACATCATTGAAGAAGTTCCAAGCATGGCTAAGGCCAAGAGAATCATTGCAAATTCTATTGAGGATCACCTCACCCCCCATGTATCTTCATTCAAGAAATCGAATGAAGTATATGATGCTTTGACAAAGATGTTCAAAGGAAAGAACACCAATCAAAATATGAATTTTAGGAACCAGTTGAATAATGTGAAGATACAAGACTCTGAGACTATACAGTCTTACTTCACAAGGGTTGTTCAAATCAAAGAACAACTTGAAGCAGTTGAAGATAATATCAAAGAAGGATAAATTTTAATGACTACCTTGAATGGTCTCCCTAGATCATGGAATTTGTGCAAGAACAAGGTCGATCTCTTTCAGTAGACTCCAAGAAGAATGTTCACAAGAAGAAGCTCGACTCGTGACAAGAGAAGAGAAGATGGGTGCAACTGAAGATCAATCTCTCACAGTTCACACCAGGAAGAACTTCAAGAAGAAGGAGAACTTTCATTACAACAAGAAGAAGGACAAGAAATAAAAGAAGACCAAGAGAGATCCTTCCAATGTTCTATGCTATACTTGTTATTAAAAGGGACATTTTACAAGAGACTGCCCCATCAGGAAAAAGAGACACCATGCTCATATTACCGAAGACAATGAACCAACAAACAAAATATTCATAAGAGAGAAGGATTATTCAAATGAAGAGTATGTGATAATATCAACACTTATTGGAACTGTCTCACATGGAAGCAATCATTGGCTTGTGGATAGTGGAAATTATAAACACATGACAGGATACAAGGAATCATTTGTCAATATGCCTAAACACGAGTCACCTCATAAGGTGAAACTTGGGGATGATTACCAATACCCCATAAAAGGGAGTGGAGAAGCTTCATACAAGCTTGACTCTGGAAAATCCTTAAAGATGAAGGAGGTGCTATATGTTCTAGAATTGAAGAAGAATATTCTCTCCATCTCTGCACTAGATGCAAAGGGAATTAGAGTTGCATTTGTTGATGGCCAAGTTCTAATGTGGCCTAAAGGGAAGACAATAGATTATGAAACAATGATTGGAGAAGAAGACATAGGATTGTACACGCTAAAGGGACAACCTGAACAAGCACTGGTTCATGAGTCAATTGAAGCAAGTGAACTATGGCACTGAAGGCTTGCACATGTTCACTATAGAGCACTATCGATGGCAAGCAAAGTAGTCTCTGGACTACCAGAGATCCATGCAAAGCATGTAGGCATTTGCAAAGGATGTGCACAAGGAAAGAATGAAAAGAAGACATTTCCTAGCAGTGAGAGCAAGGCCAAAGGAATACTGGAGATAGTACACTCGGATGTATGTGGAACCATGTATTCTATCTCATTAAGCGGGCATGTGTACTATGTTTCTTTTATAGATGTTTTCTCTTACTTGGATATATTTCTTGAAAGGGAAAAACAAAATGCAGTAAGTTCAAGGAATATAAAGCCTCGGTCGAGAACCAAACCGATAGAAATATCAAGACTCTACAGTCAGATGATGGCAGAGAATTCATCTCAAAAGAATTCAAGGAACTCTATAGAGAGTCCGAGATTAAGAGGGAGTTGAGAACTCCATACAATCCTCAATAGAATGGGGTTGCAGAAAGAAAGAACTGAACCATCATGGAAGAAACAAATTAAATGCTACATGACCAGGATATTCCTATGCACCTTTGGGCAGAGGAAACAAGGAAAATTGTGTATGTAGAGAACCATAATCCTCATCGAGTACTTGACAACAAGACTCCCAAAGAAGATTTCTAAGGAGAGAAACTAGAATTCAGCCATCTAAGAATATTTGTCTTGCTGATGTACATACATATCCCAAAGGAGAAAAGGACTAAGCTCGATCCTTTTGGTAGGAAGGGTATATTCGTAGGATATAATGATACATGAAAGGAATACCGAATATACTTCCCATGAATCAAGAAGATAAACATCAATAGAGATGTAACCTTTGATTAAGAATCGACATACTTCAGATCCAGGAGAACACATATTCAAGAGGTCGAGGAACCTGAAGATACGAGAGCTCAAGATATGGAAATTGGAGAATTAATTCCAGAAGACCATGAAGATCATGACATGGCATAAACACAAGAACTGATAGAGACAATACTTGAGAAGGACTCCCACAAGAGGAAATCGGCATGGGCATGAGAGCTCATACAAGAAGAAGAAAGGTATGGCATTCCAGAAGAAATACATAGAGAGAGAAAAAGGGAAAAGCCCTACAATAGCTATGTGGCCCTGCTATGTGACATCATTGACAGAGAAACTTCCACCTATGAAGAGGTCACAGAAAAGAAATAATGGAAGGATTATATGATCGAGGAATATCAGTTGATCATGAAGAATGATGTTTGGGAGACAGTTTCGAGACCGTAAAATAAGTTTGTCATGAATTCGAAGTGGATCTACAAGATCAAGCATGTTGCAGATGACAACATCGAGAAATAAATGGCAAGGTTCATAGCACGAGGATTCTCACACAAAGAAGGCATAGACTACAAAGAGACATTTGCACCCATGGAGAGGTACACTTCCATTAGGACCATACTTGCATTGGCAGTAGTTATGAATTGGAAAATACACCAAATGGATTTCAAGACAACTTTCTTGAATGGTGTAGTCGAGGAGGGAGTGTACATGGAATAACCACTTGGATTTGAGACACATGACAAGCAGAGCCATGTGTGAAAATTGAAGGACTTGTATGGATTGAAACATGCACTGAGGACATGGTACAATAGGATGGATAACTTCCCGATGAGCCTAGATTTTACCAAGAGTAAAGAAGATTCAAAACTTTACTTCAAGGTTGAAGACAAAAGACCAATGATTCTCTTGCTATATGTTGATGACTTGTTCCTAACAGGCGAAGAGGAACTCATTAAAGATGCAAGCAGGATACTTGCTATAGAGTTCGAGATGAAATACCTAGGTATGATGCACTACTTCTTAGGCATGGATGTGTGGTAGAGTGAAGATGAAATCTTCCTTGGTCAAGGAATGCATGTATTGGATATTCTAAAGAGATTCAAAATGTTGGAATAAAAGGCAATAGCCACACCTATGGCATCCAACTTGAAGCTTCTGGGTGATTCTTGATCTGATTCAGTTGATTCCATAATGTATCATCAGATGATTGGTTCATTGATGTATCTGACGAATACAAGACCCGACATATGCTTTGCGGTGAACACCCTGAGCAGGTTCCTAACTGATCTGAGACATGTTCACCTAATAGCTACAAGCATGTATTGAGGTACCTAAAAGGTACAGTGAATTATGGGCTCAAGTATGATGTGAATCAGAAGATTAACCTGCATGATTATGTTGATTCAGATTGTGCAGGTAGCGCCATTGACATGAAGATCACTTCAGTTTGTTGCTTCAATTTGGGATGTGGCATGATCTCCTGTTTCAACAGAAAACAATCATGCATGGTGTTGCGTACAACCAAGGTAGATTATGCTGCCGCTTGCTCGGCCAGTTGCGAGGTACTGTGGCTACAGAATCTATTGTATGAATTGTTTGATCTCTAGTTGTATGTGACTCGTATCTTCAGTGATAATCAGAGTTGCATGAAGTTGTCGAAAAACCCTGTGTTTCATGACAAGTTGAAGCACATTAGGATCAAGTTCCACTATATCAGGGATACAGTGTAGAGAGGAGTAGTGAAGCTCTGGTATGTGGCAATGAACAATCAGATAGTCGATGTGTTGACTAAGCCTCTAGCGAGAGTGAAGTTCGAGTACTTCAGAGAAAGACTTGGTGTGCTCCAGAATGAGACCCCTTGAAAGATGGAGTGATGTGTTGTATCATATCTAGAGAGACAGGTTGTCTAAGTGTAAAAACCTAGCGAAGATCGTGGGTTGCTCAGGCGTAATCTGTCCTGTAGGTTGTCCTTGGATGTAATAAGTCCTGGTGAAGCTCGTAGGTTATCCTTGGACGTAATCAGTCCTGATATGTTTCTATGCTAGAAATAGTGGATGCATAATATCTCACATGGGAAATGAGATAGGTGGTTCGATCGAGAAAAATATTGGTGAAGCAGGATGCTCAGACGTAATATGTCTTATAGGTTATCCTCGGATGTAATTAGTCCTGGCAAAGCTCACAGTCTATCCTTGGATGTAATCATTCCTGAGACAGGTTATTCGAGTGTAAACATGAGTCCTGATGTGGTACACAGGTTACTCGAATGTAATAAGTCTTGTGGGTTGTTCGAGTGTAAAAATAGCCCTAGGGTGGTATGCATGTTACTCTAATGTAATACGCCCCGAAGGTTATCTGAACAGAAAATATCCTGGATGTAGGTTGTTCATATGTAATAAGTTCTTGAGGTTGACCTAGAAGGTAAAAGTCTTGATGTAGCAGGTTGTTTGGTTGTAATCAATCCTTACATATATATCTACATATGTGTGTGTTCCCATGTTGATATGATAAGTTCATGAAGCATGTGAGGTGCACCTAGGCAATTCTCCCTTACTCTTAGAACACAGGTTGACCATGGATGCTCTGCGTGCTTTGTCTTGTTTTGTGCATGACAAAGAATCTGATTTAGATATGATGAGATAACGGTAGAATATGAAAGTTATTGTCATGGAAATGTAAATAAGGTATTGGATAGTTCCTACAAGATGCCTCGTTAGAGATGTGATGAAGACGTGGATGAGGACTAGGCCTACACCCATCTTGAAAGAGGGTTGGATCTGTAGAATCTTCCAATGATAGATACTACCATTTGATGATCGATAATAAGATGATGATTCCAACAACAATGATGATGCCTCTATGACTTTGTGATGATGACTCCACTATGCAAATTTGACAAGATGTGTTGATGACCATGGAAGAGAGAGAATACCTTACTAGTTAAGAGGGTTATTGATGTATTTGTAACTTCAGAAGATATTCTGATGTATATTATCATTGTATGTTGTTGTACTCCCATTGGAGATGTGTTTTCCTCCTTGCGGGATATCTTTATTATGTCTAGAACTTGAGGTACAACCTCTTTTGTAAGTCGGGGAAATTGTCCCCAGTGTGACATCATGTAATGTGTATTTGGAGTCTCTTTAGGGAAAGTCAGACCCGGCTAGTGGAATTGGTCGACCCAGTCATGTAAAATGTCAGTCACATGATTAGTATAAATAGTGAGGTGCCCTACCTCATTTATACACACCACACACACTCTCAAGTTCGCATGAGAGAGAGAAATAGACAAGGGAGGAGAGATAGATAGCTGGTGAATAATTCTTATTACTGGGATTGATCATCTTATGACATAGTGTTTGTGATTGTACTATTCTGAGGAAGTTTTTGGGGTTTTCTCCTTTATGGTTTCCTTGGTGAAAATCTTTATGTCTTGTGTATCTGTTATAGCTTATGCATCTTGTTGTACTTTTTATTATTTCAGAAAAAGATCCTAATTAAGATAATAAGATCTAATAAAACTAACAAGCACATTAGGATACTACAAGCCAAGCCAATTTTATAGGCATAGAGGAACCAAAATTTTAAATTTACCTTAGTTCCAAGTCAGCCATAAAATAGTCTTCCAATCAGGGTTTGAAAAAAATACGCCATTTTAAATTTGAATCACTTTGAGTAGAAGGATCTATTTGTGGTGAACCCTAGGGTGTGATATCTATTTATATTGTTCAAAATGCAGCCAAAAAAAAGTGGAAAACATTAAACTTCACTCAAACCACTAGAGGATCCATCCCCAACATATGATGAAAGGGAAGGCCTATCTTTTTTAGTTTCCCAGTTGGAAGATATGATTAACGGGTCTGTGAAAAAAGTTGATTTAGTTAATTTAGAGGATACTATAATGGATAACCTGAAAGGTTCTATGAGAACATATGATTTACTTAATTCATAGGAGAAGTTGATAGAAAATATGAAAAATATTGCTAATCTCATACAAAATTCAAGGGATACTCCCCCTGTAGATGATGTGGTGTTCTAGGATACTCAAGAGGATATTCCAAGAGGAAATGATTATAGTAATGGAAGTCATCAGGGATGCTCACCAAGGGGTACCCAACTTCCCAAAATTGACATGAGAAAGTTTGATGGCAATAATCCAATAACATGTATATTCTAGATGGAGCAATTCTTTGATCTACACCAGGTTCCAACTTTTTAAGAGATGACTATTCCATCATTATATTTAGTATAAAATTGGAGTCATAGTAATCTGAGGAAGAAGACAAAATCTTACAATAGATTTCACAGATCAATTTTACTTAGAAATGACATGAAACAATGAAAGAAGAAGTTGCAATTGTATATTTGTTTATCATTAATCAGAAGTAGTGATACAATGCAATACAATGGCATAAAGAGCCATGCAATTCAAATCCTAGAGAGTTCATTCGAATTCATTACATGAGGTGGCTTACTTGTTAGTTAAACACCACTCGACACATCAGTTAACCACTTAACTCCAACTTAATTGACTCTAACTGACTCGGGGGTAGTTTAGACTAAGTCTAACTGAATAGAACTCAATGACATGCCATCAAGTAGGTGAGGTGCCTATCTGATTTCATTTAGGTGAGATGAACTTAACTGCACTGAAATAAGTCACCAAAAGTAGGTGGAGGCACCTTTAATCACTCTAGTTAATTGAAATTAACCAAAAATAGGCTAATTGATGAAGAAGGTGCCTTTGCAGCTCCAGTTTAACTAAAAGGTAGGTGAAACAATATTCAATTAACTGAATTGGGTGCATATGCCATGTAGATCAACCCAAATTTGCTCCTAGATTGAAGGAGGAGGCTCAGTTAGTCTCCTTGATTGAAGGAGAAGACTCAATTAGGCTCCCTGATTGAAGGAGGAGATCCAGTTGATGATGCAGTCACATATTCGAGTCAAGAACTTAGGACATGTGGTAAATTATGCCAAATAAGACAAATAATGATGTGTGGTTGGATAATGAATCCAACACCCCCCTTAAGATAAACTCATGTGGAGGAGTAACAAAATAGGGCCTTGACAACAAAGGCCAAAGGTCACCGTTTAGAAAAAGATAAGGAAAAGAGGAAAAACCCCGTGGGAAAGAACCCCCCCCTAAAACTGAACACTAAAGAATTAATTTGAATTCACCATGATGGAACTCACCCCCAACAATGAACAGAGGTAAGTGAACTTCTTCTTAGTGAAGCTCTTGGTGAAATGTCTGTAATTTGCTCATTTGTGGGGCAATATTGCAGAACAACTGTTCTGTCATGCACAAGTTATCTGATGTAGTGCATGTGGATATCGATGTGTTTGGTTTTCTATATCTACACTGGATCTGTCGAGATATTGATAGCACTTTTATTGTCACAAATAACGACAATAGATGAAGTGCTACCAATGTCAAACTCAACCAAAATACCTTGTAGCCAAAATGCCTGTATGCATGCATTGACCGCTCCCCCGTACTCTACCTCTGCTGAAGAAAGGGAAATGGTAGCTTGCTTTTTGTTTGACCAAGAAAATAGTCCCACCACCAAACATGAAAAAATAGTTGTAAGTAGACTTCTGATCTATTCTATCTCCTGCCTAATTAGAATATGTGAATCCTACCAAGTCTAGTTCATAATCAACAACATAGTGAATGCCATATGTTCTAGTACCCTGCACGTACTGTAGAATCCTCTTGGATTCCCTCCAATGAAGCTCATGAGGCTGCTGCATATACCTTCATACAACATTCATGGCATAAAAAATGTCAGGCCTTGAATGTGTCAAGTAGAGAAGGCTTCCAATCAACTGACGGTAGAGAGTAGAATCCACCTGTGGAGTAGTATTTCCCTCTTCAAGACTGATTCCTGAGAGTAATGGGAAAGGTGCTACCTTACAATCATCCATATTAAAATTAATTAACAGGTTTGAAGCATATTTGGATTGTGACACTATAATCCCATCAAAATCTTGAGTTATTTCTAGCCTGAGAAACTTCCTCAGCAAACCTAGATCACTCATCTCAAAAGCTTCATGTAAAGCAATTTTTATAAAGATGATTGAAGCAAGGGTGCTTCATGTGATTAATAGATCATCAAATTACAGAAATATAATCAGAAAATTACCTTCATATTGCTGAATTTACACATTTGGATCAGACTTACATCTTTCAAAGTTTTGTGATAGCAGAAAAAAAATCCATTTTCGCGTACGAAGATCTTGGGGCCTGTTTTAAGCCACACAAGGATTTATGCAACTTACAAACTAATGATGAATCTGATGTGTATCCTTCAGGATGATTCATGTAGATCTATTCTTTCAGGTATACATGAAGTAAATCACTTTTTACATCCATATGGTGCACGTCCCAGTGCTTGGATGTAGAAATGGCTAAGACTAGCCGTATAGAATCCATTTTTACCAGCAGTGCAAAGGTCTCGATGTAGTCGACTCCTTAGAATTGGGATAATCCTTTTGCTACCAGTCATGATTTATATTTTTAGGTTGATCCATCTATAGAAAACTTTTTTCGATAGACCCATTTGCATTAAACGAGTTTCCTCCTAGGTGGAAGGGAAACTAGCTCCCAAGTTGCATTTTTTCGGAGAGAGTTGAACTCTTCATCCATTGCAGCTTGCCATTGAGGATCATTTCGAGCATGATAATACAAATTAGTATCAAATCCAATCATCATGTATAACTTCTCATACAACAACGAATCATTTCAAGAAAGAGCAATACCTGCTCTTTTAAAATTTTCCCGTGTTCTCCTTGGATCAACAGGATTTCCAACATTTGACCCGACAGAAGAGATAGTCTTTTCGACCCATTTTGGTAGATGAGTGGGCTCATTCAGATCTGATTTAGAACCTTATATTTCATTCTCACTGATATAAAACATCAGATTTGAAATATCAGAGCTCACACTTTCATTTTCATCTCCAGAATCTTCAGTAGAAAGAGAGGGAATTTCAACAATTTCTTCCTCTACTAGTTTCAAATCTTGGAGAGGTTATTCAAAGAGGACACTTATCTCTATAAGTATATTTTTAGTTATAATATTCGATATTTTGTATCCCTTTGCTTCCTTAGGATATCCATTGAATATGCACTCAACACTCTGCGGTTGCAAATACTTTCTCTTATCTAGTGGAATTCGAGCCCAAGTAATGGACCCAAAAACCCTGAAATTGGACACATCCGGTTTGTGACCAATGTATGCTTCAAAAGGTGTTTTTACTTTCATGGATGAATGTGGAACCCTGTTCTGAATGTAGGAAGAAAAATTCATGGCTTCAGCCCAAATATTTTATTCTCATCCAAATCCTTAGACTCAAGCATACATGTTGTCATTTCTTTCAGTACCCGTTTTTTCCTTTCCGCTACACCATTCTGTTGAGGTGTGTAAGGAATGATGTGTTGAATCTTGATTCCACTTTGAGCACAAATTTTTAGAAACTTTGATTTGATGTACTCACCTCCATTATCAGATTTTATATCTTTGATCTTGCTCCCAGTAGCATTCTCAATGGAAGCTTTGAAATCTATGATTTTTTCAAGAACTTCTGACTTCTTTTTTAGAAAGTAGACCCATGTAAATCTTGAAAGGTCATCTATGAAAGTAAGCACATACCTTGAACCAATCATGGAGGTTTTAGGAATTGGACTGCTCATATTAGAATGGATCAGCCCCAAAATACACGTATCTTTGCTTGCTTTTCCCCGATCAAACTTATGCTCAAGATGCTTGTCGACGATGCATCCCTTGCAGATCCCTTTCGAGGATTTTATTACTGGAAGGCATTCCACCATGGAATTATTTTGTAGAAGATGAAAATATTTGTAGTTTAGGTGTCCAAACCTTTCATGTCATAGTCATCTGACCTCATTCCCATGATTCAAAAGGGTGGATGGCTTTGAATCAGGCACAAAGTTAGAAAACTCTTAGGTCTTAGCAGTGTGATTTGCTTTCCCTACAACAATGAGTTTTCTGGATTCTATCTCTGAGATCTCAACATCATTTGGGATGAATGTAACTCTTTTAGGAAAACCAGTATGTGTCATTTGATATATAGAAAACAAGTTTGAAGCTAAAGAGGGCACATATAGAATAGTTTTTAAGCTTGAATGTTCTAGTTGGATAGTACCTTTTCCTTTTGATGAGATTTGAGAGTCATCTCCCATGTGAATGGAGATGGTGCTGTTGGAATATAGTGGTGTGAAAGAATCCTTGCATGAAACCATATGACTCGAAGCACCATAGTCAATTATTAGAGCTATATCCTTTGAAACATTATCCATGATAGCATTTCCTCTGTCACGCTGATTATTGCGATCTCAAGCTTCTTTCTTCCTTGCGCCTTTTGGAAGAGTAATGTTGTTTTTCTCTAGGAGAAGGGCCATTTGATCAATTTTTCTCTTCATGCAAGATATTTTAGGATGAAATCCTCTTCCACAGTAAGAGAACTTGGTATTTTCTTTGACCTTTTGCTTGTTCTTCCTTGATCCTAAGGGCTCATCCAACTGCTGTATTTTCTCCTTCTGCTTGGGAGGGTCAAAATTTGTCTTCTCTTTATTTTGCTTTCCTTTTACATTTGAATCCTTGGGTCCTCTAACAAACAAATATTTATCTTTATAGGATCTCATGATTCCCATTTGAACAAGTTTATCATGCTCATTGGTGAGAGAATCAATGAATGCATTCAGGGTAGGCATCTTCCAATTTGGAATTGTAAGATTTTCGGTATGGAAGGTAGACACAAAAACATAGTATTCTAGTCCTAGCTTCGAAAGGATAGAAAGGATGAGTTGATCATGTTCCTTCTCAACTTCACATTGCTTCAATTGGAGCACAAGGTGCTTAAACTTAGTAAAGAAGTCATTCATGGTCTCAAAATTGCCCGGATTTAGAGATATCAGTTCATTCTCCAATTGATAGATTCTCAAATCTTCTTGCTTGTCAAAAAGAGTAGCAAGTTGCTCCCATATTTTGTTGGGAATCTTCAATCTAGTGAGGTGGAAAATAATATCCCTTGAAATAGAGAGGCATAGAAATCCATATGCTTCATCAAGTTTGTTCCAATATTTTACTTTCTCCGCTAGTGCATTTGGCTCTTTCTTCGTGTCCATGGTGACCCTGTAGAGTCCTTTGAAGTGCAATTGTATCCCAATATCCTCTTTCCACTAATGATAGTTGAATGGGGTGAGAAGATTTCTTGAAGAGGAGTCCATTCTGCAACTATAGCGAATGCAATGGAAGTGCTTAAGATACCTGCAATCACAAAAAACAAACAAAATAAGGTCGAACAACTTGTACTTTTGTAGTTTTCTTCACACTTGGATTAGTCAATCAAGCAAGATTGATCAACCGGATGCTAGATTATCCAAGAAATATGCGGTAAACTCTTCGTTTCTGGTGCAAAATTGGAATGATTTTGAGCAATTTTGCTCAAATTTCTTCATAGATCCAGCAAGAAACCTATATAAGGATTGCCTTGTCCTACCATGGCTCTGATACCATATAAAATTGGAGTCACAACAATCTAAGGAACGAGACAAAAACTTACAATAGAGTTCACAGATCAATTTTAGTCATAAATGACATGAAACAGTGCAAGAAGAAGTTGCAGCTATATATTTGCTTATCATTAATCAGAAGTAGCGATACAATGCAATAAAATGCCATAAAGAGCCATGCAATTTGAATCCCAGAGAGGTCATTCGAATTCATTACATGAGAGTGGATTACTTGTGAGTTAAACACCACTCGACACATCAGTTAACCACTTAAATCCAACTTAATTGAGTCTAACCGACTCAGAGGCAGTTTAGGCTGAGTCTAACTGAATAGAACTCAATTGCATGCCAACAAGTACGTGAGGGTGCCTATTTGACTTCAATTCAGTGAGATGAACTGAATTGCACTAAACTGAGTCACCAAAAGTATGTGGAGGCGCCTTTAATCACTCCATTTAACTGAAATTAACCAAAAATAGACCAATTGATGAGGAAGGTGCCTTTGCAACTCCACTTTAACTGAAAGGTAGGTGAAACAACCTTCAGTTAACTGAATGGGGCGCCTATGTCATGTAGATCAACCCAGATTTTCTCCTAGATTGAATGAGGAGGCTCAGTTAGTCTCCTCGATTGAAGGAGAAGACTCAGTTAGGCTCCTTGATTAAAGGAGGAGATCTAGTTAATGATGCAATCACATATTAGACTCAAGAACTTAGGATAAGTGGTAAATTAGGCCAAATAAGACAAATAATAATGTGTGGTTGGATAATGACTCCATCATTTAGATCCTAATCATTTTGTATGGTGCCAGTGGATTTGTGACCATAAAAAGGAGTATATTGTATCTTGTCTATATTCATAGAAGAACTGATTACACATTATGTGGATATTAATAACAACACCTTCTTTATCCAGTTGGTAAATATCAAGCAAAAAGGTCTAGTTACAGAACACATCAAGCATTTTCAGAAGCTAAGTATTAGAGTGAATAATATTTTAGAACATAATTTGTTGGATCTCTTTATTGGAACATTGAAGGATAACAATCAGCATGAGGTGTGTCTCTTCTAACCACCATCCTTGGAGAAGGATTGCATGATGGAATGGAAGGTTCAAAGTAAAAATATGGTGATGGTTATTAGAAATATCACTTCCAAAACATACAAAGAGAATGATGTTCCTTCTTCACACCCACCCCATAGGATAACACCTCAACAACTAGAGGAAAGAAGAGAAAAATACCAATGCTTTGATTGTAACAAAAATTATAGTAAGGGACATAAGTGTGGATAAAATAAACTATTCTACATAGATTGTGAAGAGGAAGAAAGAAAAGAATTACATGAACCATTGCAAGAGGCCAAAATATAAGTGATTAATCCACCATATATTGGCATGCATTGGTTGTAATTAACACTCCTCAAACTCTCAATATTGAAGGATATATCAAAAAGAAAAAGGTAATAATGTTGATTGATTTTGGTAGTACTCATAATTTCATTCATTGTATATTAGCCAAGGCTCTCAATTCTTTTGTATATCTAACACCGGAATTTCAAGTAATGATTCCAGATGGAGGAACTATCATTTTTTTAGGGAAATCCCATAATATCAATCTTACTATGGAGAAATATGTATTAAATATTCCAATGATTTCTATCCCAATGGGTGGTGTTGATGTTGTCTTAGGGGTTCAATGGTTACAATCATTGGGAATAATGGATTTTAATTTTCAGAAGCTTTTGATGAAATTTTCCTAGGAAGGAAAATAATTTGAGTTAAAGGGTACCACAGGTAAACCAAGCAAGGTGATTGGCTCTATGGTATGAAAAAATTGTTTAAAACATGACAATAAAGTGCAATTGCAAAATTATGCACACTAGATGTTCAAACATCTATGGCTCCTATTTTCCCAAATCCCCAAAGGGTCCTTAATAAGCATTCCAAGGTATTTGAATATATTTCAACGAGTCTTCCAGCTATTCAAAATTTGGACCATGTTATTAACTTATTTCCAAGAATTGTTCCTTCTAACATCATACCTTTCAGATACCCCTATGGCTAGAAGAATGAGATCGAGCACATGGTTGAAAAAATGTTAGTGGATATCATAATTAGGCCTAGACAAAGTTCTTACTCTGCCCAAATGGTAATGGTACAGAAGAAGTATGGCTCATATAGCATATAATTTTATCCCCCTTTTGTTTCAAGTACAGTAGCCAAGGCCTTCATCGAAACAGTGCAAAAGTTACATAGAAACCTAAATATTGTTGTAAGGAATATAGATCCAATTTTAAATGGAAAATGTTGGATTGAATTCTTCTTGTTTGGGTACCCATTTGGCTCACATTTCATATTATCATCCCCAATCTAATGGGAAAACTAAGATAGTGAACAAATCTTTGGAATGCTATCTTCATTGCTTTACAGCTGATAAAAAACATGGTGGGTGAAATGGTTGTACAATACCTCTTTCCATACATAATAAAAAATGTGTATGATTAAGGAACTTTATGGGTACCAAATTCCATCTATCACATCTCCTTTAAGAGTAAAATCTACAGTTCAAGCGGTGGGAGATCACATAAAGAACCAACAAGAAGTTCTTCAACTACTAAAGATGTAAAACAATAGGATGAAACAACACACAGATCGACATCACAGTCAAAGTAGCTTTAATGAAGGAAACACCATTTGGTAACATGAACAAATCATTGAAACAAGGGCTAAACAAATATGAAATCAAGCTATTACTGAGTACCTCATCAAGTGGAAAAACTTACAAGTTGGAGATTCAACATGGGAAGATGAGTTCTTCATACAGATGCATCCATGACTGACCAAGCGCTAAGGAAATGCTTGTCTAAAGGTGAGGGGCATGTTAAGCCTTAAATTATGGTCACATTACCCCCTATAGTGTGGCACATTATACTAGCCTTGATTCCATATTTGGTCTATTAGGGGCAACTGTTATTAGTATTATTATATTAGTTATTTCAGCCTGGGTCCATTAGTTGTAATTGTACCTCTTTGTCTCATATATATAGGAAGGAGACATTTTCATTTGAATCATGTCATCTTGTCTTGTATTATGTACTTAGTACATTGTGTAAGGAGTTTTCCCCCTCGAAGAGGCTGTTAGGATTATTAATCCTCCCTTGTCCAAATTTGGTCATATGTCTAAATCGGGAGTCATGTCTAAATCGGGAGTCCATCCAGTCTATTTATAGTCATTAGCACCATTGGTTAAACTTGACCTAATTGGGGCACATGTTTCAGTTACCAAAGTGTGGAGAACACTAATTGAGGCTCACTGCCACTTATTGCACTTGATTGCATAAGTTTAGGAGTCTCCTAGATCAATCCCTACAATTTAGGAAGCAACTGGGAGTGCCGAAACCAACCAAGGTCAGTTCACTTCAGTTAATGACTAGTCAAGCCAAGTTAGGAGTCAGTTACATTCAATTCTAGCTCTCTACATTCAGTTAAATAATTGTTTAATTAATTGCACACATGTGGGTCGTTTTTCTCACCTACCACAGTCAGTTAACCATTATTTAATACTAAATGTAACACTTGGTTGTGTTTTAGAACTCCGGTTATGATTTAGACAAGGACAGTTAACTACTGGGTCCTTAACTTCAGTTGATGACTAGTCAAGCCAAGTTAGGAGTCAGTTAAATTTAGTTAAATAATGGTTTAATTAATTGCACACATGTGGGGCACTTTTCTCACCTACCACAGTCAGTTAACCATTATTTAATACTAAATGTAACAGCTGGTTGTGTTTTAGAACTCCAATTGTGATTTAGACAAGTCTTGGTTACCTACAGTCAAGTAGAGTCATCAATTTGAACTTCCTCATGTGGATTCAAATTGCTTGTGGCTATTAAACCCATTTTACATCATTGTAATTATTATCTGGATTACTTTTTTGATTAATGAAAGCATTCACAGCTGCAAGCCTTTTGCACTGTTTCATTCTTCAATGGCTGAGTAAATTGTGAGATCTTCTTTGTGAGTTGTGTGTTTGTCTACAGATCTATATGCTCAAATTTAACAGAGGCTTGCTATTCATCTTTGTTCTTCATTATTAAGGTGCGGTTTACTTTCTTTTGGTATATTTCTACTCTTTTTATGCTATTTCTAGGACTTGTTTGCATAACAATTGATTGATAATTCCTGTCACTTTTTGATGTCATTGTTGAGAAGGTGTTCCAAACCACAAAGGGATTGAGAATATTAATAAGACGTTTTCTTTTGCATGTGTGATAAGCAGGGTACATTTATAGAAGATAAAAACAATAAGATTCAGATGTGTCATTCCAAGTATATCTCTATAAACCAAGTATAGTTTTTATTTTTCATTCCTTTATGCAAATTATATAATTCACTTCAATTTATCATATCCACATACCTAAAAAAATTCCTAAAATGAAAAAATAAAGGACATTCATTGTCTTAGTATTAATGCTTAGAGCTAGGGACAAATTTGGCCATTTCTACCTAGAACTCTTATTCCAACAAATCCCATCTTAAGCCACAAGAGAAGGGAGGAGGAAAATCTTGAAGAAAACCCTGAGAATCCCGAGGTTAACTCCCCAAATTTTCAACATATGAGAAGGAGAGGATTTGGTCTCTTTGGCCCTATCTTGGGTGAAGAAAATAGTGAATCCTCTACTAATCAAGAAACTGAAAAATAAAACACAATGGCAGACGAGGAACAACCCATTATCTTTGAATTTCCCATATGGTAGGTCAACTATAATGAAGCAAGGATGAAAAAAATCAATCCCATAACATTACCTAATTTTCATGGCCTAACATCCGAAGATCCAAATGCCTTCTTATTTGAATTTGAAGTGGTTTGTAGAACCTATGACTACACACTAGATGCCTAGAAACTCAATATTTTCTCTCTACCTTGAAGGACTCATCCTTGATATGGTTCATGAGCTTAGAATCCAATAGAATCACCTCCTGGGAGCATATGAAGTATACTTTTATAGAAAAATACAAGGACTACTGTAAGGCTAGGGAAACTAGGGATGATAATTTTAGAATGCAACAAGGAGAGAATGAATCATTGGAGAACTATGAAGAGCGATTTCAACTTAGTTACAAGAGAGTTCACACTTTCACTCCAGATGATGAATCCCTCAAACTTCTACTCCTTATGAGTGTTAGGGAGGAAATTATAGACACCTTGAACCTCTTAACCAATGGTGATATCTATCAGTAGGACTATGATGAGATCAAATAAATATATATAAATCATTCTAGGTCCACACGGAAGAAAACTAGGGGAATATACCTTTCTTTCCAATAATCCAAACCCCTATTTCCACCCTTACCAAATCATATATATTGAACCTACTATACGACATGAATCCAAATATCCTACACTCCTTGGCACTACAAATGGATGCCATGCAAGAGAAGTTGAGAAGGGAGGAATTTGATAAGGACCTAACAATATTTTGTGCCACTTGTAGAACAAAACACAAGAAAAATGAATGTCTCCTAGTTTTGATGCAAGTGAATACCAAAACCATGGAATGATGTGGAATCTTCTTTGATAAGAATGCCATTGATAACTGTTTCTATTTGGGTCCTATGAAATCCAACCTTTATGATCCACTAGGAGAAACAAAACCTCTCTAGTACATAAACTCTAGGAGGCCAGGGAAACTAAGATCCTTCCAACAACCTTATAGATAGTCACAGTACTAAAATTTCCAAGGGATTCAACCTTACTAGGAATATGGACAACCACTTTATCAATAGTCATATAGTCAACTACCATTTTATCCAACCTCTGGTGAATCCCTATGGACATCGACCTTGTTCTACATTTGGGTGGGAACCCACTAGGAAAAATCAATGCAAAAATCCTCAACCAATACCTCCTGCATATTGGAAAAATTTTCCTTCCATAGGATGGAGGCTAAATCAACAACAACCTACCCTTATGCCTCCTCTAGTGACCAATCAACAACAACCTCAAAATCCTTCTTCATCAGCACCTAGGCCGCATCTACCAACACAACCAACTCCAAATCCCAACAACAAGCAAGTTCAACATGTGTACAAAAGTGAAGTGACCAATTATCCAGAATACTCCCTAAGTATTCTCGAGGAAAATAAGATAAATATACGTTCTAGGAATATAGTAACACATCCTCATATACATGATTCCATAAAACAAGCAGATAGACTCAACTCCCTTGAAATAGGTCAGTGCCATAATGATCATCCTGAAGAAGAGGAAAGGAATATAGGAGATCCTCCCTCTCTTCTCCCTCCTTATCCCTAGAGATTACAATCCAAAGAAATACAAAACTTGAAAACCTTTTATTATATGAACTAAATAATCTATGTGTCAAAATACCACTCTTACACGCCATTAAATAAATCCCAATATATAACTAGTTCTTTAATAAAACATGCATAAAGAGGTTGGGAAGAAAGAGAAAAGATCTCACCACCATCAATGTAGTAGGACAACTAGTAGACTTAATTCTAGGGAAGATTCTAAATCCAAAATATGTTGATATAAGAAATCCTACGGTGGATGTGCATATTGGGGGGAATCTGATTCATAACACTCTTATTGACTTAGGAGTAACAATAAATGTGATGAACAAAGACACCATTTTAGAGTTGAATATTCAAAACCTCCTGAGGCATACCCCTGTTGTCCTACAATTAGTAGATGATTCTCGAACTTGTCCTGAATTTGTGTTGGAAGACATCATGGTATCCATAGATTCATGACAATATCCTATTGTCTTCATTATCCTACATACTAAATCTAAACTTAATGGATACCCACTCATACTTGGAATACCTTGGCTTGCAAAAATGAATGCCCATATCGGTTGTAGGCAAGGGAATATGACCATTGCAAATGGTCCAAAAAACAATATATTAAACCTCTATGATCCAACCAAGCCTCATCTAAATACCAGAAAATATATTTGGGCACCAGGAGAAGATGATTTTGATCAACTTATCCATCATGTGTTGACCATAGATATGACCATAGCACATTTCAAGGAATTAATATAAGGAGAAAACAAGAACATGATCATAAAAAAAAATGCTAGGGGATGGAAGGGAATTCCCCTTCGAGCTACAATTCCTTGAGATACACTCACCATCCAACTTGCCAATTAGAGGAAATTTCAACTCAAAATGGGCCTTTTAACTTTGATTCAAATTCCATGTCATCATGTGTTAGCCAATGAAATTGCTTTAAATTTGAAATACCGTATAGGTCTTAAACACTTTTTTAATATAAATTTGGGGATAGGTATCATAAAAAAAAACTACTTTTTTTGTTTGTATTTTTGACATATCTCCCCGTGTTTTTACTCACATTTCGATCGGGAGAGCTCGTTGGATGCGAAATCAAATTCCACATCCAACGAGTACCTGCTCGGCATATTTTTGATGGACCCCAATACCCCAAAAACAAGAAATACCTGAAAAAATGTGATGATGATGTCATCATCACGTTTTTTCAGGTATTTCTTGTTTTTGGGGTAGCGGTGTCCGTCATCATCACGTTTTTTCAGGTATTTCTTTTTTTGGGGGTATTGGGGTCCGTCAAAAGTATTAAAAACATGATGATGACATCATCATCACGTTTTTTTAGGTATTTCTTGTTTTTGGGGTAGCGAGGTCCGTCAAAAGTATGCCGAGTGTGTACTTGTTGGATGCAGAATTTGATTCCGCATCCAACGAGCTCTCCCCATCGAAATTTGAGTAAAAACATGGGGATATATGTCAAAAATACAAATAAAAAAGTAGTTTTTTTCTTTTCTTCCTCCAAAATTAATAAATATTATTTTATTAATTTAACTATTATTTTATTAATTCTTTTTAGGAGGCCCATTTTGAGTTGAAATTTCCTCTAATTTGGAGAAATCAATTTTTAGATCCTCCTTGTACATTCGCACTGTGGAAAAAGTGGGATTACAGTGGATTGTGCTCAAATTCATCCCACCACTCATTTATCTAGTATTAAGTAGGATTGGAGTGAGGAAGAGGAGGAAAGAAATTGGGAACAAATTATAAAGGATAGAGGATTCCACCAAGAAATTATAGTGTCCAACTATTATGCTTGCAATCTTATACCAATAGAAAAACTTGCAGTCACAAAAGAATTAGGACCAACAACTTGATTGCAAATGGAGGTGCAATAGGGTAGTTGGGGGGAGATGATGGATCCCACTTATGGGTAAGGAAACCATATACGTTTCCCCATTTATTCATGCATTTAGAGCATAAAGGAGGAGGAAAATGGAACAATTTGATGGTTACATATGCATCTTATTTAGAATTATATAAGATTTTAGTTAATTGTTTAAATGTTGATTCTTTCTCTTATTTAACTTCATTAATCATATAATATTAATAAATTGGCCACTTTTAGTGTCTATTGATACTACAGGACTAACTAATACTTTTTCAAGACAAGTCACGAGGCTCTATTTTGCATCCACAAGGTTTAGATATAGAAAAGCTCACTCTCAGTTGGTTTTGACAAATATAGTCCCTAAGGAAGAAGACCCATTTTTGACAATACATCTTGTCAAAGGCATAGTCTAGGATCAATTAAAATACAGTTTCTCGGTACATGCACAATGACACTTGATGATCCACAAAGCATATAATTTGGAGGCCTAGTCCCTGAGCTCAAGGGTTGTCAAGCAAATTACAACTACACAAAATTGTTCTTGAACTACCTATGCGCATGATTAATTTGTTTAGTGCATGGTGCATGCTTCAACATAATAAGATTTATTTTTTATTGATAGGTTAAGAAGTTCTAATTTAAGCAAGATAACATATCCATTTGGAGCTAGTGCCCATTTTTATATGACAATATTGTTTATTGTGAAAATGAATTTTTGAGACAAGTTTCATATTGTTCATAGTTTCTACATTCTAATGACAAATGGTTTGATTCACATATTTATCCAAGTTTCTTTGCATTGCTATCTTTCCTTGGAGAAGGTCCCATCCAAGGTTAAGTGCAGGAACTTGCATTGTTAGTTTAGATTTATTGTTTACATGCATTTTAGTTTAACAGAGTAGTTGTTGTGGGATTCCTGCATCTTGTAGAAATTCCTTCATTTTCTGAATAATGCATTATTTATAGTCTATTATGCATAGGAATTACCAATATGTTTTGTTAAATGAAAATGCGAGTTAGATGTTATTTTTCTTCACATAAGATAGTGATTATCCATGCTTGGTAGAAATAAAGACATCTACTTGTTGTGATCACCTGCATGAATTATTTAAGATGGAATTATTTGTATGTGATAAATCATGGAAAAGTTACTGGGATGTTTTCACTAAAGGTTGTTAAATGAATGAGAAATCTCTCAATACTTATGTATGGTTTTGTTGATAAGGAAATGGATGACAAGTATGGAATTAGGCTCTTGTGCTCTAGCACCCCCTAGTTAAAAGTTTATTTACCTTTTCTTTTTATGATAGCTAGAAGTTTGGTTATTTTGATTAATCAGATTAGGATTAACATACTACTAGACATCAGTTAGTGCCCTTGTGGTTGCATATATTGTGTAGGTAAATCATAAGTTTGTATGGATCACTAGGTTGACGATTAAAGAAGTGTTTGTATTTTATAAACCCACTCCATACTTAGGATAACATTATCAATCATTATTGATTAAATTCTTACCCACTAGCCTAAATAGTTGGCATCCACTTGCACCACTTGGTCAACACTTGCCATATATAGCCCAAGATTTTGGTTAGATCATTCCCACTTTATTAACTGCTAGAATTAGTAACTACGCCTTTGTGTAGATTCTTTCTTTATACTACTTTTATCCTGCTTTCCAATGGATATGGTAAAGCCAGTCAACTAGGAAACTGCTATCTTTTGTTGCCAACCCATCCTCCATGATTTTTTATCCATATTCCATGATTAGCATGTTTTTCCATCACTTGGGAAAACTCACTCATGGTTCATCCAATTCGTGAGGTTCTTGAAAGACGTGGAAATTTCTTTAGCCACCTATGGGGGTTTATTATATTTGCTAAGTCTGCATTATGAGCTAGCATGAATTATCTCCCAAGTAACTCGGATTTACCTATGAAGTATGTATTATTTATGTACACAAAGTTGATCAATAATACATGAAAAGATATTGGAATATTCTTCACTTCTCTTGTATCCATTCTTACTATTCATCTCTCTATTTTCCTTGTGCATGCTTTTGAGAATTATATTTGTAGCTATATCTATGTCATGTGCTTCTTCTTAGCATCAAGGATCTATTTATTCATAGTATCAGAGCTGCTATTTCTACAAGAAGAGGATTAGAAAAAAACATTTTTGTTGTTGTCTTTTTCCAAACAAGATACATTATTATTGTTGATTGATAATGCCCATTAGTGTTTGAACTCCGCTTGATTCAACTGCTTCTCCAAATACATCAGTAGAATTGATGTGACCATTGAACTAAGTTCACTGACCTGTTCATATTCATCACCCAATGGTTGGACCTGCCCCTGTAAGAGGGATAAGATGTTGTCCACAACAGTTCCATCTTCTTCATGATCTACACCTTCTAATGCTTGGATACAAACCATGTCATTGATGAGAGCATCATAATATAGTGGCCATATTCCAGTTCTCTTAAATCCATCCTTGATATTTGAGTGTGTCAATGGCCTTTTAAAAGCATTATTTGCAAGTTTTTCCAATTCATCTCT
The DNA here is from genome assembly GCA_001517045.1 of Pseudotsuga menziesii. Taxonomy (NCBI): domain Eukaryota; kingdom Viridiplantae; phylum Streptophyta; class Pinopsida; order Pinales; family Pinaceae; genus Pseudotsuga; species Pseudotsuga menziesii. Next base: position 297,434 of record LPNX010670080.1, read on the forward strand.
TTTTACCTCTATCCCAAAGTTATGGGTCATCCATGACGCTCTCTTAGTCCTGAAGTAACACTTAAGCAAACCAAAAAAAATCACGCCAAGTGGCTACAACCTATGAGTGGTATGTGTTAGTAGAGTCAATAGGTCAATTCCCATCTTGTTTTCTTCCTGAACGGTTTGTAAAGATATGTGGTTTCCATGGCCATAAAATATCAGCAGGTGTCTAATTTTAGGAGATACACCACCTGGAACAAATGTAGAAAAATGGAAAATCTAATTCATGATTAATTATTTAGTCATCCATGCATTGGGATGAGAATCCATGCGTGATCATGCCTCACAATTATTCATGTAGTTATTCAATTTGGTATTTCCCTTAAACAAGTAGAAGTTAGTGATTGATGTATTGATTGAATTTATGCAACATATAATATCAATCCACTCCCTGATCATTGGTAGAATTTTGGGCACATTCCAACTTCCTCTCTTGGTGACTACCTGCATGCCACAATTATTGCTTACTTGTAATATTCTTTCATCAAAGTTATATATATGGGATAGACCATATGAGTGATTGGCATAAGCGCTTCATAGAGTGTCATAGAACTTGGCCACACTTATAGGCTGCAAATTGATAGATCTCTCTCTATATAGGCCTTCTGTTGTTTGCGATACATGATCTGGGTGATCCAAATTTATGCAGGAATGCAACAAAATACACAAATAACCATAGAAGCAAATATGCAGTGGAAATAACACTTCATTTCATTAATCAATGACTGAAACTTGTTTACATACAGAATGGAAATAAACTAGCTAGAGTGCTGGTAGCTTATCTCTGAGAAGAGATGTGGCGGCTACATGCCTTTGAACTCTGTGTTACAATGAGGCTCGAAGGCCTATATATTATTGAGAAACAATGGAAACCCTACACATCCAAAAACATAACCCTAGGAGGTGAAACGCCTTAATGTGGGTCCCGTTGGGTAACTTGGTACATCAATTTCCCAGGGTCGTAACTTTAGCATACTACCTCTGTTTGACGCGCATGATACATCGTTAGAAGATTTGTTTAAGGACTACATCCATAAACAAAAAATATCAAGTCCGAAACGGACTCATATTTTCCCGACCATTCAATGCCGAAAAAATGTCGTTCAGTGCCTCAAAACAGCTCCGGAAGTTTAGGACCCAAAACTGCCAAAAATAGTAAATTGTGCTACAATTAAGGAAACTGGAAAACTGAAAGAAAAAATGGTGGGGGTCCAAGAGGAATAGGTGGGTGGCCACCAATATCCTCCTGGATCACTGGGTGTCTAGCCTTGAAACCTTCCCACCATGATTTCCCAGGAAATCCATTTCTGAATGGATTTGGCCTTGACTGGCATACTTGGACCACATTCGATTTTAGTTGTATCAACTTTAGCCCATGTCCCATGTTCAGCCATCTCCTTACACCAAGCAACAACTTCCTCTTCCTCTTGTTCAATCAACACTATAAGAGTCCCTCTCCTCTTTGTATGATTCAAACCATTTAACAAATAATGCAAGGACGTAGGTCCAATACCAAATTTCCTTGCAGCTGCTCTCACCAGATACCCATTGAATTCTACATCATTAATCGCTTTTAACATGTCATCTTTTCTCCATCCCCTGATAACACTAATATTCTTTCTTGAAATAACTCTTTGCACTTTGGATGATGGTGGAGAGACATAGACTATATCTACCTCATTTTGGTTTTCAACATGTGTATTGGCATTTCCTTGCACTATTTTTTATGGTTGACTAGAAGCAACTGCCTTTGCCTCATTTTGGTTTTCAACATTTGTATTTCCATTGTGGTCTATTTCTTCATTCGATGAAGTCTATCGTATTTTTTCACCCCTGGTTGATCATGTTCATTACCTCCTTTCTCAATTAGTGTGGTTCCATCTTTCCATGCCTATACAAACATGTATGATAGTGACATCCATTACTTTTTTTATCCATTAGATGCATGTATAGTAAATATTGTTTACAAATAAATATTGCATGTCATATAAATCTAATTGTTTACAATGTCACTTGTTCTTATCTTCACTACAATACCTGGGAGATGTTTGATTTCTTTGAGGATCAACAATAGTGTTACTCTCATATGTTATCTTCGTTGTCTCTATGTTATGTTCTCTCTTTGTTTTAGGGGTGTGAACAACAGTCTATTGTTTTTGGCATCTATGATCATAATTGGTTTTACTATCTAATAGTTAACTCTCCACTGAATCACATTAGTGGATAAATGCCAAGGGATCACAACTCCTCAAGAAACAATTGAGATACTTAATTATAGATTCATTTGGTCTATCTCTTAGAGAGAAATTTTTTTGCCTTGGGTGAAGTGGAAATATTAGTAATATGAAACACCACGGGGTCCTAGGACCTTAAAATTTTATTTCATTTCTATAAGGCATTGGCAACAAAGAGTGTTTAGAGTCTTGTACATGGGAAAAGATTTTAGTGCTTTATTGTAAAGGAAAAATACATACATACAAAATCAATGGAATCCTAGATAAGAAACCAAATTAAAAATTATAATAATATCTATGTAAACTGGGAGAAATTCTTACTTGTTTTTTCTTTGGTAGATAATAGGCATCCTTGTTTCACTTGCAAACACATGTTTAGGATTATCTATTGCTTTTTTATTGCTAAGCATGCACTTTTGTATTATAATACATGTAGTACGGGGGACTTAGAAGTGTTATCCAATATGGAATATCTCTTTCATGAGCTCATTTCTAGAGTACTAAGAGGTTTTTGTAGATACTCTTGACCCAATATATAGTTTCATTCTTATATATGTGCATATTAAACAACCATATGCCTATTCATGTACAACTACAAGTATGACATTGAGGAACTTTAGTGATAGAACTCAAGTGATTCTTATCTACATATAATGAGATAGGAGGGAAATCTTCTCAGGTAATAATATGAAATATCCTTCATCCTAGAGTGCCTTACACTTCATATGGTTCAATTGCAATCGATCATATGTTTATGATTTATGTTCTATTTTTTTTGGGGAATGGACATAGTTTATTAATAGGATTGTGCACAGATATGACATATATAGTTTGTTTGTCAATTGATGGCCATGTTAAGAAACCAATAGACTGGTTAGATATAATTCTAGCAACAAAGGGTTTTTTCAGTTGAGTAGAGTAAGGGAAATATTCTCAGGTAGAAAGATTGAATATGCTTCCTCCTAAAGTGGTTTTAATGTGCACAGTTTTAGATCAACCAATTCTATATCATCATTGTACTAAGTTGTTGTTATATACCATACAATTTTACTTGTAATTTAGAAAATGTCACCAAGAGTGAAAAATGAGCAATTGGTTCTCTTAACTAGTTTCTTTGACACACATTTGTTAAGCATCGTGTCTTACATGAGATCACTTCTAGAGTACTAATAGGTTTCTTCAAGATTGAGCACATGTTCAATATAGGTAGTAAAATATGTTTTTTTTCATTATGTAGCTTTGTTGCATCCATGAAATGAGGATGAAATAGGTTTAGGATATCCTATTCTTATCACGGGGCTTGCACTTCTATTGTATAATGCCTTTGAAATATTGTAATATGTTTGTATCGCATGTTGTCCTTTAAGATACTATAGGGGAATCACACATGTTATATAGTTTATCATATATACTATAACTAGATCTATGACCATGTATCTATACTCATAAATCATCTTTTAGTGTATACCCATGACATAATATATAGTTTGATTGTTAGATACTCATGATACAATATATAGTTTCATAGTTAAATAGAGGGGGATATTTGTGGGATCCCTCATAGGCTCTATGTGGAGAATTATGATATTATTTTTCCTCCAATAAGGCCCATGGTGGGATTAGAGTGCCCAACAATGCCAATGGTAAGTTACCCACATGATGAACATGCTGTTATGCACATGTAAATTCGAATACTTTCTAGGGGAGAAATGTGCAATTGTATTGTGTTTGTAATGTAAAATTGAATATAGAACTCTGTTTTGTTTTAAAAATATCTTATGTCAAAGGTATTTTTATTTGTAGGATTGGGATTGTTAATGCACATGTAAAATTTTGTGTATTAGGAATATGGGAAGGACTTATGTGTGAAAAAAATAACATAAGTGGATTGAAACCTTATGGTAATGCAACATAGAAAAATAAAGTTGAGTTATAGCATAAATATAGTATGCATGTTTGTTAATGTTCTTGGTTTAGTAGAACTATTTGATAGTGTACCTGGTGTTGTTTGTTGTGTGTTGTGTGAGGCCTCTTATCGGTGATCCCTTTAAGCAGTGGTTGAGTTCATAAAGTGAAATTGTGGATATGTATGGTTGATTTATAGAATTGTGAGAGGGTTTCGATTGGATCTTTGAATTGGAACGGATTGAAGAGTTATGTTTCTAATTGTGTGGCTAGGATCAATTGGAGTATGATAGAATGATTATGACTATCACCTAGATGATCATTTTTCTTTCCAGCATAATCATGGTTGATATTAGTGTGTATGGTTGATTTGATTGTGTTGGTTCATAGTAAATGCATTGCATGATAAATGCATGATGTGTTGGTGATAGATGAAGCAAGTGAAGCTGAACAACTTGATTCCATTTCATGTGCAATTGTTATTCCATTTTGGGTTCATGGTAGCATGATCTTGGAACATATGTCTCTTTTTTTCATTTGCTAGTTTTGATTAGATGGTGTTGTTGTACTCTTTATATTGATATTTGTAGGAGGTTTTAATGTTTGATGGATCTTGTATGTTATATCACTACAGGATATGGTAGTTATAGGATGTTTTGTATAGGATGGGATTGGGATAGGATGTTTTGTAAGTCAAATTTGTTAGACCTACACAACTTGTCATAGAAAGCTAGATACTAGTTAGATGTGGGCCCAGTCATGTTATGGGGACCTTTTCTAAAGATTTTGGACATTAAGTATAATTTAGATGACTATTTTATGCTACCTATATAGATGGTTTTATTTATGTTAATTGATGTGTGAGGTGACCACAAGTGTCACCACATTTAGTCCTTGCCCCACATATGGCTGCTCTCCCCTATGTTGTTTTATGTTCAAAGCAAATTTGTTTTGTTTGATAAATTCCATTGTGTTAATTGGATTGTGTCCCCATGATACATCAGGTGGTATCACAACAAGCTTATAACTCTAGAAAAGGAGGATGTAGGCATATAAGATTGTTGGAATTGAAGAAACTGATATTTTTTAGTGTTGGGAAAGATTCCTCTGTATCATCAACAAGTTTTGATGGTGGGGGTTATGATAGCAATCCAAAATCACTAATAAAATACCTTATTGAAGACCATGCCAATAATGCATTCATATATGGATGATAATTAGGGTGAGAACTATAACTATGCCACCTAGGAGAAGAAACCAGAGAGATTAAGGAGCTCTAGAATATCTACATATGGAAGGTATGAGAAATTAATAACTTGAAGTGTTGAAAAGTTGAATTGAAGAATTGGAATAGGAAATTTTGGAGATGCTATAGAATAATTCGAATCAAAACCTAAACTACAAAAAATACAAAATGACCAAGAGAGAGACCCTAGTGTGGAATTCCTAAAAAAGAAAGAGGTAATTCTAGAGTTGAAATTTCAATTTAATGATCATACCCTAAAAGCTAAAATATTAATTTATTAGATAGGAGAAACATAAAGGTATTTTGAATATAAGAAATTTGAAGACTCCCATAAGGTGAAGTTTGTTGTTTCCAAGTTGAAGGAACATGTAGTATTATGGTGGGATTTTGCACAAAAGGATAGAATCAATACTCATGAGGATAAAATTAACCCCTTGAAGAAAATGACAAGTAAATGAGATAGAAATTCTTAAATGTATATTATGGATAAGTATTGTGTAGATAGGTCCAAAATTTAAGGCAAAGGGAGACATTAGTTTAATATTACACATAAGCGTTCTTCAAATTGCCAATTAAATAAGGCATTAAGGAACCAAATATTTACAAGGAAGCAAGGTATGCCAATAGCCTAATATTTTATATTCAATATTAAATGAGCATGGTGAACATGTGTTGTCATTGATGTCAAAGGATCAAAGATTATATGGATCAGAAGTTAAAGATGTCAAAGGATCAAAGATTAGACAGATTAGGAGTCAAAATAATCATATTGAATTAAAAGATGTGAAAGGATCAAAGATCAGATGGATTACAAGTCAAAAGAATTATATTGAATTACAAGATGTCAAAGGATCAAATATCACATGGACTAGAAGTCAAAATAATCATATTGAATTGCTAAAAGACTTCCTCTCACAAAATGAACTTGAAGAAATACATATGAGAGAATGTGGAAGTCACATGAAATAATTTATCCAACCATGACATTGGTCACAAATGCACAAATACTATTTGTGTGACTTATAAATAAAGAGAAGCAATAAACCAATGTGTGCAAAAGTACCACAAGGATGTTGGCATATGTGCGTTATACAATACACAAAGATGAATTACAAGAAGCGACACATTGACGCATATCCTAACTTGTTAAAAACACAATATAGTCGGGTGTTATATGAAGTTAAGGAACTTCACCAAGTGGGCATATCTTTTGATTCAAGAAGATTATAATTAAGCAAGATATGGATGTGGTGAAACAATCTTGTGGAGAGTGAATATATGAGATAACTGTTTGAAAATATTCATAATTTATTTGGGGTATCAATGGCTTGTTGATCACATAGAGTATCTTTATGCAACAGAGCCAGAGTGTTCAATTCAGTCAGTAATGAACAACGAATAAGTGCACAAATGAAGTAGATACAAGTATTCTAGATGTGCAATGCTGTTATTCAATAAAGATGCAAATCACAGAACAATAAGTATAACTGAGCCAAAAAATCTATTCAAACTTAGAATACAGATCAACTGAAAGGATGCAGACGTAGTAAATATCGAACATTGTATTTTGGTCAAATGTATGTTCAGACGAATATACTCAGATGCAGATCAAAGAAGTTACAATGCAGTTGTGGATTGTGAAGATAAGGTATTTATATACTTGCAGTTTTTCTATACAAATCTTATTTCATATAAGGGAGGTCGGATAAGCTGGCAAGGAGTAGGGGGTCGTAGCCTCCTTCCAGTTGGTGATGGAGAACAAATGAAAGTTGGTTCTTCCACAATAGGAAGACGAAGTGATCCACAAGTTAGAGCTTGAAGCCGCAAGTCGCATTTTGCACAGGAAGATTGAAAAATGTTCAGGTCAGTGCTTGAAGATACTTAGTTGGTGCTCACCTAGATTGAAGTTGTTGCAGGTCGGTGCCAGCATCCCACAAATTGTATTTGGGATCATGTCAGCACTAGAAACGAGTGTGTGCTCATGTTTGGAAATTGTAATCTCCCACTGATGTAATTCTACATATATATTTATAGAGATACAATTATTTCATATTTTTGCATTGTTCTAATTGTTCTTATATGCACAATTAAAATATACATATATGCACATAAGTTAAAATCTAGATAAGTTAAAATTATAAATATATGCACAATAATTTATTCACCTCCCCTCCGTAATAATCCAAATCTGAAATTTGGTATCAAAGAGGGTGTCTTTAGTAACATACTAACATTTTGTAGACAAATCCAGTGTAGAAATGACGAATCTACATATGGTTACTAGAACCACAAAAGAAGCTTTAGAAAATGAAGAACTGGTTGAGGTAGTTTTTGAAGGAGAATTGATTAGTTCCTTGGAAGAACTAGACAAATATAGGAAGTAAAACAAGGTTTTGAAGGAGCAACTCTCAAAACACAAAGAAAAAGTTGAAGAAACAAGAAAGATCAAATTGGAAATAATGGAACAACTGACACACCAGGAAGGAAAGCGTGGAAGACTAGAAGAATAAGTCTCTTGTATAAAAGGAAGAACTACATAATAAAAAATATCATCTAAATATTTGGCAAAAATCTAGTAAAGATACAGGGAATTTAGATGACTACAAAAGATCAACTGAAAGGATATGATCAAACTCTAGAAGCTATGTAAACACAGTCAAGAATTTAATACCAAAAGGAGAACAAGTTTATGAAAGAAAAATGTTTTTCCTCAAAATTTCAACCTTGTGCATTCAAGTAGTTGCTCTTAATCCACAAGATACCAAACACTTTTTAGAGAAAATTGTTTCAGTTGTAGAAACTTTGGTCACAAAGAAGAAAAGTGTAGAGCTCGTTTGAAGAACTATTCTAAAGATTTTAGGATGTCTTATATAAGGAATGAAGTCGAGATAAAGACTGAATTCTCACAAGAAGATTCAAATCCATTCAGTCCTTCAAGTACAAAATATGAGTATCAACAATGTGGCAATGATGGACATATGATAAAAAAATACGAAAAAAGGTCTTCACTGGAAATTGGTTATCACCCAAGGAAAGTATGGCAGAACAAGCTCATTCAATCAAGTCATGAAGGATGCATACTGACACTCCATGCACATAATAAGAAAGGTGAATGGTATATTGAAATTGGGTGATCCAAACATATGCCAAGAGACAAAGGAAATCTCTTAATCCTCAAAGAAGAAATAGGAGGAAATGTATACTTTGGAGACAATGGCTCAACCAATATTATAGGTAAAGGAATGATCACACTTGCAAACCAAAGAACTAAAGAAGATAATGTCTTGTTAATTGAGAATATGAAACATAAAATTCTCAGTGTGAGTCAAATGTGTGACCAAGGACACACTATCACATTCAATTCATAGAAATCCAAGATAAAATACAGATACAATGGAATCTTGGTGGAAACCACAACCAAAACTCCAAACAATGTTTACATACTCGATGAAAAAGAAAAATATGTTTCTTAGGAATAGTAGATGAAAGCCAGCTCTATCACAAGAGGATGAGACATGTAGATTTTGACAATATTGTCAGAATCAACAGGAACAATAAATACATGACATCCCAAGAATTACAAAGCCTCTGTAGTTAGTCTGCAAACACTGTCAATGTGGAAAACAAAAAGAGTGAGTTTTAAGAGTAAGGAGAATTATACATCAAGATCGTTGGAATTAGTTCATACGGATCTATGTAGACCTACTAGAATCAAAGGGTTAAAAGGTAAATGCTACTTTTCACTCTTCATAGAAGACTTCACATGGATGACATGGGTCTTCTTCCTCAAGAAAAAATTTGAAACTTTTGAGTGATTTAAAGTTCTCAAAGAATTTCTTGAAAATGAAACATATCAAAAAATTAAATGTTTAAGATCAAACAATGGTGGAGAATACACATCCAATGAATTTGAGGATTATTGCGAACAACATGGGATAAAGAGGTAATTATCAACAGTTAGAACACCACAATAGAACAAAGTAGCTGAAAGGCAAAATAGAACTATGCAAGAAAAGGTCAGAACCATACTAAATGAATCCAAGCTTTCCGATATCTTCTTGAAACAGGAAGTTCATGTTGTTGTTCACATTTTAAACATAGCATAAATTAGAACATGCAACATTATGACCCCATATGAACTCTGGAAAGGAAGGTCAGTCACTGTTAAGCATTTTCAGATTGTTGGAAGTAAATGCTATATAAAGTGAAATGATGAAAACCTTGTAAATTTTTATTCCATATTGGATGAAGGCATTTTCTTGGTATATGTTGTTAGAAGTAGGGCATACATATGTTATAATACGAGTTTAAAGAATATACTCGAGAGTCTAGATGTGAAAATAGATAAAGAATTAAAATGCATCAAGTCAGAATATGATGATCAACCTATGTATGAACAAATTACAGAAGCTACACAATTAATAAAGGATCATTGAACAATAGGACAATTTGCTTCAAGAAGAATCAGAGGAAACAATTCGACAGGATACAAAAACTCCTTCCATATTTGTTCAAAAGAATCATTCAGAAGATCTGATCATAGGTGATAAAAAGGATGACATGGAAACCATGAGAAGACTCTTGATTGGTGATACAGGACATCTGCATCTCTCAGTATTTTCTGGGATAGAACCAAATAGATTTAACAGAGCAAAAAATGACAGGCATTGGGCCAAGGATATGGAGGAAGAGATGAATCATATAGATAAGAATCCAACATGGAAATTAATTTCATGACGCAAAGACAAAAATGTTATAGGACCAAAATGGGTCTTTAGAAATAAACTGAATGAGGAAGGTAAGGTTGTAAGGAACAAGACAAGACTATTTTTCAAGGGATTTGCAAAGATTGAAGGTATTGAATTTAAAGAAACTTTCACTTTGGTAGATTGAATGGAAACAATTAGAATGTTTTTAGCCTATGAATGTTCCAAGAATATCACTGTGTACCAGATGAATGTGAAATCAAAATTCTTCAATGGAGAGCTAGAAGAAGAGGTGTACATATAACAACTTTAAGGATTCTCTCTCTCGAACAATAAGGACTATGTTTGCATATTGAAAAAGGAATTGTATGGACTAAAAAAAGCACCTAGAGCTTGGTATTCAAGGTTATACAAATATCTACGACAACACGGCTTCATGAGGGGTCATGTAGACATTAACTTATACATAAAGGTCGAAGGTGAAGACATTACTATGGTTGAGGTATATGTAGATGAAATAATCTTTGGAAGTAGTGATGATAGACTTAGTCAAAGGTTTGTTGAGAACATGCAAGAAGAATTTGAAATGTCCCTACTTTGATAATTTTCCTTCTTCTTGGGATTGCAAGTATCCCAATTAAAGGGTGGCATATGTATAACTCAAACTAAGTACATAAGAAATGGTGAAAAGATTAAATATGGAGGATTGTAAACCAATGTGTACACCCATGATCACTAGATGAAAATTGAGTAAGGATGATGAAGCAAATGAAGTAAATCAAAGACTCTACAGATAATGATTGAAAGTATGCTATATGTGACAGCCTCAAGACTTGGCATAATGTAGGATATAGGTCTAGTTGCAAGATTCCAAGTTGCTCCAAAATAAACGTATGTATAAGCAGTAAAGAGAATTTTCAAATATACGAATGAGACTTGGATCTTGGCATATGGTATCCGCATAGCAGTGAAATAATACTATAAGCATAGATATATGTGGATTGGGAAGAAAGCATTGATGATCAAAAGAGCACAAGTGGAGCTTCCTTCTTCGTAGGAAAATTCTTAGTTTCCTAGCCAAGCAAGAAAAAATCCTCGGTATCCCTGTCAACCGCGGAAGCGGAATACATTGCTACAACCTCATGTTACTCACAAGTGTTATGGATGAGGCCGAATCTTAAATATGTCCAAGTAGAATATGAACAACCCATTTCAATTTCTGTGACAATACGAGGGCTACCAGTATCTCAAAGAATTCGGTGATGCATTAAAAAACGAAGCACATTCCTTTTAAATATAATTTTGTAAGGGAACAAGTGGGTGAAAATGCATACAACTTGGAATATGTAGATACAAATATATAAATTGTAGACATTTTCAAAAATTTGCTTCCTAGCGAAACATTTGAGTATTTAAGAAAAAATAGGAATAATTTCTGCCTCACAAATTGAGGCAAAATAAGTCAACTTTTGTGATGATTTGTGATCTAGCACACTAGAAGCAGTAGGCACAAATCCAGGGGAAGACAAAAAAACATAAGGTCTCTTTTCCATTGATATCAAAGGGGGAGAGAATATGAAAAAGAATGATCCCAATGACAGGGGGAGAAATGACAAAGTAAAGAAACCATAAGATAGATGTGTTAAAAAGAAATATAAGAACATGATCATGAAAGAAGTCTTTGCCGTAGATATTTAGAGGGAGTTTGAAACAAGTGTTTTCATTTAAGGCATTGTCAAAATCAATGAAAAAGGGGGATATTGTAGAACATGCGTAGTCATTGATGTCAAAGTATCAAATATCAGATGCATCAGAAGTAAAATATGTCAAAGGATCAAAGATCAGATGGATCAAGAGTAAACGATGTCAAAGGATCAAAGTTAAGATGGATCAGAAGTCAAAAGACCCATATTGAATTAAAATATGTCAAAGGATCAAAGATCAGATGGATCAATAGTCAAAAGAATCAGATTGAATTAAAATATGTCAAAGGATCAAAGATCAGATGGATCAGAAGTCAAATATGTCAAAGGATCAAAGATCAGATGGATCGGAAGTCAAATATGTCAAAGGATCAAATATCATATGGACTAGAAGTCAAAAGAATCAGATTGAATTGACAAAATACGTCCTCTCACACAACCAACTTGATGAAATACATATGGGAGAATGTGGATGTCACATGAAATCAATTACCCCATCATGACATTGGTCGCAAACTCACATATAACCATACATATAGAAGAACATTGAAAATGGCATAGATGCGCAAATACCATTTGTGTGACTTATAAATAAAGAGAAACAAAATTGTGTGTAAAAGTCCCACTAAGAATATGGTATGTGTTACAAGGATTTGTAAAGATACATAAGAAATAAATCGATGTGTGCAAAATTCTGACAAGAATGTTGGAATATGTGCATCATACACTACACAAAGATGAATTTTGAGAAGTGCCACGCCAACGCAGATCCTAAATTGTTGAAAACACAATCCAATGGGGCATTGTCTGAAGTTAAGGAACTTCACCAAGTGGACACATATCTTGATTCAAGAATATTATAAATAAGAAAGAGATGGATGTGGTGAAGTAAGATTGTGGGGAATGAAGATCTAAGATAATTGTTTGACAACCTTCATAATTTATTTGGGGTACAATTCAGTCAGTATGAACAACGAATAAGTGTGTGAATGAAGTAGATAATAGTATTATGGATTTGCAAATTTCTTGCTCAATAAAGATGCAGTTCACAAAACAACAAGTACAACTGATCCAGAAACTATATTCATAGGTGGAATGAAGTTCAGCTGAAAGGGCCCAGTCACAATAAATATTGCACATAGTATTTTGTGAAAATGTCTATTTATACATACATACTCAGACACATATCAAAGAATTTACAATAGTTGCAGATTGTGAATATAAGGTATTTCTCTACTTGTAGTTTTTGTATGCAAATATTATTTTGTATCAGGGAGGTCGGGTGGGACAAGGAGCATGGGGCCATAACCTCCTTCTAGTTGGTGTTGGAGAACAAATGGAAGTTGGTGCTTCCACAAAAAGAGAACGCATTTATCTAGAGGTCAGAGCTTGAAGCTGCAAGTCGCAGTTTGGATAGTCAGTTTGGATAGTCATGCTGATATTTGTTCAGGCTAGTTCCTGAAGATCGTGAGTCAGTGCTCACGTAGATTAAATTTGTTGCAGATCAGTGCCAACAATCCATAGATTGGATTTGGGATCAGGTCAACACCTGAAATGAGTGGGTTCTCATGTTTGGATACTATAGTCTCCCACTGATGTAATTATACATATATATTTATAGATATATAATTATTCTCAAGTATTTGTGCATTGTTCTAATTGTTCTTGTGGATGCTTGAAAGTTTTAAATCTATGAAATATGCATAAGTTAAAATTATACATATCTGCACAATTACTGATTCACCCCCCCTCAAAGTAATAACCAAATACAAATTAACACTTATTATTTTCGTATTACAAATGAAAAATACCAAAATGCTCTTAAAATTGAAGAAAAGTTGAGTAGAAGACAAGAAAGTGTTATAGAAAGAGGAGGTCATGTCAAAGGAAAAGCAAAATTTGGAAGCATTTAAACACATGCAATAAATGAATCTAGGTTATCATTATGTAGGAGGTAACGATGTTGGTAGAGGTATATTTTTTGCTACAAGTAGAGGAGGTATGTACATTCCTACATGTTACAAGTACGATAAATAATGATAGAATATCATAGAATTTCCTAAGAATCAAATTGATGGAAGAAGGAATCAAGCAAGGGAATGTGTAACTCAAGAACATGAGTGTTCTTTTGTGGGGGGAAACATTGCAAAGATTCACCATGAGAAAGGTATAAATCCCATGTTTAGAAGGGTGTTGCTCAAGCTAGAGAAGAAAATTATTGAAGAACTAGAGTAGAGAAGATCATTTTTAAAACAAAATTTAAAATACAAGGTAATTAAGCCTTGTAATCTAATTATTTATGGAAGAATCATTGTAAACCCAATATCTACAAAATTTATAGAGAAGTGAAATTTGAAATGTACACCCCATCCCGGTACATACAAATTTTCATGGATGCAAAAATGACACCAGGGTATTGTTTCTCAATAATTCCTACTAAATTTTTAAATATGAGAGCATGAAGACCAAGTGTTGTGTGGTGTTGTGCCCATGGATTCTTGTCGTGTCTTTTTCTGGTAGAGATTGGTTGTAAGATAGGAGAACTTTTTCATGATGGGATGAAAAACTTTTACTAGTTTGACGAAAGGAAGATGTTTGAAATTACATCTAAGTATAGAAGAGAATGTTGGATATAGAAGCAATGACCATGCTTTGTTTATTAAAAAAAAAATAGAAAGAATGAAGAGTTCAAAGTGTTGTCTTGAAAGTCTTCTAAAGACGGTTTGAGAAAAACAAGATAAGAAAGTGTCAATAGAAGTTGAATAATGTTGAACAAATACAAGGAGATCATCACAACTGATATAATAATGGGAGTACCTTCAGTTAAATACATTTCACATTAGACTGAATTGATACAAACCTACATCAATCTTTCTTAACAAATTTGTAGATAGTATGACCCTAGAAAAAAATGAAAAGGTTAATAGATATGATCAAGAACTGCTAGACATAGGCATGATAGGAGAAAGTATGAATCCTTGTGCTATACTTATAGTCCTAGAAGAAAATAAGGGTGGCTAATAAAGAACTCCATTAATACATTTGATGATCAAAATCGATGCTTGTTGGATATATGTAATGTGAGATAAAATTCAATCAAAATTTTCACTTTTTTTACTACAAGTCAAATACATAGTGTCGATCAATCATTGCTTGAATGTCACTTAAGAAACACTTAAGAGAGTATATTTTCAATATATAAAGTCAAGGTATATGTCCCATTAATGTGATGTTGATGTATGGTTGACATCATTCAAAACCAGGATAGAAAATTGAACGAAGAAAAAAAATTAAAATAGTCTCTTAAGTGACATCTTGCTGAAATTAAAGAAACATAAAATACGTCGCTTAAGCAACGTCCTATCGATGTACATTAATTTAAGGTCAACATTTGTGTTGTAGTAATGACATATAAGTGACATCTCAATGAGTTGTTTATCCATCAAATTCTTGAGACATCACTTAAGTGATGTATAGTGGTTATGAAAAAAAATTGTTTGGTACTGAATATTTGTGCGGGTAGAAGTTAAAGACATTATATATATAACATTACTGTACATATATTATATATAAATGGATCACTATCCTATACAAGGATACTAACATACTACAAGTAGGTCACAACCTAAAGAGTATGTAGGTGTTCCTAAAGAGCCCTAGTGATCGTTATCATATGGCATAAAGATCCATAAAGGATAACAAATGAGTGCAACTGTTGTGTGTGAAAAGACATAATGTTATTTCTATGCGAATCACAATTAGTTTAGACCCCTATGTCACCCTCAATTGTTCCAAGTTTGAGCTCCACTTATCACCAACAAGAATTTTCAATTGAATGCACTTTGGGCTAAGCTAAGAAGTCCTTCCAATGCTTAGATAAACACAACCACAACAAAAAATAGGATTGATTTGTGACTTGAATAGATTCCAAATATGTTAATAATATTTTTTTTTCAATAGACAAACTTTCATTTATAAACCATAAGTACATCTATTGCATTGTCACAATGGATGTCAACCAAAATAATTTTGTCATTTTATATTCAAGGGAACAGGGTCTTCTACAACATTAGACCTACAAGCAATCATGATAGAATAACAGGTTTATATGATGGATTGATTAGGTAAAATAAACATGCACAAAATAATGTAAGATATTATAAAACGACTAAAAGGGAAAAACTAAATTGATATTGAGACAACCACAGAGTTGGAAATAACACATAAGATGGAAAATGCTCTTGCAACAACCAAATGTATTGTGAAATGAGCCATGACTAAAAATCTATAATTAGAATTGAAATAGAAGCCACAAAGATTGATTACCATCTGATTTATATGATATGACAAAAAAGAATAAAATATTATAAATCAATCATGAAAACCTATTTACGAAATATTTAAGGGTTCTACTCTTTAATTGGCTGCTGATGTGGTAGTTTAGTTACTACCTTGAGCGTCTTTAGTCTTTGAGAATGATTTATTCTCTAATAATTAGGCTGACCACGAGAAGGTGGAATTTTATATGGCCCCTCCCCTCCTTGCATCACTCTCATTACCCATACCCAATTTAATTAGTAAACAATGCGAACACACAACATTATGGAAAAGATGAATGTGTGTGTGTGTGTGTGAGAGAGAGAGAGAGAGAGTATATATATATATATATATATATATATATATATATATATTGTTAAATGTTACATAAATAAACATAAAAAAGTACAATGTATATGTCAAAATGTGTCAATCATACAATACATTTGTCTACTACACTGTTTCCTTCTAGATTTTTATTTTTAAGAAGGTCCCCAATTATGAAGTTGGTGTCTCTCCTTCTTGATTCTCTTGGTCTATCAATTCATTCAGTGGATGTTGAGTATGCAAAATGTAAGGTTTATCGTTACACCAAAACCTACAGATGTTGATGAAAATTTGAAACCAAGAACAAGGCCTGTTATAGCGGATTTCACCACTCTAGGTGAATCACACTTTGTATGGCCTTCCCCTGTCCCGCTGCAGGCTCTTTAGACCCCATGGACCATATTTTATCCTTTGTTGTTTCATTGATCATCCCTAAAACTATATAAAAAAATGATATACGCGGCTTTTTACCCGATAACCGCGTACATACGCAGGTTTGACCCCTATAACCGCGTACATTGGGATGTGTGCATAGTCCAAATCCTTTTGGAGTTTTCCTTGACATGGATCCGACTCATTTGACTCCTGGCCT
>LPNX010670080.1:314756-432293 GCA_001517045.1 Pseudotsuga menziesii
GTAAGGAACGAGGTCTGATCCTTTAGCATTAGATATTTTATTTCTATTGCATATTGGGAAAGATTGATTTCTGGAGTCAAAGTTGTCTGTTGTGGTACCCCAAGCCATAGGAATTTCTCTCCGTAACAAGGTCCTATCATTGGGAGTGGCATACCATGTAAGGTTTACCGTTACATCAAAACTTGCAGATGTAGATGAATATTTGAAACCCAACAAAAGGCCCTATCACCAGGAAATTCCCATAGGTGTGGCGGTTATACCATGTGGTTGTACCAATACTCCAACACAAAATACATTTTTGTTCATGTGGCTAATAAGTAGGACCCACATATACAATCAAATCCAACCATTTATAGCTCACATCACTCATATTATATGAACTTAAAATATATAATTTCTAAGTCACATTGTCAATAATATCTAGTATAGTAGACACGGTGGTAGGTTCAACCTTTTGATGATCATCACCAATAGCCTAAAAAATGGGTGTTTCATCCATAAAAATATATTTGTGTGTCTACAATAACATTTATAGTTATTTTATGATCCATAATTCATAAATATATTTATAAATTAACTATTTACAATATATTTAACTTATTTATAACCTCCTTGCAGGCAATAGAAGTATTATGTACCCTACTTTTCTTCATTTTGACCAAGGCTTTATATCCTATTATCAAGGTGACTTTTAGATCCTCATAACATAATGCAATTTAGTAATGGAGGTTTTTATATTATAATTGATGCAATTAATCTTTTAAATGTTATAAGTACTTACATATCTCCGTTTTATTTTAACATAGCCTCTTAGACCAATGTGTTGTCCAACCTTCTCCAATCTAGCCATTGTGGCCTTTGAAGTATCTTTTATCCTATAAAAATATTGAAGTGCATTTTAATGTGATTTAATCGATCAAGTCAAATACATAATTATAAGTTTAATTCTCCAATAATGCAACCCAATACTCATATATGGGAATTAATGTAGGATGCTCATAATTAGGTCATAGTGTGAGATTAACAATAGTAGTTGTCCTGCATTGATTTCAAATACTTCCCTACTATAGAATAAACCATATTTTATTTTCATACTTGGCCAAAAATATGTGTCGTGTATTTTATCAAATATTTTTTCAAACTTTGGCTTTGATATTTATAGCTATCTCTCATTAATAATGCAAAAAGAGAAAATTCCTTCTCATACATCCATCGATAAATCTCATTATTCCCTACCATTTCAATCATGTATTGTCATTAAACTTATAGGATTAACATAAAAATATTAATCACTGGATAAAATGAAAATAAGGTAATGGATTAGTAATTTCCATGAACTCTTAATCCCTTCAATGAGACTAGTTCTTTTCCTACATGTAAAGTAATAGGTAATTAGCCAGTGTTTCTAAAATTTATGCTCAACGATGTATTCATATAAACATATAATGTAGGGTGATCAAAAGGACAAGTGGTAGAGGTTTCAGTAGTGCTAGGTTCCATACTAGATTAAGAACCAAAAATAGGCCTGGGAGTAGGGAAACTAGAAGCAACACCATGAGTAGAGGTGCCAAAAACAAATGTATTTGTGATACTCCCTACACCTAGAGAATCTAATATTAAGAACATATATAGATAAAAAAAAAACTTTATGTCAAGTACTTTAACTCATTAAAAATAGTATGTTGATGACATTAAAGAAATTGATTGAATCAAATGTCAAATTGTCATACATTGTACTGAGTGATTTTTTCAATCAAGTATGTTTGTATTTCCATACTTTCTTCAAACATATCAACCATCCAAATTTAAAGTTTTTATTCCCAACCCCTAACGTTTTTTCTAACATAACTCAAAGCTTAGGATCATTCATAATCATCATCATCATTATGACCATGGCTAGGTGATGTGGATGTCTACAAACAACCAAAACTTAATATGGGTCAGAACTTCAATAAACATTGATAAAAAAACATAGAAATGGTATGTTAAGTAGAAAAATGATACATAAATAAGATTACAAAAATGATAATAAAAAGTCAAGCATAATATTCAATAAATGACAACCATAACTGGTAAAACATAATTACCTCATTTCTTAATTTGGTTCAAATAATAATACACCAATGTGACATTTAAAAAAAAATTCCTAGAATGCCATGGACATATTACCATGGAAAACACTTTGCTATATAACTTTCTCAAGAGGGAAGGAAATGTTGCAAGCATTCAAACAATGCTTAAATACTTACTCAAAAAATACCTAAACATTCATATTTACCGCACATTCATGCAAAAAACAAATAAAACATATACTTTATCATTTTCATCGAATAAGTACCTTTATTACATGCATAATAATCATCATTAAAACATACACATTCTTGTTCCCCAAAGATGCACCCCATTGGTCGATCATATTCTATGGCATCTAGAACATTATTTAAGAGGGCATATTCACAATCCTTTATATCAATGGATGACTGGCCCATTTCTTATTTGGGTTGCATGGCCAAGATGAAATTATGTCATAGGGTATCTATACTTTTCTTTGTTAGGATTTATAATCCTCCATTGTCCGAACTAGTCTATTAAATTACATTTGCCAAACTTAGAAGTCATTTAATTATTATTGGGTCCACTTGGGCTAATGGGGACACCTGTACTAGTGACTAGATTGTGGGGAACATAGATAGAGGTTAACTGCAACTGAAAGCACCTTCATGCATCAATTTATGTGCCTCCTAGACCAATCCCTACCATTTAGGATCCATTGGGAGTGCCACCACCAACCTCCTTCAGTTATTGGTAGTTGGTAACTAGTCAAGATAAGTTATGGTCCAGTTATATTAGTTATATGTCCTCCAATTCAGTTAGCTCCAATATTTCATGGCTACATGTGGGAAGGTGCCTATTCTCACCTACTTCTCACCTACCACATCAGTTCGATTAGTTTAACTGATTATAATTGATGAAGAAACTGAATTAGACATCTGGATTTAGACTAGTGAGCTCCGATAGTGATTTAGACACATCTAGTTATCCAATCGGTTAGTATTGAGTTGGTAGAATTGAATCCTATCCACATGATTCAAATTATCCTTTATGTAACATTCATGTATACTGTTGGGATTAATGAAGTTTATATTGTAATTATACTAAGCAATACTTATTTGTTTTGTGAAATTTGTCTGCACTGTGCGTATTATTCATTCCATTACATTGCATAATAATACAATCTAATTGCACTCATTTCCTGAAGATCAATGGCACAATAATTCAAACATGGTATCATAGCATAGGTCTCAGGTTCAATTCCCCCAAGCTATGCCAGAGGGGGGTGTTGGAGTATTAGTACATGGTATAACCGTAACACCTCAGAGAATATCTTGATGATAGGGCCTTTTTCTTGGTTTCAAATGTTCATCAACATCTACAGGTTTTGGTGTAAAAAAAATCTTACATGGTATCATATCCAACTCAATAAAGCAACAAGTCTATCCAATCTCAATTGTACACCAGAAGCAGCTGGGTTTCCACATAAATCCCGCAAAGTGTGCATTGCTAACTCTGGATTCATTCAGAGGAGTCTCTGCGGGCATGACAAACCCTGAGAAAGTGTACATGACGAGATGGAAGGCTCGATTCTGATAGTGCAATTTTTTTTGGATTTTGCAGTGTTTTCTTATAGGTGCTACTTAGATTGATTGAAGAAATTAACTATTCATAAGGAGAATTGATGGATTCTCAAGATTTATTACCCCGGATCCTAACACCCTTCAACTATGTTGATCGGAGGGAAGCTATGAAGGTATCCTTGCATAAGCTTGGCCTGTACAGGATGAATATGGGTAGAGATACATGACCTCATCACCCTATTGAGAAAAACAAGTTCTTGAACCAGTTGGATGAAACCTTTGGCTTCCATTGTGCTCACATCTCTATGGATCTCCTCTTTCATCTTGAAGGATTGAATACTCCCAAACAATATTGGGAGAAGATCAAATTCTTGTTTGGAAAACAAGATGATATTCAGGGACACATCTTGGAGAACGAGTTAATATCATTACAATCCATTAGTTTTGAGACTATGTAGTAGTTTTTCACAAAATTCAAGTCTCTAGCACTACAATGTAAGCAATGCGGAATAGAGAGGAAGGATGAGCATCTTGTGATCTCTGTGCTCAACAAACTTGGTTCTGAGTATTTTGTCTTCTTTTGTACCTTCCATTCTGGAAGATCTTCCATCCCCAATTGGAATATTCCTTCACTTGATAGCTTTGTCGAGTCTTTAATACAAGAGCAGGATAAGTTGGTCCAAATGGGAGTCCTCCAAAATTCCAAGAACCAAGCTATTCTGATGTCGAAATAAACCAATGTGTAAGATAAAGGGAAGCACAAGGGGAAGGAGCCTAAAGAATCTGATTCGAAGCCAAAATAGAATCAGAAGTCTTCCATTGGAGCCTCACATTCCAGAAAAGAAAATATTAGAGGTTCATACCATATGAGAGGCTTTCATCCAGAAAGCTAGTGCATGAAAAAGACCCTTGATCAATTGAAAGCACTCCTTGAACAAAACAATATTTCCCTTCCACAAGGTGCAGAGATGTCTGATTCTAGAGAACAAACTGAAAAATTTGAGAGGTTTTGTTCCTTGAAGGCATGCCTCACTCCGTTGAAGGCTTACTTGATAGATTATGGATCATCCAACCACATGGTTGCCTCCGGGGAATCCTTTACCACTCACTCTATCAGGAGGACCTAGCACTAATATGGGATGTGAATTCCAAATCCCAGTTGTTGGGAGAGATTCTATTAAAATCCATAATGATGAGTTCAATAAGTTACACAATACGCCCTCTTCTACAGCAAAGCAAGTTCTTCAAGATGAAGAAAAAGAAAAATCTTCCATGTAGCCAATTCGAATTGAAGAAAGTCTCCTTGGAGTGACTCCTTCTCTTGCTGCTCCAAAATTTTATGAGATCATTGATATATCATATTCTCATATGGCTGATCCATAAGAAGACATTCGAATATCTGTTATTGAAAAAAATATCTCCTTCCATTCTATGCAAAAATTCTCCAATGATTCTTCTATTTTAAATTTTGTGCATAGTTTACCAATGATTGTTTCGGAAAAAGAAGAGGAATTTGATTTCTCTAATGATGTTTCTGGTGTGCAGAAAATTAATATCTTGGATATTTTTGAAATGATATCATATTTTATTAGTGATCAATTCACTCTCATTGATCTTGAGCTTCTAGAAAATTCCTACATGATTGAATGCACCAATACTCATAGTTTTGGAGAAGGAGAAAATTGTGCATCTACCACCTCGGTGGAGCACACTCTTGGATATGATATGAACTTATTTTCATCTGATATGATCTTATTTGGTTCAAGTTTTAAGTTTCAAGAGCTTTCAGTCATGCTTGTAGTTGTTCTCATCAATTTTGGTGTGAAAAATCAAGTACCACAAGTCTCCTTCAAACTTGTTGTTGGGGATTTGATGTTAGTTTTCTCTTATGAGTTTGTTGATATTATATTTTGTGGGTCATTGGTTATTTTTGAAGCTATATCAGATTATGGATTGTTGATGTATTTGTAACTTCAGAATGTATTCATCTATGTATCTCATGTATTGTAACCCGATGTTTATTCTGGGATGTATCTATTATGTAGTTGAGTCATGTTGTCATGCCCCGATGTTTCGATTGGGAGAATCAATAATGTAAATAAGTCAAGTCATAGTGGGTAACCCTTCGATTGTCTAAGGGTTAAAGTCCCCATAGTTTCGGGGCACTAGGGTTATTAGACTCTCCTAGTAGAGGTCGGCCCTAGTAGGGTTTTAGTCATGTCGGGATTAGTATAAATAGAGAGCTGGGGTCTCTATTTAGCACACATCACACACACACTCAAGTGTAGCACATAGTTGAGGAAGGAGAAGACACTGGGGCTATACAAGAAGAATATTACTGCTGTCGAGAGTGCATCTTACTGTTTTGGGGTTTTACATCTTGTGTTGATTCTATCTCTGAGGAAGTTGCGGGGTTTTCTCCATTTATGGTTTCCCCGATGAAAAGCACTATGTTCATTGTCTCTTGTGTTTGATTGTTGTACTTGTTGTTCTCTCAGTAAAGATCCTAACATAATGCTAGCTTAATGTTGAAAAAATAACATGGTATCAGAGCTAATCTAAGAAGAAGACATTGTGCAGCTGCAGAAACTATGACTTCCTAGTTTATGGGTCTTCCTCCAAATATTTTTAGCAAAAGTAAGGTGGAATAACTCTCCTCCTTAGCGCGCATCTTTCTGTCGAAGTAGAATCCAATTCTGAGGTTTTTCAGTTTTGAACCTGTCACTACTATCAGAAATTAGGGCTTTTCACAGAAGAGGAATTTTTCAGTGAGCCCAGGCCTGGATTGATCTCCTCCCCAAAATAGAAGTTAGGGACAAATTTCAAGGCATTTGGGTGTATAGAACTCCAGAAAAGAAAAACCCTAATTTGCTCCTGAACCAGCTCTACAGGATTTCAGCTCAAGTTTCAGATTCGACATCTTGAACCTGGTAAGATCTAAAATCTTTTGTATTTCCATTTGAGGTTCTCAATTAATATTTCTCATCATACCAAGCTTGATGAAAAGCTTAAGGGAGCTGATAACTTCCGAGCCTAGAAGTATAGGATCTCCCTGGTCCTAGTAGAAAATGAGTTAGACTCCTACATCCATGAGGAGGTTCCAGTTCTAGAGGGAGATGAGGCAAAGGCCTTACATAAAAAGAATATGGTTATGGCAAAGATGATCATTGCTGATTCTATCAAGGATCACCTTATCCCACAGGTGTCCTCTCTCGAGACACGTAAAGCTATGTTCGATGCCCTAACCAAATTGTTTGAAGGGAAGAACATAAACCAGAAGATGACCCTGAGAAACCAACTGAAGAATGTGAAGATTCAGATTGCAGAAACAATCCAGTCTTACTTCACAAGAGTTTCTCAGATCAAAGAGCAACTAGAAGCAGTTGATGAAGAAGTGGAAAATGTAGAGATTGTGGTGACTACCTTGAATGGCCTTCCTAGGTCATGGGATTCTTTCATCCAAGGAATCTGTGCTAGAAAGAAGTTAGTCAAGTTCAACAGACTATGGGAAGAGTTTTCTCAAGAAGAATCTCAGATAGCAGCTCGAGAAGAGAAGATGGGAAGTGAAGACCAAGCTCTCACGGTACACTCCAAGTCTCACTCCAAGTAAAACAAAAGAAGACCTCATAGCTCCAGAGGTAAGCACTCTCTGAAGCAGACTAAAACTC
Source organism: Pseudotsuga menziesii (assembly GCA_001517045.1). Classification (NCBI taxonomy): domain Eukaryota; kingdom Viridiplantae; phylum Streptophyta; class Pinopsida; order Pinales; family Pinaceae; genus Pseudotsuga; species Pseudotsuga menziesii. Next base: position 322,060 of record LPNX010670080.1, read on the forward strand.
TAAAACCCACATGAATTCCAGAAATTAACCACAGTAAAATTGAATATTGATTGATGATTTAATTACAATGATGAGAAAACCTTTTATAGGTAAAAAATACACCGTTTCACTGAAAGGGTGTGATCCTATGTTTTAATTAATACTACATTAATATTAAAATAATTGCTCATAATATTAGATACATAACATTGCCGTCATCTTTTAGAATTCTTTGTCCTCAAAGCAAGGGTAATGACGGGTATTGTTGACAAAACTGTTCTGTCTCCCATGATGCCTCTTCATTTGGAAAATTCTTCCACTTAATGAGATATTCCTTGAGTGTTCTAGAACGGAGTTTTCTTTCTTGGATTGCAATGATTGCCTCAGGTTCCCAAATGACCCTTCCTTCTTCATCTAACATAGGAAGTATTGTTTGTACTATTTGATGTTTACCCAACATTTTTTTGAGACATGATACATGGAAGACATTGTGGATACGACTTTTATCAGGTAACTATAATTTATATGCCACTTCACTAATCTTCTGGATAATCTGGTACGGTCCATAGAAATTTGGGGCCAACTTGTGTTTCCCTCCACTTTTAAGGGATACTTGTTTATAGGGTTGGAGTCTTACGAATACCCAATCTCCTACCTCAAATTCTCTTTCGGTTCTACGTTGATCTGCTTGTTGCCTCATGCCATTTTGTGCCATGATTAAGTTATCCTTTAGTAATTCAATTGTTTTTTGGGATTTCTCTACTTGGTTCCTTACTTCTGGAACATTACTATCGTTCAGAACTAAATCCTTCCAATTTAGAGGTTCATACCCATATAACGCTTGGAAAGGGGTCATTTTTGCGGATGTGTGGTATGTTGAATTGTACCACCATTCTACTAAGTGTAACCATTGAGACCAATGGTTTTGTTTATCTGTTACGAAACAACGTAGATATGCTTCTAAGCATTTATTTACGACTTCAGTCTGACCATCTGTTTGGGGGTGGTAAGCTGAGCTCATATTGAGTGATGTACCCATTTGTTTAAAGAATTCCCTCCAAAATTTCCATTAAATTTTGCATCTCTGTCCCTGACAATCACTTTTGGGAAGCCATGCAATTTGTAGACATTTTTGCAAAATACTTCTGCAATTTGTTTTGTCGTGTCTATTTTTTTAATTGCCATGAAGTGAGCAAATTTGGTTAATCGATCGACCACTACAAGGATCTTGTCCTTTCCTTCTGACGAAGGTAACCCATCGATGAAATCCATTGATATCTCTTCCCATTTCTGGTTTGGAATGTGTAGGGGTTGGAGTAACCCTGGGGTTAAAACATTTTCACTTTTGTTTCTCTGGCAATTGTCGCATTCTGCCACATATTGCTGGATATCTTTCTGCATTCCCTTCCAGAAAAATGACCTTCTTGCATTATAATAAGATTTGAAGAATCCTCATGTCTGGCGGCTGGTGAATCATGGGATTCTTTTATTGCTTTAACCTTGAATTTAGAGTTTGAGTTCAAATAAATCCTCCCCTTATACCAAAGAATATCATTTTTCCATTCAAACTTGGGGTCACGGTTGGAGTTGTTAATTATAGTGCTTGTTTCTGGGTCCTTGGCATATTCACTTTGTATTTCATTCAACCATTCTGGAATTGCAACCGAGATGGAGTAAGAGGTAATATCCTCATCTTTTCTAGAGAGTGCATCTGCGACTACATTTTCCTTCCCTTTTTTGTGTATTATTTCCATGTCGAAAGCAACAATTTTTTCTATCCACTTCTGTTGTTCTGTGGACAATGTTTTCTGTTGAAGTAGGTATTGAAGACTATTATGGTCTGTGTGGATCATGAATTTTCTCCCTAAGAGGTATTGTCGCCACTTTACCAATGCTTGCATAATTGCCAGCATTTCTTTATCATATGTAGACTTCAATTGTTCTCGCTTGTTTAATTTCCTGCTCTCAAAAGCTATCGGGTGTTCATCTTGCATTAGTACTGCTCCCAACCCATAACCTGAAGCATCACATTCTATCACAAATGGTTTTGAGAAGTCCGGGGTAGCTAATATAGGTGTGAAGGACATAATTCCTTTTAAGGCTTCAAAACATTTTTCCGCGTCTTCATTCCAATGAAATGCATTCTTTTTTAGAAGGTTGGATAAGGGTGCGGTTCTGTGTGCATAATTCCTAATGAATCTTCTGTAGTATCCCTTTAGCCCAAGGAATCCTCTTAACTTGGAGATGTTAGTAGGGTTGGGCCATTCTGTGATGGATTTGATTTTTTCTGGATCAACCTTGACTCCTTCTTTAGATATTACGTGTCCAAGATAGCTCACTTCTTCTTTACCGAACGTGCATTTGGACATCTTGGCGTAGAATTGATTTTCTTTTAAAATAGAGAGCACCTGTTCTAGGTGTGTGAGATGATCCTTCCATGTCTTACTGTATATAAGGATGTCATCGAAAAACACTAATACAGATTTCCTTAGGAATGAATGGAATAGGTTATTCATGGTTGCTTGAAATGTTGCTGGGGCGTTAGTTAGCCCAAAAGGCATTACCTTAAATTTGTAATGTCCCTCATGGGTTCGGAAAGCTGTCTTCGCCACATCTTCTAGACTTACTCTGATTTGGTAATATCCTGACCTTAAGTCTAATTTTGAAAAGTACCTTGCGCCATGCAGTTCGTCCAACATTTCATCGATAAATGGAATGGGGAATTTGTCTTTAATAGTTATTTTGTTTAGTCCTCTGTATTCGATGCATAGCCTAAATGATCCATCCTTCTTTCGTACTAGTACTACTGGTGCAACATAAGGACTTCGAATTTCTGTAATCACTCCACATTTCAATAAATCACGGATTAATCTTTCAATCTCCATCTTATGGTGGTGTGGATACCTATAGGGTTTAACATTGACAGGGCTGGATCCTGACTTTATTTCGATGACATGCTTGATCTTCCTTTTTGGTGGTAACTCCATGGGGAGGTCTTCGAATACTTTTTTGTATTTTTAGATTAATCCTTGGATCTCTGGATGATCTTGTTTAACTACTTCTGAAGTTAATAACTCCATCTCCTGGCATTGTACAACATATGCTGCTGCTCCTTTTCGAATTAGCTTCTCCATTTTGTGGGATGACACAATTTGCGTGCGAGGGGGTTGGAACCCATATAATTTGTATCTTTCTCCTTGCCATTTAAAGTTTATAAAGTGTTCTTGGTGGTTTGCTGAGTATGTACCTAGTGTTTGCAACCACTGAATTCCTAAAACTGCATCAACTCCTCCTAAGGGCACTGCATAAAATTTTGACTCAAGGTTATAGTCTTGTATTTGTAGCTTAACTTTGTGGCATTTCCCTACTTTTTCAATCTTCTTTCCATCTGCTACCATTACTTTCATGTTGGGTACTGGATATATGAAAAGGTTAAGCCTCTTTGCAACACTTACGTCAATGAAATTATGGGTGCTTCCTGTGTCAAATAGGACTACAACATTGTTATTTTTTATATGCCCTTTTAATTTTAATGTTTGTGGTTGGTGTATTCCTGTTATGGCTGCAATTGATATTTTGGGAGTTTCTTCATCTTCTGAATCTGACAAGGGATTTTCAATGTCACGAGTTTCTTCTATGTTGAATTCATTGCTATCTGACTTGTCTTCTTCTTCTACTTCACATTGATATAAGTTCTTGGTGGTCTCTTTTTTTAAACATCTGTGTCTTGGGTCCCACTTCTCTCCGCAATACTTACACTTTCCTTCTTTCATCCGCTGGGATTCTAAGGTGGTTTTGTTGTCATTCCTCAAATGTGGTGGCTGGTATTTGGTGTCAGTTTTCATATTTAGAATAGACCTTCTATCTTTGTCATGGTTTTTGTTCCATGCTTTTTTTATTTTTTCTTCAATGATTTTTTCCTTGCGTCTCGCCTTGTCCAAGGTTGATACATTTAGTAGCTCTTGTTCATCTCTTATATAGGGTTTTAGTCCGTACACATAAGTCTGGAGGCATTGAATATCTGTGAGTTTTGGCACACGTGTCGCCAGGGCTTCCCATTCGTCGATGTATTCATCGACATCACCTTTTTGCTGCAGTCTGGTAAGTTTTGCGAAGAAGTCTTTTTCTTTTAAGTCTTCAAACCTCTTAAAGAAATCATTTTTGAATGTTCTCCACTTGCGCTTAGTTTCTTGTGTTGCAACCTTCCACCACATGTACCAGTTGTAATCCCACTCTTCTAGTTGCATAGAGGCATATTTTATCATTTCCTCATCAGCTGTGATATTGTGTATGGAAAAAAATTCTTCTGCCTTGTTGATCCATGCCACGCTCCGTTTTGTGTCTCCATTGAATTTTGACAATTCTAACTTGGGTTTCATTTGATATCCATTCCTTTTTGGAGGAGAAAGTGTCTGCTCATGATTTGGAGAGAGATCATGATCGAACTCTTCTTGTGGACTTCCTCTTTTGGGAGGAATTGTCTTATGGTGCCTTGAATTTGAGGATGGTTGGTCTTCCTTTGACATATTGCACACTAGTGTAGTAATTGTGTTTTCCAAATGATGCTTGAGTTTGCTTAACCCGGATTTGAACAATACTGTGATGTTTCTTTTTACACCTTCCATCTCCCAAGATACTACTTCGTTGACTTCTTTTTTGACAGTCTCTGATAATTCGTTTTTGGTTTTGTGTAGTTCTCCTTTGATTTGGTTGAGTCTTGAGTGTAAACCCTCAATATTTTTAGAACCTTGGGCTTGTTTAAGCTCTAATTTCGCCATTCTTTCTTTAATTTCATTCATTTCTGCCATTTTTCTTGTGCAGGGAGGAATTTTGTTTTATTAAGAATGGTGAGATTTAAGGAATAATAATTAATTATTATATAATAAAATCTTTATTTTCCCTTAAGTTTTGTAAAATGTGAGTAGATTGGGTGGTTGGGAGGGATGAGTGTTACATTCCCCACCTAAGTTCAAATCTCACTTTCTCTTTACAAGTAATTATTTTGTACTTAATTTTCAAACCCAACCCCACTTATTCAGAAACCATGTGTGGTTTCACTTTTACCCTTTTTTTTGTTTTACTTATTTTTGGGGGGGTTACTTTTACCTTTTATTTTTTAAGGACAAGGTCCTATTTTTTAGGGAAAACCTAGAAGCTTGAATAGTAACCTCGCTCTGATACCACTTGAAGCAGACTAAAACTCTAAAACCCACATGAATTCCGGAAATTAACCACAGTAAAATTGAATATTGATTGATGATTTAATTACAATGATGAGAAAACCTTTTATAGGTAAAAAATACACCATTTCACTGAAAGGGTGTGATCCTATGTTTTAATTAATACTAAATTAATATTAAAATGATTGCTCGTAATATTAGATAACACTCTCACAAAGATAACACTAGAAAAGATGTATCTAGGATCATATGCTATACATGTGATGAAGCAGGACACTATGAAAGGAATTGTCCTAACAAACAGAAGATAATGAAGAAAAGCAACAAAATAAGACATCATGCTCATGCTGCAGAGGATGATGAACCATCCAGGAAGAGATCTAGATATGAAAGTGAAGATTCTTCAAGCGAGGATGAATATGTTCTGATATCCGCTCTCACAGGTAACATTACTCATGGAAGTGATGATTGGTTTATAGACAGTGGGGCTTCCAAACATATGACTGGATTCAAGGAATATTTTGTGAGACTGTCAGAACATGAATCACCTCACAAGGTAAGTAAATCTAGGAGATGACTACCAATATCCAATAAAAGGTAGTGGGGAATCTTCCTATAAATTAGACTCCGGAAAATCTCTAACAATGAAAGAAGTATTGTTTGTGCCAGGACTCAAGAAGAACCTTCTCTCCATATCAGCATTAGATGCAAAAGGAATGTGGGTTGCATTCATACATGGTCAAGTCATCATGTATCCAAAAGGAAAGACTATTGATGATGCGGTAGTGATTGGAGAACAAGAAGGAGGATTGTACAAATTAAAGGGCCATCCAGAACAAGCCTTGGTCCATGACACAGTGGAGCCAAGTGAAATTTGGCATAGAAGGCTTGCACATGTGCATTACAGAGCACTACCTATTGCAAGCAAAGTTGTCGAAGGTCTTCCAGAAATCCAAGCAAAACATGATGGGATCTGCAAAGGATGTGCGAAAGGAAAGAATACAAAGAAGACATTTCCAAGCAACGAAAGCAAAGCAAAAGGAATCTTGGAAATCATCCACTCCGATGTATGCGGTCCTATGTCATCAAACTCTCTAAGCGGGTATGCATATTATGTTTCTTTTATTGATGACTTTTCTAGGAAGACATGGGTTTAATTCATGAAGAACAAAGACAAAGTATTCAGTAAGTTCAAGGAATTCAAAGCCTTGATCGAGAACCATACTGAAAAGAATATCACAACCATTCGATCAGATAATGGTGGAGAATTCACTTCAAATGAATTCAAAGAGCTATGCAAAGAATCATGGATTAAGAGGGAGTTGTCCACTCCTTATAATCCACAACAGAATGGGATTGCGGAACGGAAGAACAGAACTATCATGGAATTTGCAAAAGCAATGCTTCATGATCAAGACCTTCCTATGCATCTTTGGGCGGAACCTGCCAGAACAACAGTGTATGTACAGAACCGTACTCCACATAGAGTACTTGAGAACAAGACTTCTGAAGAAGTCTTATTGTTAGGATTATTAATCCTCCCTTGTCCAAATTTGGTCATATGTCTAAATTGGGAGTCATGTATAAATCGGGAGTCCATCTAGTCTATTTATAGTCATTAACACCATTGAGTCCACTTGACCTAATTGGGGCACATGTTTTAGTTACTAAAGTGTGGGGAACACTAATTGAGGCTCACTGCCACTAATTACACTTGATTGCATCAGTTTAGGAGCCTCATAGACCAATCCCTACAATTTAGGAAGCCACTGGGAGTGTCGAAACCAACCAAGGTCAGTTCACTTCAGTTAATGACTAGTCAAGCTAAGTTAGGAGTCAGTTAAATTCAGTTCTAGTCCTTTACATTCAGTTAGCACTAGGTTTACTTGACTGAACACATGTGGGGCGCATTTCTCACCTACGACTGTCAGTTAATCTTAGTCAACACTGAATGTAACACTTGAGTTATGTTTTAGAGCTCCAATGAACTCTGGTTATGGTTTAGACAAGGTTAGTTAAGTATCGAGTCCTTCGATAGTGATTTAGACAAGGTCTTGGTTACCTACAGTCAAGTAGAGTCTAATCAATTTGAACTTCCTCATGTGGATTCGAATTGCTTGTGGCTATTAAAGCCATTGTACTTCATTGTAATTATCTATCTAATTACTCTTTGATTAATGAAAAGCATTCACAGCTGCAAGCCATTTTTGCATTGTTTCATTCTTCAATAACTAAGTAAATTGTGTGATCTATCATGTGAGTTGTGTGTTTGTCCACAGATCTATGTGCTCAATTTAATATGGTATCAGAGCCTCAGCAGACAAGGCACTTCTCCTCCTCAAGTCTCCTACTGGATCATTTTTTTTGTTTTGCAGGTACAACTTCGAAATGATTTCATCTCTGATGAGACAAGGTCTCTGTCGGGTGTCTATTCGACTCGGTAAATATTGTTTTAGTAAGATTTACTGGCTGAATAAAAGTGACAGAGCTTTTGGAACAATAGCAACATGTCTTTCTCCTAGCTTACGCTACCTCATTAGATCTATTGAAGACTCAAAGGAACTCTGGACAAGATTGGACAGAACCTTTGGAATGATTTATGAGGATCATAATAGCACTTTGGAGAGCACATCCAGCACCATAAGCATTCTTGATCCAAAAATCTCGGCCTCCACTCTCTTTGATGAAGTTGTTCAAGATAAAGAAGAAGCATAAGCTTCTACACAGTCAATTCGAATTGAAGACAGTCTCCATGCGGTGACTCCTTCTCCTGATGCTCCGAAAGTTCATGAGATCTCTGATATCTAATATTCTCATATTTCTGAAATAGAAGAAGACATTTGAATCTCTAATATTGAAGAAAAATTCCGCTGCACTTCCATGCAAACATTCACCGGTGATTTTCCTTTAAATTCTGTGCAAAATTTACTAGTAATTGCTTCCGAAAGTGAAGAGAAATTTGATTTTTCTCCCTCTAATGTTGCTGCTGGTGTGAAAATATGTGATACCTTGGATATTTTGGAAGAAATATCAGATTACCTGAGTGATCCATTCGCTCCTCATGATCTATATTTTCTAGCAAATTCCTGCAGGATTGCATGCACCAAAATTCAGAATTTTGAAGAAGAAGAAAGTTGTGCATCCACCGTCTCAGTTAACCATTTATTTGAATCTGATATGATATTATTTAGATCTGATCTGATATTTCTTGGTTTAATATATCAAATTCATAATCTTTCAGTACCACTTGTAGCTGTTCTCATCAACAGTGTGAAGAAACAAGTACCACAAGTCTCCTACAAAACTGTTGCTGGGGATTTGATTCCATTTTACAGTTTTGGATCTGTTTTGAACCTATTTAGATCTGATTTAATTTCTGATCTGATATTATTAGGTTCATATTTTAAAATCCAAAATCCTTCAGTCATGCTTGTAGCTGCTCTCACCAATTCCGGTGTGAAAAATCAAGTACCGCACTTTCTCTTCAAAACTGCTGATGGGGATTTGGTGTTAGTTTCCTCATATGAGGTTGCTGATATTTTATTATGTGATTCATTATATATTTCAGAAGCTATATCAGACTATGGAGCTCAAGAATTAGCTCTCAATAGTCCCAGTGCTTCTCTACCATTGATCACATGCTCATCTCCTCACAGAACTAGTAAAGAGGAAGATTTTCTGCATCCGCCTGGACACCTGCTCCTAACACTTGGGGCTGTTCTTACCACTCATGGTTTTCTTTTCATGGATGAAACATATCAGTTTCTTGAGTGTTCCTCATATTCTCTAAATTCTCAAGAACCTTTTCTCACTTTTCAGTTGACTTCAGTTGCTCTACATGGGTCCAGTCTTCATCCGACAGCTGTCTATATTTCTGATTTAGTTGAGCATATCATTCTTCTTCCAAAGAGGAAGATTCCTCCAGACATAATGATGGAGAGGTTCACATGCCAAGCCCTAGGATACCTGTGCACAGAAGAACCAGATTGATCCTGATTCTACCTGCTTAATTAGAGGGGGGGATTTTTTCCCATGTGGTTTTCCCCCAGCACCTTGTTTTTGAGCATTTACTTTACTTTACTTGATGTAATGGGTGACCTATGGTCTTAGTTACTAGGGCCCACAGATTGTCCAAGTTATAATTCAGGGGGGGTGTTAGGATTATTAATCCCCCCTTGTCCAAATTTGGTCATATGTCTAAATCGGGAGTCATGTATAAATTGGGAGTCCATTCAGTCTATTTATAGTCATTAACACCATTGAGTCCACTTGACCTAATTGGGGCACATGTTTCAGTTACTAAAGTGTGGGGAACACTAATAGAGGCTCACTGCCACTGATTGCACTTGATTGCATCAGTTTAGGAGCCTCCTAGACCAATCCCTACAATTTAGGAAGCCACTGGGAGTGCCGAAACCAACCAAGGTTAGTTCACTTCAGTTAATGACTAGTCAAGCTAAGTTAGGAGTCAGTTACATTCAGTTCTAGTCCTCTACATTTAGTTAGCACTAGGTTTACTTGACTGAACACATGTGGGGCGCATTTCTCACCTACCACTATCCATTAATCTTAGTCAACACTGAATGTAACACTTGAGTTATGTTTTAGAGCTCCAATGAACTATGGTTATGGTTTAGACAAGGTCAGTTAACTATTGAGTCCTCCGATAGTGATTTAGACAAGGTCTTGGCTACCTACAGTCAAGTAGAGTCTAATCAATTTGAAATTCCTCATGTGGATTCGAATTGCTTGTGGCTATTAAAGCCATTGTACTTCATTGTAATTATCTATCTAATTACTCTTTGATTAATGAAAAGCATTCACAGCTGCAAGCCATTTTTGCACTGTTTCATTCTTCAATAACTGAGTAAATTGTGTGATCTATCATGTGAGTTGTGTGTTTGTCCACAGATCTATGTGCTCAATTTAATACTTCTCCAGCAAGAAATTAGAAGTCAACCATCTTAGAATATTCGACTATCCTGTGTACATCCACATTCCAAAAGAGAAGAGGACTAAATTAGATCCTTCAGGAAAGAAGGGTATATTTGTGGGATACTCTGAAAGTTCAAAGGCTTACAGAATATATTTCCCAGGATACAAGAATATTGACATCAGCAGGGACGTGACATTTGATGAAGACATAGCTTACAGCAAATCCAGAAAGAGACTTGCTGAAGAACCTGAAGAAGCAAAAGCACCCAGAATTCATGATACAACCATGAATGAAGAAACTCAAGAAGAAGATCGAGAATTTGAAGAACCACAAAGACCTGTAGATCCACCTCTGGAGAAGAATACTCATAAGAGGAAACCTACTTAGGTACGAGAACTTATCCAAGGTGCGGAAAGATATGGGGCTCCAAAAGAGAATCACCGAGAAAGAAAGAGGACCAGATCCTGTTCTGGGTATGTAGCTTTACTATGTGATTTGATTGATAAAGAAACTTCCAGTTATGAAGAAGCGGCAGAATGAAAAGAATGGAAGGATGCTACGATCGAAAAGTACCAATCGATCATGAAGAATGATGTTTGGGATGTTGTCCCAAGACCAAACGGGAAGTCAATTGTAACTTCCAAATGGATCTATAAGATCAAACAAGCTGCAGATGGTAGCATTGAAAAATATAAGGCAAGAATTGTAGCTCGGGGTTTCTCTCAGAAAGAGGGAATAGACTATGAAGAAACCTTTGCACCTGTAGCCAGATACACTTCCATCAGATCAGTACTTGATCTGGCTGCAGTGATGAAATGGAATATACACCAGATGGATGTCAAGACTGCCTTCTTGAATGGTGTAGTAGAAGAGGAAGTGTATGTAGAACAGCCACTCGGTTTTGAGACACATGACAGGGAATCTCATGTATGCAGATTGAAGAAATCCCTGTACAGTTTGAAACAGGCACCTAGAACATGGTACGGTAGAATTGATAGCTTTCTATCCAGTTTGGGATTTACCAAGAGTAAAGCAGATTCCAACCTTTACTACAAGGTTGAAGATGGAAACCTAGTTATGCTTCTACTATATGTAGATGATCTGTTTGTGACAGGTATGGATGGGTTGATTACTGATACGAAGAGAAATCTTGCTGCTGAATTCGAGATGAAGGACTTGGGTATGATGCATTATTTTCTAGGTATGGAGGTTGGGCATTGTTGGCACTTGGGCAGACCCGGGTTAACACTGTATACTTCGCACCAACAAACGACCCACTGTGTTGGCCCTTTCGGCAACAACCTGCGCGCAGGTTGCAGTCTCACCCGAAACAGCAATGGGGTGCCGCAGAATCAGGTTTCTGCATGCAAAGAGGGGGATTACTGTACCGTTGCCTTTCTAAATAATTATTATTCAACTTCCTGTTTACTTATCATTCGTTCCCATATAAATTCAGAGCATAAAGACAAACCAAATGTGCATAACCCACTACAGGGAATTCACTGCGAAGCTTGATATTAGCAGAGATCTTATGTTATCAGATGTAATCAGTTAGATGCATGAAAATAACAGAAATAGAGACAACACAACAAAACCACAACACCACATATAACGTGGTTCACCCCCAGTGTAGGGGCTACGTCCACAAACTGCGTTTTATTCCTCTTTCCTCAAAACCACAGTTTATCTGCGCACACAGCTGCAGATCTTTCTTCTTTTCTAATAGCCGCGCACACAGCAGCAGGCTTCTGCGCACACAGCTGCAGACCTTTCTTCTTCCTTACAAAAACCCTCTGCGCACACAGCTGCAGAGGTCGTCCACGCACACAGCTGGGACTTGTCCTTTCCTTACAAAACCCAATCTTACTTGCCTTATCTTTTCTTACATCAAAAATCCTAACCTATCCATTTTACATAAGCGCTTATTTATACTGCGCGGCTTTACAAAACCCTGGTCTTAAACCATGGGCACCCATAAAAACCCTAAACCCTAGATTTAAACCATGGGCTTATTACAAACAGAGAGGGTTTTGACTTACCCCGACACCCCTAAGACTATTTTGACCCATCGCCCTACTTACAAATTAACCGCGGAGTTACCCCCTATGGAGTATGCGCTCCAACAGGCATAGTGCAGATGGAATCTTCCTTGGACAAGGGAAGTATGCAATAGAGATCCTGAAGAGGTTTGGGATGATGGACTGCAAGACTATGGCCACGCCTATGGCATTGAACCTGAAGCTATTGAGTGATGCTTCATCAGAGTAGGTTGATACTACGATGTATCATCAGATGATTGGATCATTGATGTACCTGACGAACACGAGACTAGACATTTGATTTGTCGTGAACACCTTGAGCCAGTTCTTGACAGATCCGAGAAATGTTCACCTAATTGTTGCAAAGCATATTCTGAGGTACTTGAGGGGTATAGTTGATTATGGGCTCAAGTACGATGTGAATCAAAAGATTAACCTGGAGGGTTATGTTGATTCAGATTGGGCAGGAAGTGCCATCGATAGGAAGAGCACTTGAGGGTGTTGCTTCAGTATGGGATCAGGTGTGATCTCTTGGTTTAGCAGGAAGCAATCCTGTGTGGCATTGAGTACAGTTGAAGCAGAGTATGTCATAGCTTGTTCAGCTAGTTGTGAGGCAGTATGGCTGTGGAATCTACTGTCTGATTTATTTGATCTCCAGATGGATGCTACTTGTATACATTGTGACAACCAGAGTTGCGTGAAGTTGTCAGATAATCCAGTGTTCCATGACAAGTCGAAGCACATCGAGATCAAGTATCACTATATCAGGGATATGGTGCAGAGAGGAGCAGTGAAGCTCCAGTATGTTGCGACGGAGGAACAGATAGCTGATGTGTTGATGAAGCCATTGGCCAGAGTGAAGTTCGAGTACTTCAGGGAGAAGCTTGGTGTTCTCCAGATCGACGTTTCCTCCAAGGGAAAGTGATGAGTCCCAAATCCATTCTGACGAGCAGGTCAGATGTAAAGGCAGAGCCATTCTATCATGGTGAGAGGATTCAGTTCCTTCCATGTCAGATATGAGTGCTAAGATCTAAATCCATTCTGACGAGCAGGTCAGATGTAAGGGCTGAGCCATTCTGTCATGGTGAGAGGATTTAGTTCCTTCCATGTCAGATATGAGTGCTGGCCATTCTGTAGAGTAGGACAGATGTAAGGGAAACTGCCACTCTCTGGGAGAGTGGAGGCACCTAGTCTGTTACCAGGTAGCTCAGTCTGGGACTGGGGGCCATTTTGTCATGGTGAGAGGATTCAGTTCTTTCCATGTCAGATGTGAGTGCAAGCCTTTTTGGCGATGGTGAGAGGATTCAGTTCCTTCCAGGTCAGATGTGAGTGCAAGCCTTTCTGGCAATGGTGAGAGGATTCAGTTCCTTCCAGGTCAGATGTGAGTGCAAGCCTTTCTGGCAATGGTGAGAGGATTCAGTTCCTTTCAGGTCAAATATAAGTGTTGAATAATTTTCACGGATGTTAGTGATGTGATGTCCTATCATGCTGGTGAATGTGAGTGTTGGGCCTTTTTGATGTTATTGTAGGTTTCTACATGATCAGATGTGAGTGTTGGGCATGCCTTTCTGACGAGTAGGTTAGATGTAAGTGCTGGGTGAAGACCTACCTGATGGCTAGGCCTACAACTAGCATGAAAGAAGGCTGGCTCTATGGAACTTCCTATGATGAGATAGCACACATGATGATGACCAGATGAGATCGAGATTGAGTTATGATCCGGATCCAGTTATGATGACTCCAAGAGATCCAGATTGAGTGATGATCCAGATCCAGCAGTGATGATCCAGATCGAGTGATGATCCAAATCCAATGATGATGATCTAGATCGAGTGATGATCCAGATCCAGTCCAGTGATGATGATCCAGATCGAGTGATGATGATCCAGATTGAGTGATGATCCAGATCCAGTCCAGTGATGATGATCCAGATTGAGAGATGATCTAGATCCAGTGATGATGATCCAGATCGAGAGATGATCCAGATTCAAAGAATGAAGATGACTTGAAGACTCAGAAGACTCGAGATGCAGATGACGAGATGATCCAGTTGATATAGAGAAGAAGACTAGTGCTGAAAATTGTGTTGAAAGAATACCTTCCTAGTTAAGAGGGAGTGTTGATGTATTTGTAACTTCGAAATGTATTCATCTATGTATCTCATGTATTATAACCTGATGTTTATTTCGGGATGTATCTATTATGTAATTGAGTCATGTTGTCATGCCCCAATGTTTCGATCAGGAGAATCAATAATGTAAACAAGTCATGTCAAGTCATAGTGGCTAACCCTCTGATTGTCTAAGGGTTAAAGTCCCCGCAGTTTCGGAGCACTAGGGTTATTAGACTCTCCTAATAGAGGTCAGCCCTAGTAGGGTTTTAGTCATGTCGGGATTAGTATAAATAGAGAGCTGGGGTCTCTATTTAGCACACATCACACACACACTCAAGTGTAGTGCATATTTGAGGAAGGAGAAGACACTAGGGCTAGACAAGAAGAAGATTACTGCTGATTCTATCTCTGAGGAAGTTGCGGGGTTTTCTCCATTTATGCTTTCCCCGATGAAAAACACTGTGTTCATTGTCTCTTGTGTTTGATTGTTGTACTTGTTTTTCTCTCAGTAAAGATCCTAACATAATGCTAGCTTAATGTTGAAAGACTAAGATGGATCTCAATCATTTTCTCTCCACAGTCCTAGGGCTTCTCTACCTATCTGCTCGATCACATGCTCATCTCCTCACAGAACTAGTAAAGATGGAGACATTCTGCATTCGCCTGGACACTTGATCTTAACACTTGGAGATGATTTTACCTCACATGGTTTGATTTTCAAGACTGCCATATATTAGTTGCTTGGGTTTTCCTCACATGGTTCGAATTCTCAAGAACTTTTTCTCTCTCATCAGTTGATCTTTGTTGGTCTACATGGGTCCAGTTTTCATCTTGCAGTTGTCTATGTTCCTGATTCAATTGATCATTTTCTTCTTCTTCCAAAGAAGAAAATTCCTCCAGTCATAGTCATTAGTTTGAAGAGGTTCACATGCATAGCTTCATGATGTTGCTGCACATAAGAACCATAGTGCTGCAAATTGCAATAGAGTTTTTGCAAGTTATTTTCGAAAGAGGAATATTTTTCTCCTAAGAATAGCTTGTATTTCCTGTTCCTACTTATCTTGAGGGGGGGGGGGGGTGTTCCAATGATGTTTTCTCCTATTTCCTCGGTTTATTAAGCATCATTTTTTAAAAATATTGTACATTGTAATTGGGTGACTTTTAGCCTTGTTGCTAGGGCCCACAGTTGTCCAAGTTAGTATTAACAAGGGGTGTTAGGATTTATAATCCTCCCTTATCCGAACTAGTCTTATAGATTATATTTTCCTAACTTAGGAGTCATTTAATTATTATTGGGTCCACTAGTACTATTGGGTGCACTTGGGCTAATGGGGTCACCTGTGCCAATCACTAGAGTGTGGGGAACACATATAGAGGTTAACTGCAACTGACTGCACCTTCATGCATCAGTTTATGTTCCTCCTAGACCAATCCCTACAATTTAGGAGCCAATGGGAGTGCCACCACCAACCTACTTTAGTTGTTGGTATTTGGTAACTAGTGAAGCTAAGTTATGCTCTAGTTACATTTAGTTAGATGTCCTCTAGTTCAGTTAGTGCTAGTCTTGCATGGTTGCATGTGGGAAGCCACCCATTCTCACCTACTTCTCACCTACCACATCAGTTCAACTATTTTATCTGATTATAATTGATGGAGAGACTAAATTAGACATCTGGATTTAGACTGGTGAGCTTCGATATTGATTTAGACACTTATAGTTATCCATTTAGTCAGTCTTGAATTGGTAAATTCGAATACTATCCACATTATTCAAATTCTCCTTTACGTAACATTTATGTATATTGCTGGGATTAATGAACTTTATACTGTAATTATACTGATCAATACTTATCTGTTTCCTGTGAAATTTGTCTTGTTCAGTGTGTATTATTCATTCCATTACATTGCATAATAATACAATCTAGTTGCACTCATTTTTGGAATATCAATGGCACAATAATTCAAACATACTTACCCACAAAGTTTTTTTCTATGAGCTTTATCTTCCAATCATAGTTAATAGGAAACTAGGACTTGTCAAGGAGGTTGATAAGTATTATATTGGAAGACTTTACAAATATGGAAAATATGAATGTATTGTTGCATGGGGCACTCAAGATCATGTCTGCAATCATATTGGTTATTTTCCCATTGTCCATGGTTGATGATAACTATGAGAAGACATTGTGTTGAATCAACATATACATCATAAGGAAGATAATTTGCATAATAGGAATTTGGTGGAACTTCATTCATAATGGCTTGGCAAGTGTTTGTCTTTTCTTTTGATGTGTAAGTAAGAAATCTATTCAAATATTTTTTGACACAAAAATAGCGCTCTCATCCTACACCATATAGAATGATGGTATGTTATGCTGAAAAAAGATGTATAAGGGAAAACTATTGCAAATGATTATATGGAGCCATAATGTATATAAGTTGTAAAAGACAATTAGTTTATTCTTTAATTGTATTCAAATTGTGATCGTTCAACTACTCCATCCCTACAACTAATGATTTTAATGGACAGACCATGAATTTTTTTCATCGCACTCCTCAAACACACAATTGGATAGCTTGTTCATGCTTTCAAGATTTGAACTGTTTATAAAACCCACAACATTTCCTGAATCTTTGGGCCTTCCATCAATATAGATAGATTCTACTTTATTTTGACTGTTTTCTTTTATTTTGTTATTATTTTCACAAATTATGTATCTCTGCATACTCAATAGGTATTGGGTCATCGATAACTAATGTTTATAATCATATGTTGGGCCAATATTGTCCATTAGTTTAGCTTTGTCGTTGTAGGGAACTTGACGTTTACACCATGCATTCAAAGATTCCAATCCCATGTAAACTATATGGAGAAATATGATATGTTCTCCTATTGATACAAAAATTGATGTCCAACCCAGGAAGTGGTTCTGGTTCCTAGTTCTTCACATAATTCCTATATCTCAATGGAACTCTTTGTTTCACTCAGTCTCATTGTCATAAGAGCATGTTCTGATTTTAGCAAGAAACAAATCCATACATTTTGAAAATTTTCTCCTGACCTCACCATCTTTACTGGTCTGGATTAATGTCTGAATTGGCATTTCTCCTTCCCATTTCTCTCTATAACTACAATCACTTTTCGAATCAATATTTGATAGATATCTATTCGATTGTCCCTACCCTTCTTATGGCTAGTAGCATTCATACTAATGGAAGAAATTAAAAGAAAAACGAATGACTCATTAGGTAGTTACAACAAATCTACCATCTATACCAATATCTAAGTTTGTCCACAAAGAGAAATACAACTTAAAAACACAGGTTAGTGTCCAAATGCATAAAGTTGTTTTGGTTCCCACATTTTGACTATATGTTTGTATCTTGAGGTCATTTGAGTAAATTATATGTTTTTAGTATTATAACACCCATCATAATGATGGGTGTTATCGGTATAATACTAGTAACAATAATAATTTTTTATCAACATATATTCTGAATGCATGTTTTCTTAAAGAAATGTAACTGCAGAAGATATCCTATTTTGTATTATTATTGTTATTACCCATTTCATAGATGTTATTCCTCTAGATAGGGATGTCTTTGATGTAATTGGTCATGTAAAGTCTAGAGGTAAATCCTCCTTTGTAAGTTGGGTCAGTAGTACCCACTGAAGTATTATTAAAATGTATTTTTGAGTATTCCAAGGCAAGTCAACCGTGGAAGCAAGGAGAAGTTGTCCCAGTTGGGTTATTATGAGTCTCAACTGATCTGTATAAATAGGATAGGTGCCTCCCTCATTTGGACAAGAATAACACTCAAGTAGTTGCGCTAGAGAGAAAAGAGATAGTCCATCTGGAGGATAGGAAGCAATCTAATATTGTTATTGGGTCTTACACTATTCTTGGGTGAATTCTATGTAGAGGAAGTTTTGTTGTGTTTTTTCCTACGAGGATTTCCTAGGATAAATATTTGTGTTCTCTTTTGTTCTGCTATGCTTGATATTATTTAAGAGATACTTTTGTTTTGGTATAACAACTATTACAATCTTAACATGGTATCAGAGCTAACTTGAAAGAAAATTATTGTGCAACAGCTCAACCGACAATATGAAAAGCTAGGGTTTACTATTTCAGATACCTCCCTCCATAGGTCAGCTAAAAAAAGAGGTCCACTCAACTTTCCCTAGGAGGGCTCATCTTTCTTTAGAAGCAGTTTTTCATTCTAAGGATTTACACTTTTTGACCTAACACTACTGTCAGGAGAAACTAAGGCATCATATTTTTCAAGATTCTATCCTCAGATTCCAGAAAAGAAAGATATAGTCTATCTCACCTTGGGGAGGCACATAGTTTTCTCCTCTCAGATCCATAAGTGATCACAGTTGGAAAATTAGGGTTTCCTAACCAAACCCTAGTTCATCCTGAAGTTGGTTCTAGAAAAGGTCCTCAAAGTGGTAAGTACTATCTCTTATATTCCCATTTATGGTTCTATTTCTTTAAAGGTGACAAACAATACCAAGATTGATGAAAATATTGAGGGAGCAGAGAAATTCAAAGCATGGAAGTATAGAATCATGCTCATCCTTGAAGAACGTGACCTAGATTGTTTTATCAAGGAATATGTCAAGGAACTAGAAGGAGAAGAGGCAAAGAAAAAACAAAAAAAATGATGTGATCAAAGTGAAAGGATGATAACTAACTCTATCAAGGATGAGTTGATCTACCAGGTATATTCAAAGAACACTCCTAAAGAAATGTTTGATGCACTAACTAATAAGTTTGAAGGCAAGAACATCAACAGAAGAATGACCTTGAGAAACCAACTCAAGGGTGTGAAGATATAGAAGACAGAAACCATAAAATCATATTTCTCTAGAGTATCTTAGATCAAAGAATAGTTGGAAGCCATTTGGTGATATGGTTGAAGGAGAATAAGTGGCGATGACCACTTTGAATGGTCTCCCTAGAGAATGGGATTCCTTCATTAGAGAAATATGTGCTAGAAGAAAGCTAACCAAATTAAGAAAACTATGGGAAGAATGTGTACAAGAAGAAGGAAGGATAATCAACAGAGAAGAAAATCTAAATGACAATGAAGATCAGGCTCTAGCTACACACACCAAGAATGGTAGATTCAAAATGAAGAGTCAAGTTTGATCTCTGATAAGATCACCTAACTCCAAGAAGAAATCCAGAAGGGATTACACATCTTTTGAATGTTACTCATGTCATAATATGGGACACATTGCTAGATATTGTCCTCTTAACAAATATCAGTCCAAGAAGAAGAACCGAAAGTACCATGCCCATACAAGTGAAAAGAATGAATCAGACAAGGAAAGGATCACAGAGAATGTAGACTCTAGTGAAGAGTATGTCCTAATTTCAGCTCTCACAGGAGAAATCACTCATGGAAGTGACACTTGGCTTATAGATAAGGGTGCTTCCAAACATATGACATGACATAAGGATTCAATCTCATGTCTTACCCAAAAACACTATTCTCACAAGGTACAACTTGGAAATGACTATCAAGACCCCATCAAAGGAATTGGAGAAGCATCTTACAAATTAAGAACTAGAAAGCTCACAAAGATGAAATAAGTCTTATATGTTCTAGGTTTAAAGAAGAATCTTATTTCCATCTCAGTTCTAGATAAGAAATGGTTTAGAGTTGTTTTGTAGATGGTGAAGTACTTATGTGACCAAAGGAGAAAACATTAAATGATGCTACTGTAATCGGTGTCAAAGAAGGAGGACTCTACAAATTGAAAGGACACACAGATTCAACTCTTACAGATAGCACTATCAGTCCATGTGAACTATGGCATAGAATACTTGCTCATATAAACTACAAATCATTACCAATTGTGAGCAAGGTAGTCACAGGTCTACTAGAGATCCATATCGACCATGAAGGAGTATGTAAAGGATGTACTCAAGGAAAGAATACCAAGAATCCACTTCCAAGCAGTAATAACAAAGCAAAGGGGATCTTGGACATTGTACACTCAGATGTGTGAGGACCAATGTTAGCCACTTCCTTAAGCGACTATGTATATTATGTCTCATTTATTGATGATTACTCTTGTAAGACTTGGATATACTTCTTAAAAATAAAAGATGAAGTATTTGGAAAATTCAAGGAATTTAAGGTTCTTGTGGAGAATCTATTTGAAAATAAGGTCAAGATCTTAAGATCATATAATGGAGGAGAATTCACTTCAAATGAATTCAAGGACTTCTACAGATAATTTGCGATTAAGAGGGAGCTTCCCACACCCTATAATCCACAACAAAATGGAGTAGCTAAGAGAAAGAATAGATCCATCATGGAAGAAGTCAGAGCAACGATCCATGATCAAGATTTGTATATGCATCTATGGGAAGAAGTAGAAAGAGCCGAAGTCTATGCCGAGAATATAATCTCTCACAACTCTCTTGGAAACAAAACCCTAGAATAAATTTTCACTGGTGAAAATCCAGAAGTAAGCTACCTAAAGATATGTGGTTGTTTCGTATACCTACATATTCCAAAAGAGAAAAAATCAAAGTTGGACCCTTCAGGAAAAAAGGGAATATTTGTTGGATACAGTGAACAATCAGAATCTTATAGAATTTATGTTCCATGATTCCTCCATATCGATATTAGTAGAGATGTTACTTTTGATGAAGATGTAGGCTTCACCAAATCTAGAAATATCCTTGCAGATGAGGATCATGAAGAAGAGAAGGAGGCTCCTAGAACCAAATAAGTTATCAGACCGCCAGTTAGAGACATTGAAGAAGCTCCTATACAAGAATATCATGATATTGCAAAACCTCAAGGAATTATTGAGACACCCCAGAAGATTATCTCAACAAAAATAAGACCACCTTGGGATCGTGATGTAATCAAGTAAGTAGAAAGATATGGTGAACCAAAAGGAAGCAAAAGATAAAGAATCCATTCAAATTATGTGGCACTAATGAGAAATATTGTTGATGAAGAACCCACATGTTTTGAAGAAGCCTTAAATAAGAAGGAATGAATGCATTCCATGATCAAAGAATACCAGTCAATAATAAATAATGATGTTTGGGATGTGATTCCAAGACCAAAGGACAAATTAGTAGTTTCTTCAAAATGAATTTTTAAAACAAATAATTTAGCAGATAGCAGTATTGAAAAGTTTGAAGAAAGATTTGTCGCACAAGGTTTTTCATAGAAGGAGGGAATTGATTATGAAGAAACTTTTACACTTGTAACAAGATATACTTCTATCAAAACTATCCTTTCCTTGGCATCCAAGATGAAATGGAAGCAACGCCAAATGGATGTGAAAACAACTTTCATAAATAGAGTCATATAAGAAGAAAAAGTATACATTGAAAAAAAACCAGGATTTGAAACACACGACAAGGAATCATATGTATGCAGACTAAAGAAAGCTCTATATGGGTTAAAACAAGCACCTAGAGCATGGTATGGAAGGATTGATGGATTCCTAATGAATTTAATCTTTACCAAGAGTAAAGTTGATTCCAACCTTTATCATAAGGTTGAAAATGATGGGATTATTATATTACTATTGTATGTAGATGATTTATCCTTGATAGGAAAGTACGTGTTCATCACTGAATGTAAGAAGAAACTTGCAACAGAATTTGAGATGAAATACCTTGGCATAATGCCCTATTTCCTAGGTCTTGCAATATGGTAGTTTCCTGATGAGATTTTACTGAACCAACGAAAGTACACAATAGAGATTTTGAAGAGATTTGGGATGTTATATTGCAAAGCAATTAACACTCCAATGGTGACAAATCTGAAGCTGCTAAATGATGATTCTTCAGAAAGAGTAGATGTCACATTATACAGATAGATTATTGGCTCACTAATGTATTTGAGAAATACAATACCAAATATATGTTTTGATGTGAACACCTTGAGTCAGTATATGGTGGAGCCCAGACATGTTCATCTAGTTGCAGCAAAACATGTGATAGGGTACATGAAAGGTACAATAGACTATGGACTCAAATATATAGCCGACCGTGACTCCAGATTATGTGGCTATACTGATTCAAATTGGGCAGGAAGTGTTGAAGATAGAAAGATCACTTCAGGATGTCATTTCAATTTGGGATCAAGTATGATCTCATGGATTGGTAGAAAGAAAACAAGTTTTTCCTTCAGTACAACAAATTTTGAGTACATTGTAGCATGTTCATCCTATAGCGAAGAAGTACGGCTTCACAAATTATTGGTAGGATTGTTTGATACCGACATGGATGCATCTGAGATCTATTGTGAAAACTAGATTTGCATCAAGTTGACAGAGAACCCAGTGTTTCCTGATAAGTCAAAACATATAGAGATAAAGTATCACTACATCTGGGACATGGTACAGAGAGAATTTGTGAAGCTACAATATTTTCCTACAAAGGAACAAGTTGTTGATGTGTCGATTAAGCCTCTGTCTCGTGTAAATTTTGAACAGATTCGAGACAAGCTTGGTCTAGTTCGAAAGGACCTCCCTGGAAAGAGGGAGTGATGATGAGACTATTATTGAGGATGAGATGGCAACAATATGCCAGTACAAAGCCAGTGTGCCTACAGATGTTGATGAGATCTGAATTTCACTTGTGGATGATAGTATCCTCTTTGAGGATGGTTCCGTGGACAAAAACACTCTATTGAGAGTGGTCCTAGCACTGATAGGCTGAGGACGGTCCATATTGATTGAGTTGTCCTCTCTGAGGAGGGTTTCATGGACAAGAACACTCTATTGAGAGTATTCCTAGAAATGATAGGCTGAGGGTGGTCTGCATTGATTGAGTGGTCCTCTATAAGGACGGTTTCATGGAAAAGAACACTCTATTGAGATTGTTCCTAACATTGATAGGCTGAGGATGGTCCGTTTTAATTGAGTGTTCCTCTTTGAGGAAGGTTCCATGGAAAAGAACACTCTATTGAGAGTGGTCCTAGCACTGACAGGATGAGGATGGTCCGGATTGATTGAGTGGTCCTCTCTAAGGATGATTCCGTGAAAAAGAACACTCTCTTGAGAGTGGTCCTAACACTGATAGGAGGAGGATGGTCCACGATGATTGGTAATGTATTTACTTGCAAACGAGTTCTTGCATTCACCTGCTTATGATGATGTTTCAAGATTTAATTATGTTGTGGGTGATTTATCTTAGTATTCATATACTGATAGTGCAGGTGATGCTCGAGATGATGTTAGAGATGTTGCTCGAGATGATTCCATAGATGATTCTCGAGATGATCTCAGAGATAATTATGCTGAAGACGATGCTAAAGAGATGATGATGCTTGAGATAATTCCATAGATGATGATGCTTGAGATGATTCCAGAGATGATGATGCTCGAGATGATGCCAGAGATGATGCTCGAGATGATTCCAGAGATGATGATGCTCAAGATGATACCATATGATATAGATATATGTGATGATGATGTTCCATGGATAATGATGATGTTGATGTAATTTTGAAAACGTCCTATGACATATAGATTCACCAGACAGTTGTACAAACATGTTGTTGTATTGTAGAATACCTTCCTTGTTAAGAGGGAGTGTTAAAGAAATGTAACTGCGGAATATATTCTATTTTGTATTATTACCCCTTTCAGAGATGTTGTTCCTCTAAATAAGTATGTCATTGACGTAATTTGTCATATAAATTCTTAAGGTAAAGACTCTGTTGTAAGTCGTTTCAGTAGTACCCACTAAAGTATTATTAAAATGTATTTTTGAGTCTTCCAAGGAAATTCGGCCCTGGAAGCAAGGAGAAGTTGACCCAGTTGGGTTATTAGGCCTCTCAAATGATCTGTATAAATAGGAGAGGAACCTCCCTCATTTGGACAAGTATAACACTTAAGAAGTTGCGCTAGAGAGAAAAGAGACAGTCCATCTGGAGGAGAGGAAGCAGTCTAGTCTTGTTATTGGTTCTTATAATGTTCTTGGGTGAAGTCTATATAGAGGAAGTTTTGTTGGGTTTTTCCCTACAAGGGTTTCCGAGGATAAATATTTGTGTTCTCTTTTGTTCTGTTGTGCTTGTTATTCTTTCAGAGATCCTTTTGTTTTGGTATAAAAACTATTAAAATCTTAACATATTTTTACATATAAAATTTCTATGTACGATTCTCTAATTTTAGCATACTAGAAGTCTAACACTAATAGCAATAATAAAATATTGTTAACATATATTGTCAATATAGATTTTTTAATATAAAATTTCATGTGTATAATTCTAATTTTAGCATACTAGGTATAATTTTTATAGCAATTCCTACTAATTTTGTAAGTTCATAGAATATCATCATAACTATTAAATGTAAATTTTAAGAGGAATAGTTGTAGATTATCTTAGGTAGTTTTTTGAATTAGAAATAATGTAGTAGTCCCAACAATCCAATACTTATTCCAATGAAGACCAAGCAAAGTAATGTTACCTAGACTAGGATTAATCCTCCCATCCAACTAGCAACCAAACTACTAGTAAAAAGAAAAGTAATGTTAGCTAGACTAGGATTAATCCTCCCATACAACTTGCAACCAAACTACTAGTTTTACTAGGAAACCTGTAAAGTTTCCTAGTCCTCCATGCCCGCAAATCCAATAAAAATAAAATTAATCACTCAACCTTCAAAGTTTAAGTATCAACCTCTAGGATTCAATTTCTAGCGCTCGTAGATTATTTTTCTCCTCAATTCCTTCTCTTCATAGTTCCAACAACCAACACCCATATCATCCCCCAAAATCCTTTTGAACCTCATCCTAACACTGCCTTCATCCCTTCTTGAGAAGGCCCTAGGAAGGTCAAAAAATCACATATAATAGATTTCCTACCTTTTTAATGGTATGAAAACCCACTTGTGAAAATATGATTTACAACAAGATCAATGAGCTAAGGGAATCATCACAACTCAATAAATTCGTAGACTATGCAGAAAAATAATGAAAAGAGCAAAATTAACACAGGAATAGTGTTAATAACTAAAGTTTCTATTACTTTCCAATATGTAAATATGTCTGGAATGTCAATATAATACAATAGGTGAAAATTGTTAGCCTTTTGAGGAAAATTGGAGGCATACATGTGGTACGATTAGATTGGACCTTAAAACCCCCCTAGGTGGACCAATGAGCTCCCAAACCACCTCAAATGGTCACAAACGACCATGTGAACATGGGTGAAGCATGATAGAAAATCAATGAAGGTAGAATAGGAATGTTGGAATGCATGGGGGAGTGGGAGTGGCTCTAGGAATCAATAAATGGTCCAAAAGAGAAAAAACACTCAAATACAATGCATGGGAACCTCTGATCAAACTGGTTCCTTGTTTTAAGGAGTGGGAGCACACCAAGGACTAAACTATCATAAATGAAAGTGCATGTTCCTGAATGATCAAATATGGGCAACTGCAAGCATTAATGAGTCCAAAACACCAAAATACCTAGCTTGACCAACATAACCAAGGTTTGGACCATATGACATAAGTACAAAACATACGAAAATGTGTCCTAGGTTTATGTGTTAGGATTTATAATCCTCCCTTTTCCAAACTAGTCTATTAGATTATATTTTCCTAACTTAGGAGTCATTTAGTTATTATTGGGTCCATTAGTACCATTGGGTCCACTTGGGATAATGGGGCCACCTATACCAGTCACTAGAGTGTGGGGAACACAAAGAGAGGTTAAATGCAACTTATTGCACCTGCATGAATCTGTTTATGTTCCTCCTAGACCAATACCTACAATTTAGGAGCCTCTAGGAGTGCCGGAACCAACCTCCTTCATGTTAGGATTATTAATCCTCCCTTGTCCAAATTTGGTCATATGTCTAAATTGGGAGTCATGTCTAAATCGGAAGTCCATCCAGTCTATTTATAGTCATTAACACCATTTTGGGTCCACTTGACCTAATTGGGGCACATGTTTCAGTTACTAAAGTGTGGGGAACACTAATTGAGGCTCACTGCCACTTACTGCACTTGATTGCATAAGTTTAGGAGTCTCCTAGATCAATCCCCACAATTTAGGAAGCCACTGGGAGTGCCAAAGCCAACCAAGGTCAGTTCACTTCAGTTAATGACTAGTCAAGCTAAGTTAGGAGTCAGTTACATTCAGTTCAAGTCCTCTACATTCAGTTAGCGCTAGGTTTACTTGACTGCACACATGTGGGGTGCATTTCTCACCTACCACAGTCAGTTAACCTTAGTCAACACTGAATGTAACACTTTAGTTGTGTTTTAGAGCTCCGATGAACTCCGGTTATGGTTTAGACAAGGTCAGTTAATCACTGAGTCCTCCAATAGTGATTTAGACAAGTTCTTGGTTACCTACAGTCAAGTAGAGTCTAATCAATTCAAACTTCCTCATGTGGATTCGAATTTCTTGTGGCTATTAAAGCCATTTTACTTCTTTGTAATTATCATCGGATTACTTTTTTTATTAATGAAAGCATTCACAGCTGCAAGCCTTTTGCACTGTTTCATTCTTCAATTGCTGAGTAAATTGTGAGATCTTCTTTGTGAGTTGTGTATTTGTCTACAGATCTATATGCTCAAATTTACATGGTATCAGAGCCTTGGTGGACAAGACTCCTCTCCTCCTTAGATCTCCAGCCAGATCAATTTTTTTTTCCAGTACTGCACCAGAAGCGGAGAATTTACCACTTAATATCCCAAGTTAAGAAATTGTTGATCAAGCTTGCTTGATCAAATATGTTGGGTGTGAAGGAAATTCCAAAAGTGCAGACAGATGACCTTACTTTGTATGTTTGATTGTGTGACAGGTTATCAGCTTCTCTTATAGCATTCACTACAAGCAGCCCTTTCTTCTCATTGCATTCGCTACAGCAGCTTAGTTCTTCCTATTGCATTCGAAATGGCTCATCAAATAGAGCCTCTCACTCCCTTCAACTATCACCAGTGGAAGTATGACATGAGAGTATTGCTCCACACCATGCATCTCTTCAGATTCATAGAAGAAACAGAGGAAGATCTAGAATTAGATAAAGACAAATCTAAGTACATGAACAGACTTGATGAAGCCATTCGTCTCATTCTCTCCTCAGTCGCTAGAGATATTCGATTTCACATCCAAGACTTGGACACTCCCAAGGAGGCTTGGGACAAACTTTCTTCCTTATTTGATAAGCATGATGAGATGAAGATCCATTAGCTAGAAAATGATCTGATAACTCTCAATCCATCTAATTTCGAATCTCTAAATGAAATCTTCTCAAAGTTCAAGAACCTGATATATCAGTTGAAGCAATGCAAAGTGAAGAAGGATGAAGATCAGTTCATCCTTGCCATTCTCACAAATCTCAATGCAGACTACTTAGTATTTGTATCCACCTTCCAAACAGTAAGGCTCACTACTCCAAACTGGAATATGCCCACTCTTAATGCCTTCATCCAATCTCTTATTTCTGAGAATGATAAATTGATCCAAATGGGGATCATTCGATCTCCCAAAGATATAGCTCTAGTTGCAAGAGGAGATAAGGTAGCGAATGACAAAGGAAAGCAAAGAGATGAGTCCCCTGTGAAGAAAGAGCAGTCAAAAGAACCTTCAGGTTCAAAGAGAAGCAAGAAGAATGGCAAAGGCAAGGTCCTCTGCTCTTACTGTGGAAGGGGCTGCCATTTCGAAAGCTCCTATATGAGAAGACAACTTGATGAAATGGCCCTTCTCTTGAAAAAGCACAACATTTCTGTACCTGCTAGCGCAAGGAAGGAAGACTCTGAAGAAGAAGAAGAAGAATACCAAAGGAAAAGGACATGCACTGAAGGCTTGCTGCACATCAGCACCTGTCTTCCTCATTGATTCTGGAGCTTCCAACCATATGGCTGCATCCATAGAATCATTATCTTCTTATCAGTCCTTTGATGGTCCTAGTATTTAGATGGGCAATAACAGTGTAGTAAAAACAAAAGGGAAGGGCTCTATCCAACTTGAACATGGAAGGTTCAAAGATGTGCTATTTGTTCCCTCCCTAGCTTCAAACCTGTTATCTATCTATCAGATGACCCATACTGGATCTCCAAAGCGAGTGATATTTGGTCCTGACTCAGTGGAGATCACAGATATATATACTGGGAGCATCATAGCAAAGGGTACTACAAATCATGCTTCAAAAGCATATGAGTTCTCACATTTCATGGATCCTTCAAAACCAGTGCACTCTCAGCAGCCACCTGCAAGGGAAGGTAAAATCATTGCATCTACTTCTTTTCCAGCTTCTACTAGTATTGCAGATCCATCTATATCAGTTTATGACATTGAGATTCAGGGTGACTCCGATCTAGATTCAGTCCCTACTTCCAAACTGGAAGCTAGGAAGATGATTGGAAACTCACCTGACACTCAGAAAGGAAAGACTATTGCGCTATGTCATGCTATTTTACCTCCTTCAGAGAGATGCAATAGACTTCCTATAAGATGCAATATGGCAAGGGCTCAGTCTTACTACATTCAGAAGAATGGATATGATCATACACCTATTCATTCAGCAAGAGACAAAGATTACATTCCTCCTTCCTCTCATCATCATTTTTGGAGAAGAAAGAGAAATCTACATGCCAGGCCCCAGAATACCTGTGCACAGCACACCATGCATGCTGCTTCACTACCTCACAGGGATGAAGATTGCAGCAACATATTTTCAAGTTTTTCAAACTTGAGACCTTATTCTACCTGCTTAGATAAAGGGAAGGATTTTTTCCCATGTGGTTTTTGCCCCGACTCCTTGTATTAAGCAGTTACTTTATTTTACTTGATGTAATGGGTGACCTATGGTCTTAGTTACCAGGGCCCACAGTTTGTCCAAGTTAGCATTGAGGGGGGGTGTTAGGATTATTAATCCTCCCTTGTCCAAATTTGGTCATATGTCTAAATTGGGAGTCATGTCTAAATCGGGAATCCATCCAGTCTATTTATAGTCATTAACACGATTGGGTCCACTTGACCTAATTGGGGCACATGTTTCAATTACTAAAGTGTGGGGAACACTAATTGAGGCTCACTGGCACTTATTGCACTTGATTGCATAAGTTTAGGAGTCTCCTAGATCAATCCCTACAATTTAGGAAGCCACTGGGAGTGCCGAAACCAACCAAGGTCAGTTCACTTCAGTTAATGACTAGTCAAGCTAAGTTAGGAGTTAGTTACATTCAGTTCAAGTCATCTACATTCAGTTAGCGCTAGGTTTACTTGACTGCACACATGTGGGGAGCATTTCTCACCTACCACAGTCAGTTAACCTTAGTCAACACTGAATGTAACACTTTAGTTGTGTTTTAGAGCTCCGATGAACTCCGGTTATGGTTTAGACAAGGTCAGTTAACCACTGAGTCCTCCGATAGTGATTTAGACAAGGTCTTGGTTACCTACAATCAAGTAGAGTCTAATCAATTTGAACTTCCTCATGTGGATTCGAATTGCTTGTGGCTATTAAATCCATTTTACTTCTTTGTAATTATCATCGGATTACTTTTTTGATTAATGAAAGCATTCACAGCTGCAAGCCTTTTGCACTGTTTCATTCTTCAATTGCTGAGTAAATTGTGAGCTCTTCTTTGTGAGTTGTGTATTTGTCTACAGATCTATATGCTCAAATTTACACTTCAGTTGTTGGTAGTTGGTAACTAGTCAATCTAAGTTATGATCCAGTTGCATTCAGTTAGATGTCCTCTAGTTCAGGTAGCACTAGTATTGCATGGATGCATGTGGGAAGGCTCCTATTCTCACCTAATTATCACCTACCACATCAATTGAAATATTTTAACGAGTATAACAGATGGAGAGACTGAATTAGACATATGGAGTTAGATAGTTAGCTTCGATAGTGACTTAGACACTTCTAGTTATCCATGTAGTCAAATTGAGTTGGTAGATTCGAATCATATCCACATGATTTGAATTCTCCTTTATGTAACATTGTTGTATACTTCTAGGATTGATTAAGTTTATACTGTAATTATACTGAGTAATACTTATCCATTTTCTATGAAATTTGTCTTGTTCAGAGTGTATTTTTTATTCCATTCCACTACACAATAATACAATTCAATTGCACTCATTTCCTGAAGATCAATGGAATAATAATTCAAACATGGTAGCATAGCCTCCTCAAGAAAGCATCAAGTCTATCCAATCTCCATTGTACACCGAAGGCAGCTGGGTTTCCACATACGTCCTGCAAAGTGTGCATTTCTAACTCTGGATTCATTCAGAGAAGTCTCTGTGGGTGTGACAGACCCTAAGAAAGTGTACATGTCAATATGGAAGGCTTGATTCTAACATAGTGAGATTTTTTTGTGTGTTTGTAGTGTTTTCTTACAGGTGCTACATAGCTTGATTGAAGAAATTGACTGATGAGAAGGATAATTGATGGATTATAAATCTTTCTTACCCCGGATCCTAACACCCTTCAACTATGTTGATTAGAGGGTAGACATGCAAGTCTCCTTGTGCAAGCTTGGCCTGTACAGGATGACAATGGGCAGAGAGACTCAACCTCATCATAATGCTGAGAAAAATAAGTTCTTGAACCGGTTGGATGAAGAATTTGGATTCCTTTGTGCTCACATCTCCAGGGATCTCCTCTGTCATATTGAGGGATTGAAGACTCCTAAAGAAGCTTGGGAGAAGCTTGGACTATTGTTTGGAAAGCAAGATGAGCTTCGGGGACACATATTGGAGAACATATAGCCTTACATCCTAGCAGTTTCGAGACTATCCAACAGTTTTTTACTAAATTCAAGTCTCTTACACTACAATGTAAGCAGTGCAGAATAGAGAGGAAGGATGAGCATCTTGTGCTCTTGGTGCTCAGTAAACTTGGTTCTAAGTATTCTGTCTTCACCTCTACCTCCATTTTGGAAGAGATTCCATCCCCAATTGGAATATGCCTTCACTTGATGGCTTTGTCGAGTCTTTAATATTGGAGCAAGACAAGCTATTCAAAATGGGAGTCCTCCAACCTTCTAAGAACCAAGCTCTTTTGATGTCGGACTCTACTAGTGTGAAAGCTAAAGGGAATCATGGGGGGAAGGATCCTAAAGCATCTGAATCGAAACCAAAAGAGATGTAAAAGTATTACGAAGGAGCTTTGGGCTCTAAAAGAAAGAAAAAGTTTGAAAAGACAAAGTGTCCTTATTGTATGAGGGGTTTTCATCCTGAAAGCCATTACATGAAGAAGTAGATCGACTAGTTGTCCACCTTCCTTGAAAATAACAACATTTCTCTTCCACATGGAGCAAAGAAGTCTAATGCTGGACCATAGACAGAATATCGTGAGAGGTGTCATGCATTGAAGGCTGGCCTTACTTAGTCAAAAGCTTATTTTATTGATTCTGGAGCATCCAACCACATGGTTTCCTCCAAGGAATCCTTCTCCGCCATCACACTATTAGGAGGACATAACATTCATAAGGGAGATGACTCCCAAATTTCAGTTGTCGGGATAGGTACAATTAAAATCCAGCATGGTGATTTTAAGAATGTTCTTCTGTGACCTCTCTTGCAGCAAATTTGTTGTATGTTTATCAGATGACCCATACAGTCTCTCCCAAGAGAGTTACATTCAACTTTGACTCAATTGAAATCACAAAAAAAGTTGTTGGAGAGATCATAACCAAAGGTATTGCTAATCATTCCACTAAGGCTTATGAGTTATCACATTTTTTCCTGTCTCGCCTCCTATAAATCTATTGACTCATGCTAACAACACTAGCAAGGTATGGCATGAGAGATTTGGGAATATCAATTTCAAATATCTCCAGCAACTCCACAATGATAAAAAAAGGTTTTTCTCTCATCCAAACTTTCGATGGAGTATCTCATGATTGCTTGGTAGGTAAGCATCCAGAGAAGAGGTATGAAGTTGGGAAGGCACATAGGGCTGCCTCTATACTTTATTTTATACATAGTGATGTGGCAGGACCAATGCCCACAACATCAATTAATGGCTGCAAGTATTTCCTTACTTTTATTTATGATTGTTCTAGGTTCTGTTGGATATACTTCATGAAACATAAATCAGAATTTTTTGAAATTTTTAAAGTTTTTAAAGTTTTAAAAGCTATGGTTGAGAATAGTTTCGGGAAAAAGATCAAGTCCATAAGATATGATAAGGGAGGTGAATACATTAAAAGAGAGTTCCAGCATTATTGTGAATAAGAAGGGATTCGAATGGAACACTCAGTTTCATACACACACAGTAGAATGGTGTGGTTGAAAGGAAAAATACATCACTGAAGGAGATGGAAACATGTCTTCTCCATGCCAAGAATATTCCTCCTCCTCTTTAGGTAGAAGCTGTAAATTGTGCTTCATACATACATAATAGAGTGTGTCATAAATCAGTGGTTGGGGCCACTCCATTCGAAGCACTGCATGAGAATAATCCCAATGTCTCTCACTTGAGATTTTTTGGTTCCAAATCTTGGGCCAAAATACACATTGATAAGAGAAAGCCCTTCCAATCCCAGAGTAGCGAATGCATTCTGCTGCGATATGCAGAGGATGAAAAAGTATACAAGTTGATGGAGGTTGCAACTAGTAAATTCTTCATTGAGCATAGTGTTCAGTTTGAAGAAGACCAATTGTCTGATCCACCACCATCTGAAGCACAAGAAGGTATAACCACTCTTCCACTAATTTTTTATGATGATAATTTCTTACATGTTTCAAATTCATATGAAGAGGATCAAGATCAACATGATCTTGATATTGAGGCTAAACCTCATGAGATTCTAGATCTAGATCCAACATCCATTCCAAACCAAAGGCCTAAGCCTAGATGGGCTCAAAAGCTCATTGTTGTAGTTGGGGATGGTGTTGGGAATATATAAGACAGAAGGAGAACAAGGTCCCAGTATTAGAATGAGCACGTTTCTCTCTCTCTCATAGATTCGCTCCCTATAGAGTGGTGCAACAAAGTTCCAGGAAAGTGCTACATGATGATAGCGAATGATCAACTATTTTGCCCACAAAAGAAGAAAAATGATCAGTCCCTACCTATTCCATACAAAAGAAAAACATACAACATCCATCATATAAAAAGTACATTGAGAGCTTCACATGCACAACTTCAGGATGCTGCTGCACAGAAGAACCATGTTGTTGCATAGTGCTGCAAATTGCAGCAGAGTTTATGCAAGTTATTTTCTAAGGAGGAAGTTTGTTTTCTTCTAAAACTAGCTTGTATTTCTTGTTCCTGCGTATTCTGGGGGGGGGGGGGGTCTCATGATTTTTTCCCCTATGTGCCTCCAAGACCAATCCATACAATTTAGGATCCACTAGGAGTGTTGGCAGCACCCTATGTGCCTCCTAGACCAATCCATACAATTTAGGAGCCACTGGGAGTGTTGGCACCAACATCCTTCAGTTATTGGTAGTTGGTAACTAGTCAAGCTAAGTTATGCTCCAATTACATTCAGTTAGATGTCCTCTAGTTCAGTTAGCATTAGTATTGCATGATTGCATGTGGGAAGGCGCCTATTCTCACCTACTTCTCAACTACCACATCAGTTCAACTATTTTAACTGATTATAACTGATGGAGAGATTGAATTAGAAAAATGGAGTTAGCTAGTTAGCTCTGATAATGACTTAGACACTTCTAGTTAGCTATGCAGTCAGATTGAGTGGGTAGATTCAAATCATATCCATGTGATTTGAATTCTCCTTTATGTAACACTGTTGTATACTGCTGGAATGATTGAATTTTATACTGTAATTATACTGAGCAATACTTATCCATTTTCTGTTAAATTTGTCTTGTTCAGTGTGTATTTTTCATTCCATTCCACTACACAATAATACAATTCAATTGCACTCATTTCCTAAAGATCAATGGCACACTAATTCAAATAGTATGTGACCATGGTACTAGGTGGTATGATTCTCTAACACCCCCCCTTAATCCCGACTTAGTGTAACCACATAAAAAATTGAGGCCTTGGAAACTAAGGCTCAAGTCACCTCTTACAAAAATTTATTTGTCCATATAATCAAGGTAAGGAGGAAAACCTCATGGGAACAAAACCTTCCCTCAAAATTGGACATGGAGAAAAATATGAAAGTGGATATCAGTCATCACCATGTGTCACTAACTCCAAGGAGTGACCTCATATAGGTGAATGTCTTCTCTGTGAAGTTCTTGGTGAAGATGTCAGTGGTTTTCTCTGCAGATGGGAAATACTGAAATGATATCACCTGCTCACTCATGCACCAAGCTCCGGATGTAGTGCATGTGTATCTCAATGTGTGTGGTCCTCCATCTCTGTACTGGATCAATGAAAATATTGATTGCGCTTTGATTTTCACACCAAAAAACAATGGGTGAATCAAATTCAAATCCAAGTTGTTTGTAGGAATACTTCAATCAATGCGGACACTGCTTGTTCCTCTAACCTGCATGGTACAAGTCTAGAACAAAAAGACCCAGCATCATATCCTTTCCCTAGATAACTGGTCTAATTGAATAAGCAACTCTCTTACCATAGATCTGGAATTTTGTCCTTGTTTCACTCATCTTGATGTGACCTACTACACCTGAAAAGAAACACAAGAAATAAGACAAGTGATGAGAGTAACAAGATAAATAAAAAATATGTATTAGTGATCAGGAGTCTAATAATAAGTGATCAAGATTAACATAAATCATACATGGGAAATGTAAATGCTTTTGTATTAAAATATGAAAAGAGAAATGTACAAACAAATCCTTGATGGAAATGGCTTTGTCTCCACAATGTCTTTGACACACTCACACAAATCTCAACTAGTACAAACTATTTCTCACACCACTCTCTCAAATTTTGCCTTTAAACCAGACTTCAATCCAACAACATAAGGATGCTCTTCTTGGTTTCCCTTCACATGGTCCATGAAGCTTTATTTTATAGGCCAAGGGAAGCCCAAATGAGTTGAGATATTTTGGGAAAAGGATAGGGAATTATCGCTATGTGCTAGGAGTTCGAGTGCCAACTCTCCCAAGTAGATAGGACCATCCTTCATGAGAGATTTCACTTGGAAGCTTCTCGAAACTTCTATTTTTTCTCATTAAACTTACTAGCGCTTCTTGCAATAAGGGTAAGTGTGTCAGTGCACCTTGTAGTAAAGGAAAGGGCGCCATCAGTGCCTACTACCAATTTGCAATAAGTGTCAGGGATGGATGGCGCTCTATGTCAGTAGGAAAAGTGCAC
Source organism: Pseudotsuga menziesii (assembly GCA_001517045.1). NCBI lineage: Eukaryota > Viridiplantae > Streptophyta > Pinopsida > Pinales > Pinaceae > Pseudotsuga > Pseudotsuga menziesii. Next base: position 357,544 of record LPNX010670080.1, read on the forward strand.
CAGGTAGGCTAGGAATGGAGCAAAAAGGGTCCAAAAGTGTTCTTGGCCAATGATTTTGAGGGATTGAAGCATTGGTACAGATTTTAGGTGCAACAAAATGCCCCCCCAAAGTATGAATCTAGAGGGATGTGATAGGGAAAATAATTTTCTAGATGTCATCCCAGTATCAGAGGGAAAAGAGAGACGAGTTTGCATTCAATGTAAGACCAGCAACCAACTATTTGACTCAATCATGGTTGTGGGCCAATACACTATAGATCCATGTGTGATGAATACGTCATGGTGACCAACAATACACTATAGATCCATGATCAATAAGACTGAAAACAAAACATGGTTATGGAACATACAAAGTAGATCCATGTTATCTGAACTCAATATTGGAGACAACCACCAAAGATACAATATGGATCCATGTCATGCCTTCAAATAATTCTCCATTGCAACTCGAGGATAGGCACATTTTCAGGTGAACACCTAACCACTCAGGGTCTTCATTCCAATCCCCAAACGATACGATTCTAACCATGCGAACAGATGTCCTGATGTCGAATATGGTAGAAACCACTTGATTATCAATCATTGATGTACACTATTAACTAGTGTGAGGGAGATCACCATTCATGTCAATGATTCCCAAGGTATCTAGTACATTCTCCCAAGTGTGAATAAATGACTTGGAGTTGAACACTTAGTAGAATATTCCACTCAGAGGTCATTGATGAAAACCTACTGTCGAAAGCAAGGAAACCTTCCATTGAGGCATGCAGGCTTCAAGGTACTTGACTTGGTTTCTAAGTCCAATTCCTAGATGATGTGTTGGAGCCGATAGGAATAGACTCTTCGAAGGAGGGCCATGATGATTCCCCCATCATCGAAACAAAACATGGAACAAAAGATGATGTTGAAGTGATGAAACAACCATAGGACTGACTCATATATGACCTACTTTAACAGAAGGTAAGGTAACTAAAGAGGTTGATTGCATAGGAGGTTCCCTTTGAAAATTGAATGACACGACAAATGACTTATAAAAATTGACATAAGGAGACAAAGACTAGGTGTAATGCAAGTACATGATGATGCAGTCTTTGAATTGAATCAAAGGAGTTGAATGACTCATGAAAGTGGATTGACTCGAGGACAAGATGAATACCCATATGTTTGAAAATGAAATTACAGACATGTGCCATGTTCAAAGGGGGATTATGATCTACCATAAATACAAATAAAAAGATACTTCACATTCCCTTAATTTCCCCATCTCGATAGATGAGTACCTCTTTTTGTTTTAACGAGTTCAAATAGGGTAACAAACACTCAATGTATCTCATCAGTTGATGAGTCTATTCTCACATATTTTATGAACTTGAGAAAGGAGGGGTTCATTCCCAGAAAGGGCTCGTCATCGTTTAATTTATGAGTCCGATGAAAGGTAAACTTAGTCGTCGATTCATGTTTAGAGAGTCTGAAATGACTAAGAAGACTCCAAGGTGGAATTTTTTGTAAATTTAGTACCCGAGGACCGAATAAGTATAAACTAATTTCCAGGAGAACTCTTCTAGTTGTGATAAACTAGAGTGAACATTTTTCATAAATGAGTCTAATCGATCTAAAAAAGGGGTAAACTATCATCAACTAAATGATCATTCAAATACTTTTATAAGCATGAAAGCATCAAGTTTGCTTGGCGATCTTTTCATATTTTAGGAGTCTTTTTTTATAATCTAGTTTTAACGAGTCTGAAAAGCAGTAAAATGTACTCGATACCTCTTCGCTGAGTTTTTAAGGAGCATGTCAAAGGTATAAAAGACGCTCGATACCTTTTCATCTTAGCCCGGAGTGTGAAATAGACAAAATAAAATCACTCATAGCCAAATATGTGATAAAAATGACCTAAAATCTTCGAAAACAGAGTTAGAACATGTTCACTTTGAAAACTATAGAAAATACATGTCAAAACCCTAAATATTTAAAAATTTGACTAATTATTTTTCAATAAAACAAATTGATATAAAAAAGGGGAATAGTGACTATGTTTTTACCATTGTAATTTTACCATATTGCTTGGGTGAATTTTGTGTAAACAGAGTGATTTTTAAATGAGGATTTCGGGAGCTTCGGACCATCTGAGGTCAAACCATTCGGATAAGGTAATAGGTAAAACTTATCCCTTCAAATTCATGGTGCCCTTTTTTAATTTTAAGTCTTTTTTTTGGTTTTTTGAGCATTTCTCCAAGGAGACAAAGTGTGCCCAGGACGACGCTTTTCTCCCTTTTGGGAGGTGCATTGACGCATGCCTCGAAAGAGGGAAAAACACCTAAGGCACTCTATCAACATGGGGAAAGAGCATTGGTGCTCTGTTCTCCTCCACGAAGAGCACCAATGGCTAGGTCACTTCAAAAAATAAAACAAATAATCACTATCTTGCAATTTTTCTTTCTTCCAAGGGTTTGATCATGCTTCTAATGGATGTTTAAATTGTTTTTGGTAGGAAAAAAACTCACAAAATGGCAATTTGGAAAGAAAGAAAACATGAGTTGGATGACCTTCAAGCGGCCAATGACCTAATGACTATGAGGGCCCTTCATGAGTGTGGGATTCTCAAAGACTTTAGAGTACCAGGGATGAGGGCATATGTGCGTCTATTGGAGCACTTGATCTGCATGTGGGACCTAGATCAACAACATTTCAAGGTCAAGACCCATATTTTGACTGTAGATGTGAAAACATCTATTTTTTGACTAGATTGTCTTGTAGGGGGATCCCAATAGTGCTAACAATTCCACGAGGCGGCGAGTTGTCTGTGGATTATTTTATTGATGAGTACTTCTTGGTGGTGACCCAGTCCCTAGGAGGGAAAATCCCCATTAAACACATAGTGGATCGGCCCCTAAGGACCATAGCGTTCATGATCGAGAATGTTGCGGGTAGTAGGTCATCCCACCTGACTACACAGGCACACATGATATATGCAATAAAGTGTATGGCTCTCACCATATTTAACCGGAGAGAGGGGTTACTAGTCAGCTTAAAGGATCAACTAACCAAATATCAGAGATGAAAGCTTAAACAGTTCAGCTATGGAGCTACAGTGGTATCTTTATTCTTGTATAGGGTGCCACTGATGAGACCTCAGGTACCATTGAGCAAGTTATATGTTGAGGACCCTCAAATGACCAGGTGGTTAGAGGCCATGGCACACCATGGTGGTGGCAGAGGCCCCAGGGTTACATATGGACCAGTCTTCTTTTAGTGGCTAAGAGTCCAACTACTGATGTTGGAGTACTATGCTTATGTTGGGGAAGATTTCAGGGATGACCCTAACCTTAAACTACCAAAGGGATATTAGTGGGACGACCGAGGTAAGAAACATATCACTATACATGTTTTTTGTTTTTATTTCATATTTCATTTTTTTATCATTATGATGTAATGCTAAGACATACAAAAATGTTTTGTATAGACATAGGTCCTTCTCGTCCGACATGAGCTTTGCCTATAGAAAGGCAAGGAGCAGTCAAATATATGGTTTTCAAGAATGCAGAGGCAGATGTGGAACTCCAGGAGATTGAGGAGAACCTCCAATGACTGACTGCAGGCATACCTAACATTTCTATTGAGGATCTTCCCAGGTGCTACCAATGACATACTACAGGAGTTTCAAGTTGTTTTGGGAGGCTACTTCGTCGGGTGGCTCGGTTTGTGATTTGCTATCATGAGCATGAGGATTATCCCATAGTGGCTCCCTCTTTTATGTACTAAAACTACACTAAAAGCTTCGAAGCTTCATTTTTTACCCTATTTATATGTACTTGAAACTGTGATAGTTCCAGACTTCGGGTGACTTTAAATCTTATGGCTTTAGTCTTTTTGTATCTTGACACTACTTGTATATATCTAAACTTTTTATTTACAGATGTGTGTGCAAATGTGCTATGGGAATGAATGTGTACCTATGTATCTATCTGTTTCCATGTATTAAATTGATGTTAAAATGAATTTAAACATGGGCAGGATACCAATCCAAGACAAAATTCGCTAAGGAATCTGCCACAGTATTAAAATGTCTCGGGATATGCTGATACGAAACCTGCTCAAAATACCTTTCCAAAAGCCTAACTCTTCGGAACATACAAAGGAGTAGGGGGTTTCAAATGGTGTAGACTCAGTTTAACTGGTGTACTACCAAATCCGAATCTATATAAATCCTTATCCAACTTACATTATTATCCATGGCTTCAGTTAATAAACCAATCACTACATGAAACTCTGGAAGGCTGTTTGTTGCAGGGCCCAAACAAGTTCCTCCCGAACTCACCAGATCACCGGTAGGAGAGTACAATACCCAGGTAGCTGACACAAGATTCAAGGTGTAATGATTAGCACCATCTGCGAAACTGACATAGGTGGTCATATGTTTGTTTTAAACATAGGACTACATAAGTAGGCTTGTGAAGGACGCATCTTACATTCACACTAAAATAACACTTCTCAAAAAACACACAACACTATATAAACAATATATACAACAAACCTATGCTAGATTTCCTAGTAATAGTATTTTTTAAGGTATAGCCCATTATGAGTCTCTCCCAAGGGTATCCCATCATAATTTATCAACTCATACGCACCTTTCTCTAAGACATGACTAACAATGTAAGGCCCATACCACATAGATTCCAACTTGCCATCTCCCAACTTGTCATATTTATGGTCATAAGTAAAGACTAGGTCACCTTTGTTGAAAGAGCGAGGTTAAACGGATCTTTCATATTGAGCTTTCATCCATCGTTTATGCACCTCATTTGCTAAGGTAGCATTGCGATGAGTCTTATCAATCTAGTTTAAATACAAGAAACATTATTCTTCTGGGGTGGTGTTCGGTAGTAGTTCCATAGCGAGTTTCAGGGAAGGGATTTTATGCTCTATAGGAAGATTAGCCTCTATTCCATATACCAACTAAAACAGTGTAAACCCAGTGGATGTCTTGATGGTGGTCTGGTAGGCCCATAATGAGGAAAATAGTTGCAAATTCCAGTTGGACTTGGCTTTTCCTACCATTCATTGAAGCATGGTTTTAAGACTTTATTGATAGCTTCAACCTGACCATTGGCTTGTGGATAGTAGGGTGTAGAGTTGTCATGGAAAAAACCTAGCTTAGCACTTAATTCTGACATCATCTTACTATGGAAGTTTGAATCGTGATCGGTCACGATGGCCCTAGGGATCCCGAATCTTGTATGGTTGAATAGAAAAAAAGAAGTTATTTTTCCATTTTGGAATAAGTAGGCATAACCTCAGCCCATTTAGTGAAATAGTAAATGACAAAAATAATATAACCATGCCCTCAGGCTAATGTAGGTCTATAATGCACGAAGTCGATTCCCCATTTTGCAAAGGGACCAATTGCGATGACAGGATGCAACGGAGAGGAATGGGTGCACATTTTTTATGTGAATAACTGGCAGGGTGGGAATTTCTTTAAGTCCTCTATGCAATCTTTAAAGATCGATGGCCAAAAATTCCTAGCACTTAATATTTTATTTGTAGTATCCATTCGAGAAAGATGATCACCACAAGCTCTAGTAGAGTGGCAATCATTCAAAACTATCTCAGCCTCTTCATGAGTTAAACAATGTCGTAATATTGTGTCAATGCCCTGAAAATATAGAGTATCATTATTAATGAGGTAGTATTTGGCATGGTGGTGGATGCGACGACGTTCATCACAGGTTGCATTGGGTTGAAACATTTGTGTGGAGATAGAGAATTAAATATCCATACCAGGGGTCAGACGTACTAATGAGGGACAAGGATTCATCGGGAAATGAATCGATGGGATTTGTTCCCTGAGTAATAAGGGGAAGATCACACATAATCTCAGTGAATACAAGAGACTTCCTATAACTAGATTTCGCAAATTCCAACTCAAATTCCTGGAGAATGACAATCTAGTGAGAGCATTTTCCACCAAGCACTTGACAATATGTAATACATGGGGTTAGAATACGCATATACCATGGTTGTTCAGAGCAAGGTGTAGTGATGGAACTTCTGGATTGCAATGGTCGTTGCAAGAGCTAATGTTCATGATCATGGTCACCTGTTTGAACCAAAACCATATCGATGGTGAATAGGGATGCAACCACATAAAGGGAATAATCCTTAGTCTAATTGGGTCATTGCAAAACAGGTGCATATGCGATGGCATGTTTGAGAGTATTGAACACATGTTGTGCCAGGTCATCCCAAACAAAGGGGGTATCCTTATTTAGTAAATGCATGAAACTGTGGGTTTTCTCGGTATAATTACAAACGAAACAATGTAAAAAGTTTTCCTTCTCTTGCAAACTTTGGAGTTCAGTAACATTTGTAGCAGCGGTTAAGGCCAAGATGGCTCGATCTTCAAAGGGTCTATGTGGATGACATCCTTGGACACAATAAAACCAAGGAGTCCACCAGTATCAACACAAAAAACATAGTTTTGTGGATTTAATCGGATGTTATAGTGGAGACATCTGAGAAAAATGGCTTGCAGATGGTCAACGTGGTGATGTTGCTGCTTCAAATGAGCAAGCATGTCATCAAGGTAGGATTCCACAATGTGTTTTATGTCATGGAAATCATAAGACATGGCACGTTGAAAGGTAGCATCAACGTTATTCAAACCAAAAGGTAACTTTATATAGGAGAAGGTCCCCCATGGACAAATAAAATTTGTTTTGTGTTGATCGGATGGGAGAATCTCAATCTAATTATAGCCAGAAAATCCATCCATGAATGAGAAAATGACACTTCCGATGTAGTTATCAATGATTTGATCAATGCATGGGGTGGGGAAATTGTCCTTGGGGACAAGCCCGGTTCAAATCCTGAAAATTGATACAAACCCTAATGTTACCCTATTTTTTGTTTACAGGGACGATGTTAGACACACATTCAGTCAAAGGTATGGGGTAGATAAAACCAACCTTAAGACATTTTTCAATCTCTTCCTTAATGGATGATACTTTCCTCAGATGTACTTGTCGAATTTTCTGATGAACTGGTTTGGCATTAGGGTAAGTCCTAATCTCCTGAAAAACGATGGAAGGATCTTTCCCTAGAATTTATTCGTATGTCCAAGTGAAAATATCTCTAAATTCTTTAAACAAAGTCATATAAGACTCTAGTTCTGAAGGGGAATAATTATGGTCTACATTGATGTTCTCTACAATGCTAGGATTCACTGATATATCAATGGAAATAGTTTTGGTAATATTACTCAAATTACCCTCGGACTCGAACCCATGGGTGAGTACTGGGGGTTGAGGATTAGTTACAATATCGGATGAAACCATTGTTGCAAGCTGGTCTTCTACCATATGGAAATTGTGAAGGAAAGAAGATCGGTGATGATGATATTTCTAGGGCATCTCATCTAAGGACATGAATTCCATGATGGACTCATCAGAGGGGAGTGTATGAAAAAGATAATCTAGAGATGGGGGGAGTTCTAACCACTATGGTAGGTGATACATATCTGAAGCCACCAAAAGATGATCACTATGGTGGTATCACTGGTGGATTGAATGTCCTGGTACATTTCTTCGAAAGGGATTACTGATGTCGAATCAACAATTTACCTTCCTTTATCTAGGATTTCGAAGCTAGAAGCGAATATCATGTTCACAGATGCTCTCTACGAAATAGGAGGAGGATTGGACAACGAAAAGACTCCCATGAGTAAGGAATCCTTGAGAATACCTACTCCAATGTTCTGATATTGAGGGGATGAAGAAGCCAAAAGTGGAACATTGTTTGCAGTATTGGAAGTCGCATCTGATGAACATAAATTTAGTTGGTTTGGAATGGGAACTGAACTACTAGAAATATAGATGAAGCAATGACTTGCATCGCATAGAACCAATTTCGACCTAGAAGAAGATTCTAGTCTAAAGGAGCATTGACAGCTTCAACGTGAATGGAGACTGATTTCCCCCCTAGTTCTACCTGGAGAGAAGGCCGCAAATTATAAGGTTGAAATCCATGACCATCAAAATCCTTTAATGTCATGGGTGAACGGTTGATATAGGGAGAGCCAATAGCTCTACAGCAGGATAAAGGCATGACTGAAGTTGAAGCTCCCTCGTCCAAAACGGTATGGCGGATTACTTTCCCAATAAATTTCGTAGATAATTGGAAAGATAATTGATGGGAGAGCCTAGACTTAAAGTAATCCAGTCTGAAGGCGATAATGTTATTGTGTTCAGGATCCATCACTCCAAGAACTGATAACAATTTCTTCTGTTGTGTAGGGCACGTTTGGAGTACTTCGACAGTCGACATAGTGCACGCTTCTTAACAAATATTTGCAACTATATTATAGTACTGGGTGGCTCGTGCGTTAGGATTAAGTACAGATGTTTGAAGTATAGTCTTAGATGGACGAAAAATTACATCAAGAACAGGTTTTTCAGTTTGAAGACCATTAGTAGGAGGGGGGGGGGTTGTTGGAGTTTTATTGAGATTAACTGATTCACTTGACATCATTTTAACTTCATCTATGGAAGAAGAAGAAGGCATGTGCAAGGATTGATGGTCAATCAATTGTTGTTGGGTAGGGAATGGATCTATAAGGACTGCTGGGGTGGGGGTATTTTTAAGAAATTTATTGACTTCCTCATGACGAGGACACTCTTTGATGAAGTGGTCACCTCCACATATAAGGTAGGGAAATTTTACCTTTCTCTTGTTTTTGGAGTCAACATTAGGGTTCTGTGTTTTATTACCATCTTGCTAGTTCTTATATTTCTTGAATTTATTCTTGCATTTCTTCTTTCCTCCCAAATATTCTGAGGATTGAACCGCATTCTCTTTGGTTGAAACAACAGGAGGTGAAGCAGTTTTGGGGTTTGAAACGGTTTGACTAGTAGACGTGGCTTATTGGTTTTTTCTTTTTCAAGGATTTGGACGTCGATTGTGTTTGAACAGAACCAAGAACACCATCAGTGGGTGGCTCCATTGAAGGTCTTGAAGGGTCTGAGGTAGGACAAGGAGCATGAGGAATTAGGTCGTACAAAGTGCTTGACTGGGAATAAACCAAGTCAAGGTACTGAGCATGACTGATAGCTTGCTCTCGGTAACAACACCTCCCATGGCAACATCCATAGAAATGGGGGAAAGGAAAGACTTATTAAACCAATCGATGAGTAACTAATTGGGAATGGGATCCTTAATCAACCTATGTCATTGTCTCCACTCATGTATATGGCCGGATATATGAGTAGAAATGGTCTGGCGAAGTGAGGTCAAAAAGTGTGTACCTGTCTCATATCGGATTGGAAATTGAAAATGAGTTAAGAAGGCCATTGCTAAGGTGTTTAAATCCCGAAGGGAATGCTGAGGTATCTCAATATACCATTTTGTAGCTACCCTAGTGATATTTATCTAAAACAAACGTAGACGGATTGAACCATCCATCAAAGAATTAGATGAGCACCACAAATGAAATTTCATAGGGTCTTCACCAGGTTTTTCATTGAATTTAGTTATATTAAAGGGTAACTTAACCAAAATGGTCAGCCATGAGGGATCATGGTGGATAGGATCGTTGATCGATTTGGACAGATCTTGCAGATCTAAGGTAGCCAAAAATGGTAATTGTTGATTAGGCTGAGGACACCCGTAATACTGATAAGTCATATGTCGACCAGTAGAGCCATAAGGATATTGATAAATAGACATAGATAATATTTCCACAACCCCTATTGGTGTTCGAATGACCCTCTTGAGCGTGGGTAGGTGGTGGGTCTCTCGAGGGAGATGGGCCTCCAGGGGATGGGCCTCCATATGGTAGGCCTACAGGTGATGGACCTCTAGATGGTGGACCTCCAGGTGGTGGGCCTCCAGGTGGTAGGCCTCCAGGTGGCAGACCTCCAGGTGGACCTATAGGTGGTGGTCATCTAGGTGAGCCTCCAAAACTCCTAGTTGTATTCATTAATGGTCCCCCGGGCATAGGGACATTTGACCAATTAGGTTTCACCCATGGGATATAAGCATTTTTGGGGTAGGGCATCCCAATATAAACAACCCCTAACGGTGCAGGTTGATAGGTTTGATGGACCACATGTGGTGGATTTCTTGGTTAGGTATAACCCCAAGAAGGTTGGTTAATGGTGGGTTGAACCCATGAAGGTTGTCTCGAACCAGAAGAGGGAATAACCATGTTGGTGTTCGTAGGAAGAGTACTAACTGCTGGTTTTCCTACTACTAAGATTTTTTGCATCCTAGAAATGGTTCCCCTGGCAGGCAAAATAACTTGGGATGGAGGTTTTCCCCCAGGTGTGGAAGCTATAAGGGAATTAGAAACCGATGGGAGATTCTAAGTGGGCGATGTAGGAATGGAGGTTTCACCTGGATCATGAATAACCACATTTGGAGCTGGTGACCCTGAATTAAGAGCCACATGCAATGGTGAAAGGGAATGGTATCCAGGTGGGGTGATTTCCAAAACATGGGGTAGAGGAGAAATACTTCTCCTCTTTATATTCTCTCCTAGGTGATGCAAACAATCGATATTTTCTCGAACTAGTCTAAAGAATTCTTCACTCGGTGGAATTTCTCGAACGGGGGTAATATAAGATGGTTGAGTGGTCCCATATTTAGAAATGGCATGACCTAGAGAAGTTTCTGAAAAAGGAGCAGCTGGATCAAACTCTGCTGCCATAGTATCATCTGATGGGTGATTGAACACCCAATATGGTGCACCATGCTGACCTTTTGTTCGAAAATGAAAAGTGGTGTCTTCTATAGAAGGTTGTTGGATTATGACAAGGATTTGAAAGGAGGAAATTTCTTCCCCAAATTCAATGAATGGAACTCCTTCTACATGTGAATCATTCATAGCTATTTGGTCCATGGTTTCACCTTTTCTTCCTTCCATGGCAGGAGGAGAGTTAGGTGGTAAACCCTGCAACCTGGGAGATCATCTCACAGGTAAATCAACCAGGGTGTTGGTCGAATATTTCTACTCTAAATATCTATACAAGTAAGAGATCACACACAAACAATCCTACCCAAGCTAAGGTCATAAGAAAACTTAAATTATAGGAGGGGCTGCTAAAAGTCGGTTCCTCACTAGGATTGTTAAGTAGTTACAACTCACGATATACCGTAGGGTCCAACAGTAAAATGTGATAAGGAGGATTGGGCTTGTACCCTTTCCTGAATACCTGACTACCTGGACAACACATGCGTAGTAGCTCCCCGAGTGTTTTTCTTGGTGTATTTATCCAACAAGATGACCAAAAGTATTTTCTCAGTTGGATGGGTATCCTAGAGGGGTCTCTCGATATACACTAGGTACGTGGGAGCTCAAATCCGTATTAGTGTTGTCTAATGCACAATCGTTCGAAAGTGGCCTTCTGATATACCACTGAGTACGTGAAGTACCTTTTGATATACCTCAAGGGTACGTGAAAGGTTGTTCGATATACCAACAATACATGGAAGAACCACACGATCCTCGAGATGCAGTGTAGGAAAATAACGACAGCTCCTATGTTTTAAGACGTCGAAACATGTCTCTCTCCTATCACTCAAATTACTAGAAAATTTTAGCCTAAAATACCGTTGGTTTTATCTTGATGGTTAGTGAATGTTTGTGGAATGTGGATCAAGATGCAACGTTAAGAAGTAGATACAAAGCAACTCTTCTCTTTGATGAATGGCACTTAGAGTAAGGGATAAAATTTTCTCTTTCCAAAACAAAGATACTATGCAACTTTCAATGATTTAACTTCAAGATTTTTTAAAAAATTTCCAAACACACAAGAATTTATGACACTAAGCCTAAAAGATAGCTGAAAGGAGAAATAAGGAACAACTTTTAACGCCTAGAAAACTATGCTTTCTCAATCAAATGCATAAAGAAGTATTCTTCTAACTACCCATGCAAGCCAAGGGAAATCAAAACAAAACAAGCAAACAATTTTTGTCTTTTATATGATTTGAAAAAAGGAAGAAATCTAGATGACTATACTTAAATAATTGTAAAGAAACTAAAGATATTATTTTCTCATAAAACTAAGGTCACTTCTAGGGAACCAATCAAACAAACCATGTACCCAAAACTGCAATTCATGGCATAATTTTTTCAATTTCTAAGCTTCCTATCAATGGGAAATTCTATATCTGAACTCAAGAAGGGAGATCATAATACTAGGTCATCAAAATTAATAGTAAGACAGAATGCAAATCCATAATCAATAAAAGACAAAACAAAAAAATCTAAAGAACAATATTTAAGACAAGGGATGGCCTACCTCGGCGCACTTTGAGAGGCTGCACCAGGGTGCCAGGAAGGTGTCAGTGCACGTTGTATACTTGGTAAAGGTGCCAACGACGCTCAATGCAATCAGTGAACTGGCGCCAGTGGCACTACTTGTTAGAATGTAGAAGGCACCAGAGTATGGTTGGTGCTCTGTCAAGCCTACCCAGGGGCGCCAACGATTCCTCGGACTTGAAAAAACCACTAACCTGCAAAAGAAACCAATTATGGATCACGCTGGAATACTAGTGAGGCAAAACACACATCACAAGAGGCAATTGAAAGGATGGTAAGGTGGATCACTCACCTTAACAACTCAAATGAGTTAAGCAAACAAGAATCACAACTTTTCAAGAAAAATGTAATAAAAAATCTCAAATCTAGATGGATCTACTCCATATATTATCGGATCTATCCCATATATAACTGGATTTTTCCCCATTATGGTCACCAAATTTTGTTTGTAGGAATACTTCAACCAATGCAAACACTGCTTGTCCCTCTAACCTGCATGGTACAAGTCTAGAACAAAAAGACACATCAACATATCGTTTCCCTAGATAACTGATCTACTTGAATAAGCAACTCTCTTACCATAGATCTCAAAGTTTGTCCTTGTTTCATTGTTCTTGATGTGATCTACTATACCTTCAAAGAAACACAGGAAACAAGACAAGTGATGAGATTAACAAGATAAATAAAAAATCTAAATTAGTGACCAAGGATTCCAATAATAAATGATCAAGATTAAAATATGAAAAGAGAAAGATACAAACAAAGCCTTGATTTCAATAACTTTGTCTCCACAAGGTATTTGACACACTCACACAACTCTCAACTAGTACAAACTCTTGCTCACACCACTCTCTCAAAATTTTCTTCTACACCAAACTTCAATCCATCAACATAAGGATGCTCTTCTTGGTCTCCCTTCACATGGTCCATGAAGCTTTCTTTTATAGGCCAAGGGAATCCCAAATGAGTTGAGATATTTTGGGAAGAGGATAGGGAATAATCCCTATGTGCTAGGAGGTCAAGTGCCGTCTCTCTCAAGAATATAGGATCATCCTCCACAAGATCTTTCACTTGGAAGCTTCTCGAAACTTCTATTTTTGACTCCTTAAGCTTGTTGGCACTTCTTTCAATAAGGGTAAGTGCACTAACACACCTTGTAGTGAAGGAAAGGGAACCACCGGTGCCTACTGCCAATGTGCAACAAGTGTCAGGGATGGATGGCACTCTGTGTCAGAAGGAAAAGTGCGCCATCCAGGCTAGGAATGGAGAAAAAAGGATCCAAAAGAGTTCTTGGACATTGATTTTGAGGGATCAAAGCATTCGTTCAGATTTTAAGTGCAATAAATCTCTCCAAGAATACCTTGCAACCACACACATTGTGTAGGTTCATTCACTAATCCTCTGCACTCAACCTCAACTGATGAAAGGGATATAGTGTGTTTTTTCTTAATTGACCAGCATATGGGACCATGTGCAAGCGTGAAGACACAACCAAAAGTGGAATTTCTGTCAATGCAATCTCTAGCCCAATTAGAATCAGTAAATCCAACTAGTTCTAGTGGAGAACTAGCAACATAGTGTATCCTGAATTTTTTGTTTCCTTTTACATAATGCAAGATACTCTTATTAGCCTTACAATGGATCTCGTGAGGATCTTGCATATATATTGCAACAACACCTACTGCATAAGCAAAATCATGTTGGGTGTGTGTGAGATACAGTAAGATCCCAACTAGTTGTCGATATAGTGAGTTGTCCACCAATGGAGATAAAATGAAATCACCTAGTTTCACTCCTGAAAGGAAGGGACACTTGGCTACCATACATTCATCCATTTTGAAATTAAATAACATGTATGCCGAATTATGGAGCATAATTTAATGCATGCACCATATTGCTCAATCTCCAATCCAAGAAATTGTTTCAACAATCCAAGGCCAGTCATTGAAAACACATTATGTAATGAAGAGTTAATTGAACCTATATCAGCAATGAAACTTCTAGTGATCAAAATATCATCAAATATGGTACTATGACCTACAGTGAATCACCTATATGCTTAAAATATACATTAGGATTAGATTTGCATCCTTCAAATCCTAGTGATATAAGAAAGTTGTCCATCTTGGCATACCAAACCCTGGGGGATTGCTTGAGGCCATAGAGAGACTTATTCAACCTTCAAACAAGTGAAGGATCATGAATGAATCCTATAGACTTCTACATATAAATATCCTCATGAATCTCACCATGAATAAAATCACTCGTCACATCCATGTGGTGAACCTCCCATCGCTTAGATGCAACAATGGCCAAAACTAGCCTGATAGAGTCCATCTTTGCAACCGACGCAAATGTCCCTGTATATTCCACTCCTTGGACTTGAGAGAAGCCATTTGAAACAAAATTAGACTTTTAATTGATATCAGAACCATCAGCAGCCACTTTGGTCCTATAGACCCACTTACATTTCATTAGTTTCCTCTTGGAAGGTAGAGGAAACAACTCCCAAGTTTCATTGTCTTGCAAAGAATTGAACTCTTCTTGGATGGTTGTTTGACATATTGGGTCATGTGATTATTACTCATATGACTGAGGATCATATCCAATCATCATGAAGAACCTCTCTAAAATATTCAATTCACAAGTGGAGAAAGAATTGTGAAATTGAGATCTAGTCTTCCTAGAGTCTAGTGGATCTCCAACAAGATCACCAGTTGCTTGAATGGTTTTCTCATCCCACTTTGGAATTATGGGTGAGTCATGATATACATTCCTGTCATAATATTCATCCTCAATACCAGAATAAGAAAAATTAGAGAAATAATCATCACTTACATCATCATTGAGTGGAGGGTGTGAGCATTCCCCCTTGACTAGTTCGATCTCCTGCATGGGCTCTTCTTCGAACTGTACACTTATTTCAATGAATTTTTTCTGAGATGAGGGATCAAATATATTTATCCCTTTGCATATTTAGAATATCCAACCATAACAGACTCCTTTCTTTGAGGTTGCAAATACTTTCTCTTCTCGGGAGAAATTCTATCCCAAGCCTTTGAGCCAAAAACCCTGAAATGAGAAACATTGGGCTTGTAACTAACCCAAGCCTAAAATGGGGTTTTGTCGTCCAATGATTTGTGTGGAAATATTTTCTTAACATATGCATAAAAATTTATGGATTCATCCCATAGATTAGGAGACAAATCCTTATCCTCCATCATGCATGTAGCCATCTATTTCAGTGCTCTGTTCTTGCGCTCTACAACACCATTTTGTTGTGGTGTGTAGGGAATAGAATGTTGCATATAAATGCCACTTCCATGAAATAGATGTTGTAGGTTCTTATTGACATACTCCTTTCCATTATAAGTCCCAAGGACCTTGATTTTATTCCCACTCAAGTTTTCTATCAAATCCTTGAACACCCAACAGTACCTTGAGAAATCATCTATGAAAGTCAACACATAAATTGAATTCCCATAGGAGGGTGTGGGAAGAGGACCTATCATATCTAAATGGATATGATCAATGAATTGGAAATCCATCATTTCCTTTCCCTTATCATATTTGTGCTCAACATGTTTCTCCACTATGAAACCCTTGCATGTGCCTTTGGAAAACTTGATACTTGGAAGTCCTTCAACCATGTCTTATTTGATTAGTGATTGAATATACCCGTAGGTTAGGTGTCCAAACCTCTCATGCCATAGTTTTCTATTCTCATTGGCATGTGATAGGACCACATTCCCTTAGGAGTAAGTAAGGAAGTGAGAGAACTTATACATCCTTGAATCATGGTCAGCAAAACCCACTACAACAACGTGTCTTGTAGAAATTTCTGAAATCTCCACATAATTTTGAGTAAATGTTACTCTCTTGGATATACCTATGTATGTAACTCGATAGATAGAGAGTAGGTTTGTTGCAAGTTCAGGAACATACACCACATTGTTGAAGTACCCATTGTCGAGGTTGATCATTGCAATCCCTTTGGATGGGATCTCAGAGTCATCACCCTTAAGAATGGATGGACCACTATAAGGATGTAGGTCCGAGAACGAGTCTTGTATAGAATCCATTTTCCTTGAGTCACATTAATCTAAGATGAAGGAATAAGAGTCTAAAGGTCCAACAACCAGTGCATGGTATCTATCCTTTTTCTTTGATCTTGAACCTCCCTGTTTCTTCCTTCCACCTTTTGGTAGTGGGATGGTGTTCTCCTCAAGGAGTTGCACCATCATGTCAATGGTTTTCTTCATGCATGCACTCTCTAGATTCCAACCTTTTGTGACAATAAGTGCATTTTTTTCTCTTGCTTCTTCTTTTCTTTGTCCTTTCTAGGATTCAAACCCCCATCTAAATATTTTGGCTTCTCCTACTTCTTCTTCTCTTGTTGCTTCGAATATTTGGATTTCTTCTTGCCTTTGGCTTGATTTGAAACACCTGCAACAAGGGCTTGATTTGATGGTACCCATTTGCACCAATTTGATTTTATGTTACCCATTTGCACCAATTTGTCTTGTTCCTGAGTCATGAACTCCATGAAGTCTGTCAATGAAGGCATTCTCCAATTTTGAACTGTCTACTTGCCTAAGTGGAATGTGGAGACAAACACCGAATACTTAGGGCCTAGCTTCAAAAGAATGGGAAATATAATTTTCTCCTCTTTCTTCTCAATGCCACACTATTTCAGCCGAAGTACCAAGGATTTGAACTTTGTGAAGAAATTCTGGATCGTCTCAAAGTGAGTAGGCCTCAATGAAATCAACTCATTTTCGAGATAGTGTCCTCTCATCTCATCAATCTTCCCAAACAATGACTTGATCTTGATCCATAATTCATTGGGTGTAGTAATATTTCCTACATGGATGATAATATCCCTCGAAATACTGAGACAAATCATCCTGAATGCCTCATCCCTGTTGAAGTACTTCGATTTGTCCATAGCGGAGTTGGGATCGTTCTCAGTCCTTATGGTGACTCTGTAGAGGCCTTTTGACCTCATCTGGATCACCATTTCATACTTCCATTAAAAATAATTGAATGGGGTAATCAAGACATGAGTCTTATCCATTTCTCCTTGTGCACTAAGTGACAAAGACACCAGAACTACCTACAATGAAAACACTCGATTGTTTCTGGAAGAGACCCTAGATATCAACTCACCTCTCTGAATTCTATTTGAAACTCCAAATATATTTGATACCATGTGAAAATTTGATTCACAACAATATCTAGGAGCTAATGGAATCCTCACAAGTCAAGAAATTCGCAGACTATGCAGAAAAAATAGTGAAAAGTGAAAAATAAACACATAGGAATAGTGACAATAATTGAAGTTTCTATTATTTTATAATATGTAAATATGTCTGGAACATCAATATAATACAATAGGTAAAAATCATTAGTCGTTGTAGGAAAATTGGAGGCATACATGTGGCATGCTTAGATTGGACCTCAAAACCCCTCTAGGTGGACCAATGCGATCCCAAACCATCTAAAACAGTAACAAATTGCCATGTGAATGTTGGTGAAGCATTCTAGGACATAAATGAGGGTAGGATAGGTGTTTTTGGGTGCATGGGTGAGTGGGAGTGGCTCTAAGCAGCAATAAATGGTCTAAAAGAGCCAAAAACACTCAAATACAATGCATGGGTGCCTCTGGTCAAACCAGTTCCCTATTTTAAGGATTGGGAGTGCACCAGGGACTAAAGTGGCATAAACGAGGGTGAATGTGTCTCTTGAATGATCAAATATGGGCTCTTGGGTGCATTAATGAGTCCAAAACACCAAAATACCTTGCTTGGCCAACATAACCAAGGTTTGGACCATATGAAATAAGTACAAATCAAATGAAAATGTGTTCTAGGTGTATGTGACCATTGTACTAAGTGGTATGATTCTATAACACCACTCAACAAGGTAGGCTCTCTCATCCACTCAACTCATATATCATACATCCAAATATAATGAAATAACAAAATATCAACCTATCATAATTATTCTTAGGAAATCCAATTATCACTCACATCAATGCATGCTCGATATCCATTAAATTAATCAAGTTATACAATTATGTGAAAATTAGAATAAATGCATACTAAATGAAAACTAAATGAAATGCAATTGATACAATACAAATGAGATATAATCAATACTACGACGATGTAATGAACCAACATGGAATTTCATTAATGCAAACACAAATGAATGTTGATTATAATACTATAATTTAGTCATTATTACATCCATCAATGATTATTAATAATAACAATTTAGTCACCAATAATTAATAAATAGTACTAGTGTACACACACAAGGTATGTCTACATGGCTAACATACATGTAACTTGTACATGTACTATATGTAACCATCACCACCTCTGATACATAGTTGTTAAATGACAAGACAACAATAACCACATGCAAGGTAGGGTAACCACACTTGAAACATAATAATCTAGTAATAGAAACACTATGCAATCTTATTAACTAGTAATAGAAACACTATGCAATCTTATTAACTATGTCACAACATGTCAGTGCAAATAAAACATTATACTTAGGTTTACCTTAATGAATTTAGCAATTTACATGTGAAAGGAACCAAGTACAACAAAGTGGCATCTAAAATACTAAATAGCATCCTTACTAATCTAAATCACCCTTCCTTCCTAACCTGCTTCCAACTTCCACTTCATATCCATTCCTCCTTTAGAATATCATGGAGTGTCAACTATATTTACCTAATCCTAGATATAACTTGTAAGTAGAGGCACTGACTAAGTCAACCTAACTTCCAAGCATCCAGTACTTAATAGTTGCCATCACTCAAATTGGGGAGAATGGCTTAACATGAGAGTCCCACGAATCCAAGTTTTAGAGGATAAGCAGTGGGAAATACCTCCAACCCTCCTAATGTAAATACGGTCAATGCCCTATACGTAATAACACTATGATACTATTTTCATTCTTAGAGTTGCGTCATCAAATTACCAATTTGGGTAACTTGGTTTATCGCATAAACTTGCACTGACCCCATATCATAGCAATGTATTGAACCAATAAATAATTCATGAAATAATGCCTCATACTTTACCCTTTATTTGTTAATGTCTACGACATCCAGCTAAATTTAGTATCATGGCATATGGCTATCACTTAGCCTCTCTAACCTATGGGTTAGTCTCATCCAAAACATAATATCATCTATAATCTTTCATTATTTTCAAGTAATTATCATTTATCAACTATTAGTCAATATAAACAAGTTAATATATCCATCATGTGCATGGCATTCATTTATTCATTTAATCATAACATGCATTGCTATCCATGTACCCTATCATTCCATTTAATTTTTCATACAGGAAGTAATTCACATGACTATCATCATTAATGATATAAACAATAAAACATAATTGCCACATATAGGTAGGTTCTAAATCCACACTTATAGTTTTCTTAGTTGAGATGATTCCAACAAATAAAAATCAAAGAAATATAATATAGTCTTAATGTTGTTTATCTATCTAATCAAAATATAGGGCGTTACGTACACTCACCCTTTGGGAAATTTTGCCTTGAAGTTACAATAAAAAAAATAGCATAACCAATATGACATATGGTTTATGCCTCTTCCTTGGTAGTAGATCCTGGATTTACTTGTCCCATTGGACCTTAACCTATTCCACTAGTATATGCCTAAGATGTTGTACCTTATAGTCCAATATGTGTGATGGTTCGACCATGAAGGTTCCCTCATCCCAAGCCTACAGTTCCTTCACATTTAGTTTGTTAGATTTGTTAGCAATATAATTGTGTTATATAGATACATAAAAAACAACATGAGTTTTTTGCAAATGATGTGACAGTGTGAGGTGATACACAACTAGTCCAATTATTTCCAAGATTTTAAATGGACCTATAAAGTGAGGTGATAATTTTGTTCCTTTTCCAAACCAAATAGTACTCTTTAGGTCTAATACATATAAAAACATTGTCTCCAACATTATAAATTTGGTCAGTTCTACGAGCATCAACATAACTCTTCTACCAATCTTGTGCTTCCTTTAACTATTTCGAATTACCCGCTCTTCCATATCTTGAACAAATTATGGTCCTATGATCACTTATTCCTCTAACATATCCCAACTCAACAACATTATGCATGGCATTCCATATAGAGCCTGATAAGGTGGTATTCCAATATAGCTATCGTAATTTTCATTATAAGAAAATTCCACTAAAGGTAAGTATTTTTCGCAATGGATATGTTGGTCCGTAACATAAAACCTAAGCATGTATTCAATTACTTTATTAACTCTCTATGTTTTTCCATACATCCATTATAATCTTTTCCAAAACCTGGATGGAACCTAGAGTCTCTATGTGATTTGATATTTTTGGGTAACACCTGAAGGTAAATTATCTTACTTTTAAATACCATTGCCACATCTACAACATCATAATATTCCATGCCTGAAATAAAATGGGTGCTTATGGTTATCCTATCAACTACAGCTAAAATAGAATCATGTATTAGATATGTGAGAGTCAATCCTTAAAAAAAATCCATGTAAATGACTTCCCACTTAACATAGGAATGTAATGAGGTTGCAAGAGACCTAGTGGGTGGTGGTGATTGGTATTTACTTGCTGGCACTCAAGGCACTCAATAAAAAATTGCACTACATCATGATTTATGTCTACTCAAAAGAAGAGCGTCTTCATGTCTACATAAATCTTCTTCACACCTTGATGTGCATAATAAAGTTCTCTATGTGATTCCTTGAGAATAATGCTTCTAATATCTCCTTCTTTTGGTATATGCATCCTCCCTTGAAATTGGAATACTTCATCTTCCTCCAGTTCATACCCTTCAAATTTAGGTTCTTATAGGCTCCTACTCTAAAGTACTTATGTAACCTTTATGTACCAACTATCTCCAATAAGTTTTCCTAGCACACTCTCCCTTAAGTCAACCTTCAAGTGTACTAAGGAGAATATCCTCAGTCTTCTACAAGGGAAATCTAGGGATACACTATCTTTTCTCTCGATGTAAGATATTGAAAGTCATACTCACTCATAAATTCACTCCATCATCTCTATATATCATTTAAATCTCTATGCACAAAGAGATACTTCAATATTTAGTGATCATACTTGAGCACAAAGATGTGTCCTACAAGATCATGCCTCCAATAATTTAATGCTAACATTCCAATTTCCAACACTAAGTCATGTGTGGCATAAATATCTTCATAAGTATTCAATTTCCTTGGATGTATAAGCTATTAATCCACCTTCTTGCATCAACATAGTTCCCAATCCTTTCTTTGAGGCATTCATGCAAACTGTAAATTCCTTGTACATACTAAGCACTCATAGGATTGGTGCACTAGTCAGTAGTATCTTAAGATTAGTGAATCAAGAATTGCATTCCTCAGTTCAGTCATACTTGATTTCCTTACATTCCAAATTAGTGATGGGTTTTACAATATTTGAGAACCCTTCCACAAACCTTTAGTAGTACCTGACTAAACCCACAAAAATTCATAGCTTGTGAGCATTCCTTAGCACTGGCCAATCCATGATGGAATTCACCTTTTTAGGGTCCACTAAAATCCCTTCCCCTAAACTAATGTGCCCAAGATAGTGAATCTATTTCTAAAAGAAATAACACTTATACAACTTACCATACAACTTGTGTTCTCTTAAGCATGATAACACTAACCGCAAATGACCTACATGTTCCTTCTCATTCTTATAATAGATGAGAATATCATATAAGAATACTTGAACAAAGTGATCCAAGTACTAATGGAATACTCCATTCATGATACTCTTGAATACTATTGGTGCAATGTTCAAACCAAAGGGCACCACTTTAAACTCATAATGTCATAACCCCAAAATTTCATAAAAATTTAAATTTTTTAAGACAACATAAAATGTTTGAATACGCAATTTACTAACTGCTAGCGGTTAGCAGAAAACGAAACAGTATAACAATTAGTATTAATTAGTTCATAATACAATAACTAATACAACTTTCATTTTCATAAGGTATATATGAATGACCTGCATCCAGATTTCTTTAGGCTTTACTAATAATTTTACTTTTTGGCAAGTAGGTGAAATCTATCTCTGAAAAATTGGGCTTACTTAGCATTATGCTAATGCCGATGAACTACTGGTTCTTACAGGTTCAACAGGTAACGATCGAACAAGTAGGAGTTTAATTCATAAGGTAGAAAGAAGTATTTATGTTGCAAGTTAAAATGCTAGTAAATAAACTGATTATTTAAAAGCAAGCTCTGATGAGGCAAAGTAATTGTCTTCTATAGTTTTTGTTTCTAAGACAGTATTCCATGCTTAGTCATAAGATTGTTAACTTTATCATACTTAGCTAAGCAAAAGATACTTACTATGAGCTTAGAGCTCAAGTTCTTCGTCATACAATTACTTCTATTTTAACAGGCTTATATCGCTAATGTTATGTTTAAATGTACTGTCTTTTATTCATGAAAATACTTTTATCAATCTCGAAGGTAAAGATTTCCAATGGAGTACATGTTTCTATTTTGTCTTTTTCTTACTAGCCATGGAATTTATTAACCTGTTGTTTGTATGTAATTATACTAATCATCAAGTTATAAACCTCAGTACTTTGTTGCATGTATTATTGTAACTATATACAATACCACCTTATTTTATAATGTGCCAATATAATTGTTGCTTGCATCCTGTAGAAATCTTCTACCTAGAAAATTTCCATGACATTATAAGTTTGGTTCTTGTAACTAGATACATCATCTTAAGATGGAATACTATCTACCACCACTTATATACAGTCAAAATTATAGGTAAATACATTATTAGTATTTTTTTTCCTGTAATTTATAAACTTTGTGCATGGTTTACACAATAGTAAAATTACTATTATAATGTTGCCTCACTTGTAATAAGTTGTAGTTTACAATAACTACTATGGTAGATTTTACTACCTAGAACTACTAATCTAAGGGCTATATCAAGTGAACCATTATAACAAAGATTCCTATACTATGCTAGAACCAAGTAAACACAAACAATCAAAAACTGTCATTGTAAATAATGATAGGATTCATTATTATGGTCATTGGCAAGTTTAGTATACAAAACATTATTTATAAAATTTTACACTATGGTCGAGCCTCGTGATTGTTTATTTGACATAGTTTAAATACCTTTACTATTATAGTCAAACGACATATATTAGTTATTAGCGATCGTAACTAACCTTAAACCATTGATTGCAAATAATATAGTTTGAGCTTCAAATAATATGTAATTATTTTAAAGTCATTTTGCATGAAAATTATTATCTAGAAATGTGTAAACTATGGTCGACCTTGGGATTGTTTCCATGGCAAGGTTTTTACATCCTTATTCTAAGGTCAACGACATAGAATCATTGTTAACAATTAACACAAACTTCGATACTTATTGATTACAATGATATAGTTTTATGTTATCATTAGTGAATATATATATAAATACATTCCATCGTCGATCTCATAGTTTGTTTATTGGTCATGGCATTAATAATTTGATAAATGGAACGCAGATTGACTATAGACAAGACCCTTGTGTGGTTGAAAGAATTGGAGGGCATGTGGTATGCTCTCGTCCATGCATTGGTGACTTAAAAGATAGAAAAAACCTATTCACCTGTCATTTTACTCTGAGGGTTTTGTTGGCCTGCGGGCTGCTCTGTGTATTTTTCTTGGCGACCATGAGAGGCTGTTCCTCTTCTTGTTTGCTCAATAGCTTGTGTATGTTACTGTTGTAGTTTCAATACTCAATTTTTAGGTCATGACTCTTCGTGGCTGGGAGCCTTACTGTGCGAGTGGTTATTTGTTAAGTGTTTGGCTCGCGGCCTATCTATGGTTTCAGTTCTGTTCTTTTTCCAGCTCGTCATGGCTTTGTGAAGTTTAAGCTTGTTGACACTGTCTCCACTCCAGGGTCGGCATAGGAGTTTGAATACTCCTCTGGATAATTTGCTAAAGCTGGTGACAGCTTCTTCGCTGCTCGAATTCTCTTTTACTTGCAGATAAAGACAACTTGGTTCTTAATATGAAAAACTCTTTGTTAAGTTATTAATATAGTTATGGTTTTAAGCTTTAAAAGCTAAGCATTAATCTAACGCTCGGTAATGTGCTCTTTATAAGAACCCATGACAGCTCCAATCTTCAGTGGAAAAGAAAAAAATGGCCGGCTTCAGTGGACTTGTGGCCCCAACCGGTAAGCCCTGATTTCAAACATGGGTTCTTCCCTACTTGCAATGAGGGTTGTTGAAGGAGAAACACAGTGCTTGGAAGCCTATTTCGGTTTCTTCGTTAGTTATGAGGTTTTAGTATTATGTTACTCCAGTTTGTTTTAAAAACCCTTGCTGTTTACATTGGGTAATTCCGGTTCTTGAGCCGTGATATGTATTTGGTTTTTAATTAAGGATTTAGCCTTACGACTTGATAATGTAATACAATTGCTTTTTATTAAGAAATATTTTGTTAAACTTTGAGGTCTGTCTCGTTTTGTTATGATTTCATTAACCTGTAAATTATGTGTTTATTTTACTGTTTATAAATAGTGTTTACTCTCAGAAAAAGACTGTAAATAGTCCAAGGCATGGATTGTAGCCTTCTTGTTAAGTTTACTTACACAGTTAACAATGTAACTGGTTAAAACTTAAATAGATTAATTCGTAATTGGATAAATTAGTTGAAAGGGTTTCAACCCTCAGGTTTTTCTTTCACAGGTTATAAACCTGTTTGTTAAAAATAATTAGCTCCTATATATGTAATTCTTAGTTTTATTTCATTTAATGTTTATATTTACATTTAATTTTTATTTACTATTCTGTAAATTATAATTATTTAGAGCTCTACAAAGAATAAAAGGTTAACTCTAGAACTCTATTTATTTTTCATAAATAAAGGCTTTATAAACATAACCCTAATCGATTTTTTTTTGTTAAGTAATAGTTTAAAGATTTAGTTAATAGTTTAAAAGAAGTATTGTTTGGTTAATAACTTGTTTAAATACTTAGCTATTATCTCCTATAAACTTTTATTTTTAACAATATACTATTACTGTAACTTTAGTGTAGTTTACTATTTCTTTTCCTGCAATTTTATTTAGTTACACTAAAATAAAACAGTAAATACAAACAAACCCTAACACTGCTTTTTCATTGTATTCTAAACATTGAAATAAAATTTTACTCTACTATCAACAGATACAAAATCCTATCTACTATCTTCATTCTTTTAAGAATTCTTTCATTTACCTAAAGCATTCTAACTGTGCTAGAGTACGACCTGGTTTCCAAGTGTGGAAAAACACAGCTTATAAATTTGAATTCTTTCTATTTCATTTCTTTAAACCATTTTTATTTCTATCACAATCTAATAAGAATACTAAATCTAACATTTCACAAACTATGAACTTTTAACATTCATATAGCAGTTAAACTAATATTTATTTAACTAAAACAATAAAATAAAATAACATATAACCTGTTGAGGACAAGACAACAACAGCTTCAGGAGGCCGTTCCTCCCTACTAATCTCCTGGAGAGCGCTCAAACAATGCTTCCTCAGGACCCCCAAGCCCGTTCCTGGTCTTCTTAGCTGAGAACTGGGTGGAGAATGTAACTGTAGAACCCTCTGTCAACTGACTAGCTCAATACCTCAGTAAAACACTCTACTCTCAGTAGTATGATCTTCAGCTTAAAAGTTGCAACTAGATCAATCAACAATTATCCCCTCAAACACTTTCCAGATTTCCCTTCCATTGAATTTGTCTGAAGTACATTCATTCACCCTGAATGATCACTTCTCTAGAATGAGAAGCCTCAGCTCTCTTCAATGGGAATTTTTATAAAGATGCCTAGGTCTTCTGGGTCAGTTTTCATTAATTGAGCCACCTACTCTGATTCCACTTTCTTGGGGAATCATGACCACAAATGTAGGGAGGTTGCCACTTGCAACAGGTGGAAGTGGTTTGAGGATGTTGCCACATGTCAATTTGCTCTCCACCTAGTCTCCTCCACCAATTTGACCAGTAAACACTCTTTTAAAATCTCTCCTAAGCTGTTGTCTCCTCATTTATTTATTTATAAATAAAATATTCAGAATTTACATTAAATATCCTTGACCCCTCTAGTCATCAATTACAACTTAGCATAAAATTTAACATATTGTTCCTCAAATAATATAAAATTGTTTTTGCAAAATTGGGGCATGTGACACATAATGCCCAAACTAGTTCTAAAAGGAAATCTTTGGTATATCACCTTCCTTAATTCTAAGTTGATGATAGCTTGATCGTAGATCAAGCTTTTAGAAAAATGTATCCCTTTTCATGTGATTGAATATATCACCAACTTGGGTATAAGGTACCTATTCTTCATTTTGGATTTGTTCAAATCTTTGTAATCAATACACAGTCATAAAGAACCATCCTTCTTCTTGACGAATATTACTATGTAGTCCTATAAAAATATATAATTTTCATAAATGTGGTCATTATACACACCTTATATGTTGTCCTATATACACCATATAGTTTTACCATAAGTCTCTACTCTTCTAGATACAATAATGGCTTTGTCCAAAGAAATGGTTTTCAACATTTTTACCCCACTTTGGATTTATGAACTCATATTTGAGTTGTAGACCTTTCACACTAGATATGTTCTTGTGGTCCTCTATACACATTATAGCTTCACCATGAGTCTCTACACTTCTAGACACAATAAGGGCTTTATCCAGAGAATTGATTTTCAATATTCTTACCTCACTTTGGACATATTACCTCATATTTGAGATGTAGACCTTTCACACTAGATATGTTAATGTGATCCTCTATACACATTTTAGCTTCACCATGAGTCTCTACACTTCTAGCTACAATAATGTATTTATCCAGAGAATTGATTTTCAACATTCCTACCTCTGTAGCTAATTTGTATTTATGAACTCATATTTGAGATGTAGACCATCCACAATAAATATGTTATTGTAGTCATTATATACACCTTATATGTGGTTCTATAAAAAAATCATAATTTTTGAGAAGGTAGTCATTATATACACCTTATTTGTGGTCCCATATACACCTTATAACTTCACCACGAGTCTCTACTCTTCTAGCTATATTAATGGCTTTGTCCAAAGAATTGATTTTCAACATTCTAACCTCCCCAATTTGGATTTATGAACCCATATTTGAGATGTATACTTTTCACAAAATATATGTTATTTTGGTCATTATATACACCTTATAACTTCACCATGATTATATTCTCTTCTAGCTATGATAATGGATAAGTCCAAATAATTGGTTTTCAACATTCTTACCTCCCTAATTTGGATTTATGAATTCATACTCTAGATGTGTACATTTCACATAAGATACGCTATTGGGTCATTATATACACTTTATAGCTTCAACTTGAATCTCTACTCTTCTAGCTACAATAATGGCTTTGTGAGAAGGTTGATTGAATACTGCAAGATATGTCACCTTGAAAAATGATGGAATCAAAATATAGGTCCATATAAACCTTTACCTTTATTAGAGAATCCTTGGAAACATTTAAGCATAGATTTTGTTTTGGTATTACCAAAAAACTCAAAGAAGTAATGATTCAATCGTGGTAGTTTTGGATATATTTTAAAAAATGTCACATTTTATTACTTGCAAGAAATTAAATGATGCGATGAATGTTTTTGTTTTATTCTTTGAAGTGATAGTTTGATAACATGGGCTACTCAGGATTATCACTTCATATAGGGATACTAGATTCCAAGGAAATCTTATGAAAAGACCATGGGATAAGTTATGTATATTTTCATCCTAGTGCAGATCTTCATATCACCCTCGAGTAGATGAGCAAATAGAGATTGTGAAAAATATTGGTAATTTTTTAAGATGTTTCATAAGAGATAAACCAAGGATGTTGGAAATGAAAATAACTAAGGGTGAATTTCCCTATAATAATTCAATCAAAATATCTACAATGTAGACATGTTGTTATATTATGTATGGAAGATCACTAAAGGTCCAGTGACATGTTTGATGATTTTTCCAAATGCAGAGCATGTGAAAAGTGCAGATACAAAAGATTTTGAAAAATATATGAGAGATATACATGATCATTTAAGAAAATAGTTCACATAGTAATGAGATATACAAAGAGAAGATAGATTAGAAAAGGAAAAAGAAGATATTTGTAGAAGGAGACTAGGTGATAGCTCACCTAATGATGGGAATAATTCTAGGGGGGGACTTGAAACAAATTGAAGTATAAGAAGTAGGAACATACAAAATAATTATAAATATTTATGATAATTCAAAAACTTTTGGTCTACCTAATGACATGTACGTTCAATAGTGTTTAATGTTTTATACTGTTATGAGTATCATGAAGGACTTGAAGAAACATATATATATTAGAAAGAGATAGTGCGAGATTGGGAAAATAAATTCCAGTTAAAAAACTTAGAGGAAGTTGAGGAGGTGTTGGCTGAAACATTTTTTCAAAGACAAGGAGTAAGTAATACAAAGAACATTTAATCAAGTGGAAATGTAGAAGTTGAAAGGATTCATAATGGTTTTATGAAGAAGAAATTGGTCAACTTGGATGACCAAACCTATTTCCTAGATTTGTTATCCATCCCTTATGAGTAGAAGCTCATGAAAATTTTCAACCAGGGTGGTAAGTTGTAGGAGCATCCTTGGCCAAGTAAGTTATCATGCATGCATTTGATTTTGTATATTTGGAATTGTTGTGTGGTTCTAAACATGAGTGGTCATGGGATGGCTTTGTTGGAGTATTTCATGTGAGATTCAAATGAGATAAGTTTTCTTTAAGTTGTCAGATACATTTTTAATGTGGAGAAATATTTCTTTCTTTTAGTTAATCTTTTATAGCCCTTGAAATATGAGGTATTGAAATTGAACACTTGGTTAGTTCGAATGACACAAGACAGATATCACAAGCTTAAATATGAGGTTTTTAAATGAGCAAAGGGTATTTAGCTAGATCATAGTTTGGCATTCAATAGTTGGGCCTATGTATAATCTAGACACATGGTGGTTCTATCAATGTAAGAAAGTTGAGAGTTGATGCATTGTCTTTGAAAAAAGACAACATAATTGTGCCTTGATGAGATCTATATGTATAGTTCCTTTGCTTTGTTGATTTCTATTCAAAGCACTATTTTTTGTTTGATAAAATTCAGTGTGAATTTGATTTCATTTTGATACTGCATCATATCCATTCCCATTCCAATGTATATACATATCCCATTATCCTATATATCTCATCAGTCACCCACATGCATAGAACAACAAGTTCTCTACATCACAAAATTTACATTTGTTGACACATGCTTTAACTTATTATTGTTATCACATTGCCATAACTTACCTAAGTTTCTTATTTAGGATGGGTTTTCAAGGGTGATTCTTCAAAAAAGTTTATCATTTGCAATTTTAACTCACAAATATGTAAACTCATTTACTTAACTTATTTAACTTGATTCTTTAATATGATTTTTCAAGCAAAATCTCACAAATATGTAAACTCATTTACTTAACTTATTTAACTTGATTCTTTAATATAATTTTTCAAGCATGATTTTGCTTTGAATATTTAATTGCAATCTCAATAGCTCAAATATGTAAACTTATTAATCGTAGAGTGCGATTAAAGGATTTTGTATAATAGATGAATCAACGTTCTAATTATAATATGTGTAAAGGATTTATAAAGTGATTAATCAATCAATAGCTCAAATATGTAAACTTATTAATCGTAAAGTGCGATAGAAGGATTTTCATTATAATTATAATATATGTAAAGGATTTATAGACTCCAAGAATTTTTTATTTATCAAATTCGAGTGGAAGCCATCATAATAAATGAGACAATTTCAATATCCAAAATCAGACTCCAATATCAACCTCAACTTGTTATGCCCGATTATCAACTACATACATTGAACCACCAATATTAACAAAATGGTTCCATCCTTAAAGAACTAATTTACTTTTGTCATATTAATTCCTCTCGTACATTTAACAACCACCAATAACAAAATAGTTTCATCCCTAAAAGTACCACTTATTTACTTTTATCATATTAAGTTCTCTCATATGTCTAACATTAATGTGAAAAGAACCCAAATAACTTTAGAATAATTATTAACATGGTAAAAAAGGAACTCAACTCTATTAAGTACTAAAGTTCTACCGAAGTATTATATTTGTAGTAATTGTTATATAATTTTTATTCATATTTATGTGCGAATAAAATGAAAGAGTAAAATTCAGAATGATAAACACAGACATATTGCAATGAAAACAGAGATACAGTAAATACATTCTATTAAATGGAAGAAATACAACAGCTAGAATGGTGGTAGCTATCTCTGAGAAGAGATGTGGATGTTATGTTCATTCGTGCCAAGATGAATACAAAATGAAGCCAAAGGGGCCTATTTATAATAAGCATGAGGGAGATAACCCTAAATTCCCACAACATAACCCTAGAAGATGAACCATCATAAAGTTTGCGGCCCCAAGATGGTTAGTTGAACAGTCAACTTCCTGGGGTCATAAATTTTGCATACGATCTTCGTTTGGGGCATTCGGTAGCTCATTGGAAAGATCTATTCGATATTCACATATTTTGATTAGAGTTAAATGTATGCTGATGGTTTTCATTTACCCTCGTGAATCGCCAAAAAACATCATTTAGGGCCTCAAAACGGCCCCAAAAGTTTAGGACCCAGAAAACGTAGAAAAATAACTAGGAAACTGCCAAAATGGACAATTATTTTGAGCCAGTGGGATAGGTGGGTGGCCACCGATCTCCATCTAGATTAATCCTCCCCCCTTAGAAAGTAATGGTCTCCACTATGTCAAATCCGGTAGCATATCTTGAATTGTTTGTTTAGTTGATCTCCTGGTATATCATTCGTTCAAATGAAAAGGTTGCCTTTCTTTGACATCTTGAGAGGGTTGTAATTGTTGTTGATGGATGTGCTAGAGTTGCTCAACAATTTTGGTTGTCGGTTTTTTTTTTAATTTATTTTTTATTTTTATTTTTATTTTTATTTTTTATCTGAAATGATCTAGGTGATTTCTCTCTGAACGAGCACCTTGAATGTGTGGCCTTGCATTGTAGAAGTATTTGAATGGATGAGGGAAATTGACTTTGTGTTCTTCCAATTTCCTCTGAGTATAGGGAGCCTGTGTAGAGGACGTGGAGGTCTCTGTGATGTGGTGATCTCATTAAGAGGCAATTGTGAAAAGGGATAATTTCTCGGTGTGGGATATTATCTTCCTACCCCATGAGACTGTGGCAGGTGCAATTATCTCTGGTATCCGATAGAGTTGTCCTCCCAAATTGACAATGACACTACCAGGTCATGATTCATATATAGCATGGCACTTCCACATATATGGTTGTCCTATAAGAACATCATAGAATTCAAGTGGGGAGACATCACACAGTAACTCGTCTTTGAAAGGCTTGATGCCATATGGTAGGTGACAATGTTGAGTAACGCAGATGCGTCGTCCTTGTCTTATCCAACTAATGCTATATGGTTGTAGGTGTGGTGTTGTCGGAAGCTCCAATATCTTGATGACTTCTGTTGAGATCAGGTTCTTTTGGTTTTCATTTTCAAGAGTAAAATGTAGTAGGATCCCCTTCACCCACATATGCGAGTGGAAGAGGAAATCCTCTGCCTCTGAATATTCAGGTTCATCTGGTTGAATCTATGTGGTAGTAACAGTGACACTGGGTTCTGCATCAATGATCAAGTTCACATTGGGTTATGAATTAGAATCGAGATCTAATTCTGAAGCTTTGATCTTGGTCACCAATGATTGCTTTGAGCGACATTCATCAATGTTGTGCTAGGTATTTTGTGGAACTCGTGCAACTTCCCCGTGTCCTTTATCTTTCCATTACCCTTCTTTGCTTGTGGTTGGGACTGGTTGTTCTTTCCTTGTCTGGTGTTCTACGGACTAGGGTTTTCTTTGCCTTGCTTCGTGGTGGATTCGCAAGTCCAAATTCTCACTTGTTCTTTTGCCGGACTTTCTCCTCAATTTTGACATCATACTAATAGGCATCTCCCAATGAATATGTTTAATAATTCCATCTATGTTCATATTTATCGATGTAGGCCAATGCGATTTTTCAGTACCAGGTGTTGTTTGGAGTCTTTGATACCCATCTTTGTGTGCAAGGTATGAAATTTTTTGGTGTACTATGACACCGTCTAGTCTCTCTCTTGACGCAGAATGGTCCATTTTGTGTATTGTTCATCATAGTTTCCCACAGGGTTATATTGTTCCTTGACGACATCTATGAATGAGGCCCAAGTGGGATTGGCCTCGAACATTATAGACTCGTTTGATGAGTTTTTCTCACAATAAGTAACCCACCAATTTTTGACTTAGGGGATAACCTTAAGGAGCGCAAAGGTGATCTTTTCCTTGCCGAAAAATTGTGGATGGAGCAATACCCTTCTAGAACATTCAACCAGTTATCTAAAGCATCAACATCGATTTGGCCTTCAAATAAACTTAATATCAAAGTTAATGTGTACCTTGAAGGGAGTTGCATCTCCAAAAAGATTGCTTGTTGAAGGTCCATCTGCTGCTATCGACATTTATCGAAGGATCTGGGCAAACTTATCCATCATCTTGTTCCTCTATCGTGTGAGGGATTCCTTGAGAAACAACTTAATAGGATATCATTCTCTGTCATCTCTATTTTCTTCTGCCATGGGAGGCCTCTTGGAGCGGCGAGAGTGGTCTTCCCCAAGTGAAACTAGTTCGAGACCCGACTCTCTATACCTTGGCCTCGTTGGGGACATGCATTAAGAGACAATAAAGGAGAAGATTGCTCTAATATCATTTATCCATATTTATGTGTGAACAAAATGAAAGAACATATATAGAATGATAAACATTGTCATATTACAATGAAAACAAAGATACAGTAAACACATTCTATTAAATGCAGAAATACAACAAACTGTAAATACAACAACTAGAATGGTGGTAGTTGTCTCTGAGAAGAGATGTGGCTACTACGCTCATCCATGCTAAGATGAATACAAAATGAGGACAAATGGGCCTATTTATAATAATCAAGAGTGTGAGAACCCTAAACATCAACAACATAACCCTAGAAGATGAACCATCATAAAGTGTAAGGCCCCAAGGTGGTTAGTTGAACAATCAACTTTTCGAGGTTATAACTTTTGCATACAATCTCTATTTGGGGCATTCGATATCCCGTTGGAAAGGTCTATCCGATATTTACATCTTCAAATGAGTCCAAGTGCATGCTGTTGGTGATTATTAGGCCCCTGGATCACCAAAAAACATTGTTTATGGCCTCAAAACGGCCCCAAAAGTTTAAGACCCGAAAAATCGTAAAAAAATAACGAAGAAACTGCTAAAATAGACAATTGATCCATTAAAATATTTGAGTGGCCATCAATCTCCATCTAAATCAATTTGTCAATATTGAAAATTTATTTTAATAAAAACTTTTAATATTTTAACCATTTATAATTTTCTTCCTTCCATATAACTAACTATTATCAAAATTTATAAAAACAAATTCATACTTTTTAATTAAAATATATTTATCAATTTAATATTTCATATAACTAGCTATTATAAAAAATTTATAAAAACAAATTCATTCTTTTTAATGAAAATATATTTATCAATTATAAAATATTTTTTATTTTAAATATATTTATCAATTACATCAACCTGTTTATATAATCCATTAATATATTCTCAATACTAAAATTCAACAAGATGACACTTTATGTATTATCATTATCATTATATCATTCTTATGATCCCTGCATAGACTTTACATCAAGCTCAACTAAATGAGCTAAGGCAATCTAGACCTAGTATAGTACCATCACTAACATGATGACATGCCATCTTATCCATAAGTGCACTTTCATGTTCACAACTCTTGATGACATGGATTTATAAAATCTCAATCATAAGGATGTGTGCTACTCCTAATGATATGGACTTATGAAATATCAATCATTTTATGTGTGCAAGTGGGAAAATATTCTTTTCCACGGTCTCTAAAATATCACAACGAATTTAAACTACAAGAATCATTAAAGCCAACCAGGGAACCAATTAGCATCCCTTTATTAACAACTTATAATGGAAGTTGTTTATAAATAAGTACATCATAATAAAGTTTTTACAAGTTGTACATGGCAACGAATCATTCAAGCCAACTAGGAGGCCAATTAGCATCCTTTATTAAGAACCTCTAATGGAAGTTGTTAATAAATTAGTACATCATAATAAAGTTGTTACAAGTTGTACATGGCAATGAAGGATTGTACATCATAAATGATGCTTGAGGTGCTTATAAATGATGCAAGTTGCAGAGACACAATGCTTATGTACTTCTAAAATTTATAAACCATAATAAAAAAATGTTTCATTATCATAAATCAAATTAATTCCACTTTGATGTTTAATCTTGTTGTAGTCATTTTAAGTTTAGATATGTAAGTTTGGTGAGCCAACCACTCGAATATCCAAGGCGTTTTACAGATCATATTGGTATTAGAGTGGTTTTATTTGGGAATTGGGTGGTTGAAGTGAAACATATGCTTACTTGACTCAAGAAACCTAAATATGTTGGAGATTTGTGCCATGGTTATCCCGAGATCAATGCAAGAAGGCTATGAATCAAACTCAATCCAGAGAAATGGATGAAGAACATTGGGAAGAAAATGTTGACGGAGATGAAAGGAGATTCATGAGGTTGAATATCAAGTAGTTGATATTTCTAGGAGCATGGCTACGCTTACGGATTCTCTTAAGAAGAGAATCAACCCCTTTGCATAGAATCCAAAATACCAAGAGAAACCAAAAAATAATGAGGAATTGAGGGTAGATAAGGAAGAACCAAAGGTTTAAAAAGGTGAGTCCAATAATCAATCTTCTAAAAAACTATTTAATACGGAATCAACAATAAATATAAATCCATATGAAGATGAGGTAGACATTGTCACTTAAGTCAAATCATTAAATGCATCAATTTAGGAAAAAATTTATGGTTAAATTTAGTCATAGGCTAACTTTCCATGTTTTTCCCAAAAAGGATTCACCATGAATTTGTTTCTTTTTTTTCTAAATAGATTCACCTAAATTATAGAAGTTAAAAGTATTTACTTTAAAAATCACCAAAATTTTACACAAACTATAGGAAACCCTTACAAATTTAAATATATTTTAAAAAAATATAGTCAAACATTTTGTCGTTGGCATTTTAAGAACTAGTAATATTCACCAAATTTTATGCACTTTAAGTCAAGTATGGATCCTTAAAATTTTCCTTGCTTGAACTTTTAGAAGTCTATTTTAGTGTGCACAATGTATATGAGGAGGAGTTTTTTTTTTAATTTCTAAACTAAAGCTAGAAGGTCATGCACAAATTTGTCGTGAGAGCACACTAAGGTCCTTAGGTTGGGGTTAGACCCTTTAATTACTAAGTGGTAGGTATTCAAAGATGTCAGAAAGTGAAAATTTGACCCTATTAGGTATGAATAGGACTAGAATATTTAGTGGCACTATTACTGAGAGGGGACGAACAAAGTGTACGAGAGTATAGTACATTGTTTTGGAAGCATGCAATCTAGGTGGGAATAAATCCCTAGGAAATATATGTGGTCATCAAACAATTGGGTGGTATTAAATGTGGCATAAGACGACAAGAAGAGGACATGAATACCTATATGTGATAGTAGAAAATTTCATTAAGATGTGCGTTTTGACAGTTTCTAAGAAAACCATCAAAGGACCAAATACTAGATTCCTTAGTGTATTTTGTAATTCACTATGGCATAAGTTGGATAGCAAATTCAAGAGATCTATTGCCTTTCACCCGCATACTAATGGGTAAACAAAGGTAGAAAAATAAAACTTTGGTTTAGTGTTTGAGAGATTATAATCAAAAGAATCTAAGGACTTGGAATAAAAATATGGGTTATAACATACAAAATTCTCATAATAGAGTTGTCCACAAGTCCACTTGTATGTCTCCTTTTGAAATTTATTTTGGATATTTGTCACAATCAATATTGTATATTGTATATGGACAACTTGAAGTAGGGATAGCAACCCTAAGTGATGCATTGAATATAGAAAAGTTCATAGAGACTATCATGGAAAATTTTAAGGATCCATAACTTTTTTAAAGTGTAGAAACCTTGGTGAATCTTACTGATTCTTAAATTTCCAAGAATAAAATTTTTGGTGATATTTTTGTGGAAATATTTATATTTGTAAGGATTTTATATAGTTTCTAGCTGAAAATTTTGATGATGTTTAGAGTAAAATATTTTTATCTCGTGGAATTCGGGTAAAAAAAATTTCAGAAAAATGGAAATTGGTTTATGCTCTTTGGGAAAAAGGGGGAAAAATATCCCCACGGGGACTTCACTTAGTGAGCCTCTCACATAGCACGTGCGATCGTGGGATATTAAAGAATATTCTTAATTTCAAGAGATATTGACCCAAACTCTTTTTGTTGAAACCCCCTCCCAATACTTAAAACCTCCCCCCAACCCCTTTCTATACCTCAATCCTTATAAACCACCCTATCCACCCCCACCTTAAAACCCTCATCCCCCCAATACCTGCAATATATTGGTTCAATTTTTTATAATTTTAAAACCCACAATATGAACTAACATGATAGGGTATTGGTCAACAAGTGAATCCCTCGTGAATATCCCATGGGATAAATTTTATGGAGCAACCGTATCCGGTTGGAGTGTTACTAGTCGAATCCGACTATCATTTTGAATGATAAAATATAATAATGTATTAGATGATGAATATTACAATGATTTATTTGCCTTAAATATGGCTTGAACATTTGACGATGAGGAGACACTTCCTTTCATAATAACTTAATTAACCTAACTATCAATTATTTAATTATTATCTTATTTTATGTTCGTTACATTGCCACTCCCTTTAAGGGAGCTTTGTCGTCAAAGCTTGAGTATTTCCTAATGCCATCCTTCCTTCTGAATCGGTGTCGGTATTAGAATCAGATGATATTTTTGGTGCAGAGACTTGCACTTCCTCTCCATTGGTGATTCTGCATTGTATTATCTGATTGTTCCTACATTTATGGCTTGGGGTCTAGTCATCAATGCATCGATGACATACGTTTTATTTTTTTATTTTTTATCAGAGTAACTGTTAGATGACTTTGATCTATTTTCCATGTCATAGGCATATGATTGAGGTTTGTGGAATTGATGGTCGGGTGACCAAGTATCTGCACAATACCTACATTGTGTCTCTTTTTCTTGTCGATAATGGTTATCGCCTTTTGTTTTTATTCCTTCCAATTTGCGTTCTGTGACTTTTGCTTTATCTCTTGCTACTTCTACATTAGGTATGTCATGTAACTTGAACTCTTTTTAGAGGTATGGTTTAAGACCTCCTAAATAGGTTTCAAGTATTTGCTTATCAGACAACCCAAATAGTTGTGTCAATACGGATTCCCTCTGATGTGTGAATTCCTCAGTGTTTCCAACCTGTTGTAATCTGGTAAGTTTACTGAAAAATTCATCTTATTTGATTCCTTGAAACTTGTTAAAAAAATCATTTTTGAACAAGTTCCAGGTGTTGGTAAAATTATCTCTCCTCTACCATAAGTATCAATTATAGGAGTACCCTTCCATATGCATTGATGCATGTTTCACCTTCTCCTCGTCAGATTGAATATTGTAAATGTTGAAGTATTCTTTTGCTTTGTTTAGCCAAGCAACGCATTGGTATTCACTCCCATTGTATTTCGACAACTCTATTTTTTCCTTAGGTGGGTACACTATGTAAGTACAATATTGATTTCCTTTTGCCTTACGGTTTGATGGTGGCTCGGAACTACTGGACGATGCAAGTGACATATTTCAACTGCTTCATTGTTGGCGGTGATTTTTATCCTTTTTATTCTCTACTATCTTACTGATAGCGTCTATTTTGATGTTTAATCGTGCCTCCATATCTGGCAGTACTTTTGTTTCTATATCTTGCTTAAGCGTCGCATTGTTAATCTTTGTTTCTTTTTGCAAATCTTCTTGATTCTTGGCAAGTGCTTCCTGTGTGGAAATATGAACTGATGCCTCTAGCATGTATGGACTGTTGACTTGGTCTGTCATAGGCATTAGTCTTTGTAACACCTCAATTAATGTATTATGGTTCTGTGACATGGTGCTCATGTTCTGTGTTAAGGTGTTTATGTTTTGAGTCATGGTACTCATTTTGTCATCTAAGTCTTTTTGTTTTTCATTCAAGATGTTAAATTTTTCATCCAGCCTTCTTTCTAGTACCAAAACAAGCTCGTCTTTGAGTATTGTATTGTTATTTTGCATCTCTTCCTTCAAGTTTTTTTGGTTAGCGACAAGGGACTTGATTTCCTTCTCTATTTTTTCGATTTCCTCTTTTAGCTCTGCCATGGTGGTGGACCTTGTATTCGGAGGTGTGTATTTTGACGCTATTTTGGGTTTTGAGGTGAATTTTTTTAATAATAATAAATATTAATTAATTAATATTAGTTTTTTTATTTTTTTTATTTTATAAACTATATAATATTTTGTATATAGTTTTTTTTAAACAAATATTATGATAATAAATATTTGATTTAAAAAAAAAAATATTATTATAAATAGATTATATTACAATATATTTGAAATAATGTAATATATTATATTATATTATAATGTATTGTTTGTTTTTATTTGGTTGTAGGTCATGGATTTGGAGGCCGAGGCGGAGCGACGACGTGGAGTTGGGAAGGTGGAGTTGACGGAGGGAGGGAGCAACGGGTAGTGGTGACGACGCATGGAAGCAGTGTAGATGGAAGCAACCACTGGGGATGGAATGCGTGCGGGAAGATGGAGAAGGTTCGTAGTGTGAAGGAGGACGCGAGTGGATGGAGTTGATTAGAAGAGATTCGTAGCCAGGTGGAAGGCGTGTGGGTAAGGGGAAGTTGAGGAGGAGGGTTGGATCATGGAGTTACTTGTGGAGGTAATCGCAGGGCTGCATGGAGGAGACCATCAACATATGGGGAGGGAAGGAGCTGGGCGTGTGGAGAAGGGAGTGTGGAGCGCTGGTAGAGTGGTGGTGGATGGTGGCAGAGAGTTGGAGCAGCATGTGGAGCAGGGCATGTGGGTGCTAGTGTGAAGAAGGATGAAAACAACGTGGAAGTGCGGGGTGAGGGAAAGGCAGCAGAGATAATGAGTGCGCGTAGTGGATATAAGATGTGGGAGAGGGGTGGAGAGAGAATGAGGATAAGTGGGCTGAAACTAAGCTCAATAGTAGGAGGAGACGAATCCAATCTCACTATAAGGAGGAGCGAATCCACTCTGATACCAAATGGAGCAACTATATCCGGTTGGAGTGTTACTAGTCGAATCCGAATATCATTTTGAATGATAAAATATAATAATGTATTAGATGATGAATATTACAATGATGTCTTGTCCTTAAATATGGCTTGGATATTTGATGATGAGGAGACGCCTCCTTTCATAATAACTTAATTAACCTAACTATTAATTATTTAATTATTATCTTATTTTATGTTCATTACATTTTACCCCTAAAATTTTCCTTGGAGAGTATGAGGAAAATATACTTAAAAGCATTAAACATAAATTGAATAAGTCATAAGAGAAATAGAAGGACATGCATGATAAACACAATATTAAAAAGAATCCAAGTAGTAGGAATAGTTTTGTTACACTTTAATGTAGAATGGTTGAAAGGAATAGGGAAGGGAATCATATCCCTAAGATATGGCCCTTTGCACATATTAGATAAGGTAACAAACAATGCTTAGAAATTCAATCATCCACTGTTACACCTAAATCTCGTCACCATCCTGATCATGAGATAGGTAACTCAATGTTTTCTCCATTCCCTTAGAGTTTGAATGGGAGAAATGAAAGAAGGAAGATTTTTCCCTTCAGTTTTTCCATATTTTGAGCCACCACCATGCCTTGCCTACTGACAAGAGGCATTACCAAGTCAGCAACGCACCTTGCACACTTGCAAAGTGCGGTGCTTCCACTGTTTGACTTCATGCAACAGGTGGTACCCCTTAGCAATGCTCCTTTCCCTTCTCTAAAGTGTGGCGCTCTTCCCAAAAATGCAAAAAAGAGAAGATCTCAAGGAGTTTCTAGAAGAAACCCCTGTGGAGCCTCATCCCAAAGAATCTGGATAGGTGGAACTCGAATTCCTCCATCCATGGAATGATCCATTGAACTTATCCATAAAATATTCAACCTTCCCTATCCCTTTTGACCTTTAAATACAGTTCCTTACCCCTCATGGTTAAGGGAGGAAGAAGAGAGTGAGAGCACCCAAATTCTGGCTAAACAATGATTAGACTCTTTGATGCATTGGATCTAGGTGAGGCATAGAGGCAAGGTTTTCATGGGGAAGTATTCTCAACATCAAGGCTTGGTTGTAGTTTTCTTCTCCTTTTCTATTGATAAAAATGTGTTTCCCTTTCCCATGAATAATTTGTTTTAATATGGGTTATTCATTTCTTTTATCCTTTATCATTAGCATAGAATGTTAGATTATTTCGTTGCTTTCACTTCTTGTGTCTTGTATTGGTCATTCTTCGGTAGGTACAACTGATCATAAGGGAATTCAAGAGACAAGGGTCACTTTTGTTGCAAGGTAACAAAGCTTGAAATTCAAGTGTTTTAACATTCTAGGGAGAGGATACATTGTTGTGATTCCTTTGTTGTAGATCCATAACATTTGGAATAGGAAAACAGTCTGTTATATACACACATTGAAGAATTTCCGTCAAACAAAGTTGACGACCATATGGGGAAGAATTCTTAGTCTTTGAGTAAGTTGGAATTTTTAATTATTTTCCTTTTGATTTGATAGATCTACTTTTGATTTGAAAGATATGCTTTTGGTTTGATAGATCTTCCTAATCTCACATTTAAATTGTCACGCTTTGGCTCACTGGATATTTTGGTGAATATTGGG
Source organism: Pseudotsuga menziesii (assembly GCA_001517045.1). Classification (NCBI taxonomy): domain Eukaryota; kingdom Viridiplantae; phylum Streptophyta; class Pinopsida; order Pinales; family Pinaceae; genus Pseudotsuga; species Pseudotsuga menziesii. The sequence goes on from LPNX010670080.1 coordinate 399,042, forward strand.
ATTCATATTTTATGCTTTAATTGATTTCTTAGTTCACATTTTTTGTTTTCAAATCTCAAACTGCACCATAGCAACTGGGTTGTGTACTAAGTGCGTTCACCATGCTTTTCCTTCTTACAACTTGTGGTGCCAATGCTTCTTTCCAGTTAACAAGGAGTGGTATCGTCGCTCTGTCCGTAACTGCAAGGTGCAGTGTTGAACTGTTGATGCTCTGGAGTCAATCAACCACATGAGGTGCTAGGTAAGTATCTTGAGCTCCAGTTTGAAATTTGATTTTTTGATGCATTTTCAGTTTTCAGAAACATAGTCTGAGTGTCACAGTGAATTTTGATTTCCAGAACCGTTTCTTCTACTTTTTGAAGTGTTTCTGGCTTACTTTTTGAGAAAAAAGAAGTGCATTTTTTAAAACAAACCCCCCCTCATGGCCTAGGGAGGTATGAATCGTATTTTCTACAGTCTCTTGATTTGTATGCTCTATATATTCAAAGAAGGGTTTATGTTTCTTGCATGGGATTTTGCTTATGTTTCTTTGCTTGAAACCTCTTGCTCCTTTCAGTAGATAGTATTGATCGGAATTGGAAAATTTGTATTTCATTTTCATGTGCATGTTTTGGTTTTGGTTTGAGTTCTTTGGAATTTGAGTATTGAATTGTGTGGGTGATTGAAAGATTGTGTTTGTCTTTTAATATTTGTTTCGGGAAAAGAAAATATCTCTCTCCTTTCCATATATAGTTTTCATTTAATGGAAAATACTGCATCTCATTTAGTTCATGCATGATATTGGAATGTGTTCGCACCTCATTAGTTCACCTAATCGTTATGATAAAATTAAAGTGCTAACCTAGGGTAAAATTTTTAGCAAGGTGTGATAAATTAGAGACGTATTTTGACGTCTTTAAGCATAGAAGTTACCGTTATATGTCTGCACTACATCCCGAGGAATGTCCAGTTCTTCCATGTACACATTGGTATATCAAACAACCTTTCACATAGCCCTGTGGTATATAGAAAGGTACTTTACGTACTCAATGGTATATCCAAAGGTCCCTTTCTTACGATTGTGCATTATACAACACTACTACGGATTGGCACTCCCACGTACCTTGTGTATATCGGGAGACACCATTAGGGATCCTGTTACCATCTAAGAAAATCCTTTGTACCATCTTATCGTCGCAATACACCAAGAAAAGCACTCGAGGATCTACTACACGTGTACCGTCAAGGTAGTTGGGTATTCAAGAAAGGGTACAGTCCCAATCCTCCTTATCACACTCTACTATTGGACCCTGTGGTATATTGTGAGCTGTGATGGTTTGACAATTCCGTGAGGATCTCGAATCTTTATCCACTCCTTTCACATGTTTGCTTGTTGCTTTAGATTGAGTAGCGTTTTTTTCTTGTACAGTTAAAATTATTAGAAAGAGAGATAGCTTTGTTATATAGCTATAGCTATGCCTTCTAGTACTAGCACCCAAGAGGTCCCTTCTTAAGGGAAACCTTTTGTTTTTCCTTCATTTGAAAATGTTGGTCCTCCTCTCGTGGACACCTTGAGTCTTCCCAGATTGACTATAGGATTATCTGTATGGTTATTCTCTATCCTGGTGATTCCAATCCCACCTTGTGTCTCGGATGTTAATTATCCTTCATGAGAGCACCAAGCTCCTGTGAATCCTCCACCTTCTTCGCCAAATGTGGCTTCTCCCCTTTATCCCTCTTCGCATATTGAAAGTTGTAGTACTAGTAATCAGGTGAATAAGAAGAAGAAGAAAAGGAATACTAAGAAGAATAAAGGAAAACTACTGACTGAGTCCCAACCAACTAGTCTTCCTAGTGAGAGTGTTGAAATACCTACCAAAACTACTAGTAAACAAAAATTCCCTTGCAAGATTTGTAAGGGTGATCACCATCTAAAGAACTATCTTGTTATTTCCTAATTTTTGGAAGTGTGGTAAAATGGCTTCTATCACCCCATGTCATCAGCCTCTGGTCATCATACCGATGATACCCCATCAACCAGTGACTCTATGCTTAAGAGTCGAAATGGTAAAGTCAAGACTCTTTGTTTGTTATGTAAGGATATGCACCTTACTTACCTTTGTCCTTGTATAGATGAAGCTTCAAGGTTGTTGGAATATATTATTGTTCATTGTCAACATGTTTCAACAAGTTATTGTAAGTTGTCTCTTAACCCCCCATTGGTTGACCAAGTGGTCGATTCGGTTTCATATGTGGTCAATCCCACTGTTCCTCCCAAGAGTGAATTTAAAGTGATCGGTTTGGTTTCATCCGTAGTTGATCCCACTCTTATTTTGAATATTGAAGTTAAATTGGTCGAGTCGATGTTATCACCACCCAATCCCACTCTTTTATTTGAGAGTGTTAATATTGAAGTCATCACTTTGACACAATCTTCGTCTCATCTTCCAGTGGAGAGTGAAATGAAACCCGCTGAAGTTTTCATAGTCAGTTTGGATTATTTTACACAAGGGGAAATATTCTATGTTTCAACAAAACCATCTCCAAGTACTGAGGTTATTTCCTTTGATGGGAGTAATACTTTTTCAAATTTGATATGAACAATTTTGAGACATGATAAGTTAATGATCCAAATATTCCCTACATGTCCAAGTGATGACCATATCATATCATCATAATTTGAATACGAGGATTTAGTAATGTGTATGTATCCACTATAGACTTCTAGAAACATCATTAAGGTTCCATGAGGTTTCTGAAACCCTAAACCTAATCCTATCCATAATTCTAGCTGTCAAAATCTAACAGAAAGAGGGTAGAGGTTTTGCTTTCCATTGGAGAACAAACCTTCTTTTACAACTCATATTCCATTGAGTTAAGAACTCTATATCTCTCTATAGATGGTGATAGAAAATGTTTGAAAAATAAGCTCCATACATATATCTCTATATACATGGAGATAAGATAATTTTGAAAAAACAAGCTTCATATTTTTCAACTATTTTAGGATAAAAAAATAAAACCATGTTCATCATCCTGAAATGATTATTCATTACTATCGCATAAGAGTCACCAAAAACCTATATATTTTGAACCCCTTATTAGCTACCGGTTCAACATTAATTTAAAATCTATCATTTCTACATAGTTGTTTGTACCCCAACAAACATACTTTGAAATTTATGTTGTGTAAATAATCCAAGAATAATATGCCTCAAGCACGACATAATGCATATTATGCTTGTTTAGCATCCTTGAAATAACTCCAAGTACTTACCTTTTCTAATGGTGGAATATGAGTCATTATCCTAGGTTTCACATCCTTGCATCATTGAAATAACTCCAAGTGCTTACCTTTTCTAAGGGTGGATGAGTCAATATCCTACGTTTGACATCCTTTGAGGGAAATTTGATGCTCTCAAAAAAAATACTTAATTTTAAATTATATTTTAAAAATCTATTAACCAACCTAGATCCATCTAAACTTTGGATATACCATGAGCTAAGAGGGATTAAATACATAGAGTTGCAAACCTTTTATATTATCTATCTCTCATTGGATAAGTTTACATCTCGAGGTATTTGAGCCCTCTCGATGCATGGTAGATCCAGAGTTTAGATGGATATAGGTTGGTTTCACCGGGGAAACCATATTAAATTTGTAGATGATCATGATTATGTATATGAAGTATGCAAAAGGCAACTTCAAAAGTTAAATAAGAAATAAGATGAATAACAATTTCGAATGATAAAACATGTGAATAGTAAGAAAATAAGAGGGTGTGTATAATCAATAAGAAATAGATTACATAGTAATCAAACTAATTCTATATTCTTCGATTTTTCGAAGAGCCACACCTACAAACCTTCAATTGACATTTATTGTGATTGTTTTTGTCAAAATGCTCTTTGTTGCTTAGAATTTATTTTTTCTATTCTTTCTTTTGGTCAATTGTCATTTGTTGTGACTGAATTTGTTGTCGTGCTTTTTGTTTTTCATTTTTTATATTCTTTATTCTTCCTTTTGTAGAACATTGATATCTGCTAACTTCTCTCTATGTCACCTAACACATTCTCGTTTCTATCTTCTTACTTCCTCAACATGCACACCATACATATCTCCATTTTAAGAAAACATGATAACATGAATTATTTTACAGCAATCATGCACTGAAGTAAATTTAAATGAATCGGATAAAACTGAAATCAATGCATTCTACTCAATTAAGAACCATAGTCAATTGAATTGAATTGGACAACACTGACATCAATGCATTGTATTCGATCAAGAACCATAGTCAACTAGATTGAATTAGATATCATTGAAATCAATGCACCCTACTCAATCAAGAACCACAATCAATTGATTGAGACAGATAACATTGAAATCAATGTACTCTACCCAATAAAGAACCATAGCCAATTTATTGAGTTAGATAACACTGAAATCAATGCACTCTACTTAATTAAGAACCATAGACAATTGATTTAGATAACACTGAAATCAATGCAATCTACTCAATCAAGAACCACAATCAATTGATTGAGTCAGTTAACATTGAAATCAATGCACTTTACTCAATCAAGAACCACATTCAATTGATTGAGTAAGATAACACTTAAATCAATGCACTCTACTCAATCAAGAACCACATTCAATTGATTGAGTAAGATAACGCTGAAATCAATGCACTCTACTCAATCAAGAACCACAATCAATTTATTGAGTCAAATGATACTGAAATCAATGCACTATACTCAATCAAGAACCATTGTCAATTGAATTGAATCAGCTAGAAATGAAATCAATGCATTGTATTCAATCAAGAACCGTAGTCAATTGAAATGGATCGGATAACACTGAAATCAATGCACTGTACTCAATAATGAACCATATTCAATTTAATTAAATCAGATAACACTGAAATCAATGTAGTCTCCTCAATCAAGGGCCATAATATTATCATGGACTAATATAATTAAGCTTTATATTGGAGACTAATAAATTATTAACCCTATATCCCTATTATTATTAACTCTAATGTATCATTAATTTAATTATTTCTAAATATAAATTATAAAAAAACTTAACTATTATTAAATACTAAACTAAATATAAAAGCATAAAAAAAACCATATTTATAAAAAAATAAATATAAATCTCAATCAAATATATAACAAAATTAAAATATTATTATAAAAAACTAAATATTAACAACCACACAATTATTAAGACATATTAAAGCATTTTCTTTCATAATTCATATCCAAAGAGCAGTTTGGCCTTTTAGATAACAAGCAGATTCTTGATGTTGTAGGGACTACCCAGGAATGTTTACATGTTGTTAAGTCAAACAATCTTAGATCGATGATCATGAAGCTTGATCTAACAAAGGCTTATGACAAGGTAAATTGGGACTTTTTGAGATTGGTTCTACTTCAAATTGGCATTCCTGCTAATGTTTTAAACTGGATAATGGCTAGTGCCACCACTACAAATTTTGTTATTTTGATAAACGATTGTCCAACTTCCTTCTTCATGAGTACAAGAGGACTGAGGTAGGGATTCCCTCGATCCCCTTTGTTATTTTTGCTTATGATTGAATGGCTCAACATACTTATCATTAAAGCTCGGGAGGATGGTCTTTTTTCAGGTATAAAATTCTCAGAAAAAGTCTTAATTTCTCATTTACTTTTTGTAGATGATGTGATCCTATTTGGACTTGACAATATTTATGAATGGAAGAATATGTTTTCTCTTTTGGATGTTTTTTTCAATGCTTCAGGTATGAATATCAACATTGAAAAATCATGCATATATACTCATAATATTCAACAAGATTGCTTAAAAGAATTAAAGGAACTCTTCCAGTATAATTTTGAGTAGCTAGAGTTTGGTTTTAAATATTTGGGTTTCTATATAAAACCTAACAGTTACAAAGTGAAGGAATGGCATTGGATTATTAAAAGATTGACAAAAGGATTTCAAATTGGTCCTATTGATTTCTAAATCTTGGTGGTAGGCAAACATTGATTAAAGCCACTCTTCAAAGAATCCATGTATATTGGTGCTCTCTGATTAAACTTCCATCATCTGTCATCTCTGCTATAAGGAAAAATATTTTTCATTTTCTTTGGTCTAGATCATCTGGTGAAAGAAAATTACATTTAGCTACGTGGGACTTATTAGCTTCTCCAACGGACCAGGGTGGTTGGGGCATAAAAAATTTGTTTGTTTTTTATTCTGATCTATGTCTTAAATCACTCTGGAGATATATTTTTTCTCAAAGTCTGTGGAGTGAGGTAATGAAATCAAAACATTTGAAGAATACTTATGTCAATACTTGGATTATGAAATCAGAGTTCTATTATGCAAATGCATCAATAATTTGGAGCAGTATGATGAAAGTAATTCACTGGCTGAAAAAGGCATAAGTTGGAATATTGGGAATGGGAAAAACATACTTATTGGAATTGATCCCTTTATAGGATATTTTGGCCAACCCTACCTTCCAACTGAAATTTTAGAGCATATTGAATGGATCAATATGAGGACTTTGAATGTTATGGTGAGGCCAAAGTGGGCTATCCTTAAAGGTGGATACTAGCAAAATGCCAAAGATCTAGGCCTTAGTGGTCAATGGGTAGATAAATGGGAATCTTATACTAAAATTCTGAAGACTGCTGGTATAAATCTTAGCAATGAAAAAGACACTCTGGTTTGGTAAGAAAACAAGAACAATGGGGTTTTGACAGTTAAGTTGGCATATGATTTCATGATAAAAAAAAAGTTAGTCATATCGAGGCATCCTAGTGGTCAAAAGGATCGTGGAAATGGAATATCCCAACAAAATTAAGATGATTTTGGTGGTTATCCGTTAAGGAAAAAATCCTTACATGGAAAAATTTATTGAACAAAGGCTAGCAAGCACCTAGTATTTGCTATTTGTGCAGAAATGAAGGTGAATCAACTTCTCATTTATTTGTGGATTGTTCTTTCACTTGGAATTTTGGAAACTATAAAACAACAACTTGGTATTAGTTCTTGCTAGGGAAATGGAAGTTTAGAAAACTCTTTTCAAAACTGGTTTAATGAGGAAGACTTTTATAAATTGTTGCCTATTTTTGTCTCTTGGTCTATCTGGATTTCTAGGAATTTTTCTGTTTTTCAAGATAATCGGCCAAATGTTCATACTTGCAGCATTAGAAGTCTGAATTTATTTAAGGAATATGAGAATCATGTCTGCAAAAGGATCACCAAAAAGTTATATAAGTCAGCAAATGTTACAAATGGAGCACTTGGATATTTTGATGGTGCATCTAAACTGTATAATTGTGGTTGTGGCTTTGTCCTTAACTTAAGTAAGGAATAGTCTTTGTACATCAGTTTTGGTGGTGGTTCAAGGTTTAATACAAAAGTTGAACTCTTAAGTTTATATGGACTTCTTCTTATAGATTTCTTATTGGAGTTTTAGATATTAGTATTTATGGTGACTCAAAGATTATTATCGATTGGCAGAATGGACAATCAAAGTTGTAGTTTTTATCACTTAGCCATTGGATTTAGAAAATCCAATTGCTTAAATAGTCTTTTGTAAGCATTACATTCAGCCATATCTCTAGGTGTTTCAATGCTTCAGGTGATTCACTTTCAAAAGAAGCTCTCACACATATGTTTGGTTTTGTAAGTATCCAGGAGTATATGGAAAGAAAGAAGACTTTTGAAGTATTTTTTGATCTGAAGAAACTTATATTCAAAGCAGAATTTTGAAGAAGTTAGATCCCATAGTAGCTTTCTTTTTGTTTTTTGATAAGTAGTTGCAGCCCTGAATGGGAAAGTCTTTTGAACTAGCTTGATTCTAGAAACAGTTGGGTTATGTGTTGTATATCTAAAAGAATATATTTTGAACATATTTGTAAGGTACTTTAAGAAGGACGTTTCCTTTCCTTGATTTAATATAAATAGCAAGAAAGTTTTTTTTGTGAAAAAAAACTAAACTATTTAATTGTTAAATAGTTAAAACTAATTGTTTAATTGTTAAAACTAATTTTTTAATTGTTAAAACTAATAACTTTGTATCCAACCTAACTTATAATCTTAACTAATTGAACTTGGTATGAGTGTCTTGTGTCTATATCCTACTTCACGACTAAGCTGAACTTGCAACAATAACTAGCCAAAAGATCTTCCCTACTCGTTTATGCTAAGCTAAGTGAAGAATCAATCATCCTCTGCATGCTCTTTGTTTCTTCTCAATTGTATCTAAGAAATCAAAGACTCAATCCTTCTCTCCAAGCTCTTCCACTTTAACTTCCTCTCCGGGCTCTTTTGAGCTCTTTAACTTCCTCTTTCACTCTTTGGTAGGGACTTTCTACTCTGCAACACCATCTTGTTTTCTATCAAATGTTGGTGACCGATAGATTTTAGTTTTCAAAGATTTAATCAAATACTGATATATAAACAATGTCATATTTTTTACTTTATTTGTTAGTTTTTTTTAAATGATAATGTGATTGCTATTATGATTTATTCTTTATCAATTTTGGTGTAGTATTTATTTTTTTTAAATTGTCTTTATAGTGAAGGAGATTATATGTCTATACCACATATATGATATATTCATAATAATTAATAAAATATAAATATCTCTCACATACCTATATATATTCATGGAGGAATAACATTTTAAAATGTCCTTATACTAATTAAAAATTGAAATAGCATAACAATTTATTTTATATTTTCAAATTTACAATATAAATTTATGGTTTTTATCCATTATTTATTGTCAAAATATTTAAATATTGAATGACCTGTAATAATTATGTAGGTTTAGAGATTAAGAATATTTGTTTATTCTTATATTACAAGTTCAAATCTAGAGAGGGTAGATTATGTACATCTCTATAAACTCTAGTAATCAAATTGTTACGAAAGGCCTTTTGTCCCAAAAAGAAATTCACTCAAAATTTGTAGAAGGCAGTTTATTTGAAGAAATTAAACTTTAATAATATAAATAAATAAATAAACACTTCAATTTTGATTACGAAATAATATTATATTAAATAATATTATATTAACACTGTTGGATAAACCCCCCCCATATATATATATTAAAGTTTCTTTATATTAATTATAAATGAAAAACTAAGAAATAACACAAGGATTCATGTTATATTTTAAAATTTACAATATGAAGTTATGGCTTTTATCTATATTTCATTGTCAAATATCTTAAAAATAAACAACTTGTATTACTTGAGTGGGTTCAAAGATTAAGTATATGTGTTTTGCTCTAAGAGGTTACAATCACATTGTTGTAAGGAGGAGATCTTTTGTCCCATAAACAAAGGAATCTCATACTTGAATTTGGTGCTTAGCTAGTTCATAACCTTAAGAATAGATTAATATTATTATTATTTGATATTGAAAAATAATTAATATTTATTTATTATTATTATTATTATTTATAAAATGTTTATTTTTGTACTAAAACAAGGATATTGCAATCTCCCAACATAATTATATACAAATTTATAAAATCCCATAGTAAAGAGAAGTGAAAGTTTTTTTAATTTTTAGCACTAATATCTATTCTTTGTCTTAGATTTATAGTTCTATATCTACCACTATCTATTTGTCAGGAATAATGTTGTACACAATGTCCTAACATAAAACAAATCTCCAAAACATGACAAAATATAGAAATTAAGAGGGTTCATGCCCACTATGTGCTTCCACCTTATTCTCGACCTTGGACTAGATGACAGAGGATTGCTTCTTTGTTTGAGTTGATTTCTATTGCATTGTAACTTGGACCTCCTTTTCCATTAGATTATCCACCCTAAAAGGACCAACAAAAAGAGAATGAGAATGAACTACTTGATTCAACTCGGTAGATGACCTTTTCTCCATTTCCATATTTTCAACTCTTTCTTGCAACATGAATATTCTTGCTTCCATTTCTTCAATCTTTTAATTATTGTCTTCTATGTTGATTTCAATCTTTCTTTACTAGTTTTTATTGAATTTACCTATAAATAAAAAACCAGTTGAATCCATGTTAGTTTAGTTGGTTGGGAAATCATATTTCACACCTTATCATTTGGAAGCGAAGCACGCTCGACTAAAGGGAGAGGCTTTTTCCTGTGGCACAACCTCATTTTGATGAGTCCGAGGAATCATGAGCTACCGGGAGATGAAATTTGAAACCTTATCCCTAGACCTACGCCTTGGTGGAAACCTACTTGGGAAACTACTCCTTGGGAACAAACTTTAACTCTATACCTTTTTTGGGACCTTACACTCAGCCTTTTCACTATCCTCGAAAACCTATGCATTTGACACTGGGAAATGCCTTAGAAAAGCATACTTTGGTGGGGACTATGGTAATAATCTATGCATATGACCTATTAGTGCTTATTAGTCACCTTCACATTTCTTAAGCCTCCAATGAATTGATTCTTCACCAATCTTTCCTCCAACCTTCCCATTTTCAAGCATATAGTGAAAAACAATCTTAAGCCTCTTCAATATGCCTCTCACATCTTCGAAATCCCCTCTGCAATTCAAAGTTCTCAAAATTGGCACATTACTTTGATTTTCCATGTCGGTTTTCCATTACTTCCTTCCCACCTGTCATCCAAAGCTTTAAACCAAATTTCAAAGCATTTAGTTAAATCCACCTATCTTCCACCTATCTTCCACCGCACAGAGTTTTCCAAAACACAGGGCTAACCTCCATAACATAGAGCCACCTTCCAATTTACATCATATTCAAAACATTATATATACCACGCCATAAGAACAATTGTATCATGCTCTTATGGTAGATAATAGATGTCACATAGGATGGAGTGTGTGATAGAACATGATAGGAAAACGCCTTAAATAACTATGTACATATCTCCTTTTACACTTGTTGCTTGTCCTTTAAATTCACATGCATAATCCTTAAGATTGAGATTGTCAAATTATTCTTAAAAGGTGACAACTAACTAGACCCCATTTATTATAAGTGGTTCCATTTAGGGTTCCACCATTTTATTTGCATATTTATCTATAGAGGAGTCATAAAGTCTTGAAACATGATGAAATCAATGAATTCATTTTTTTACTTATATTTGAACTATATTAACTTATTTGAACTATATTAACTAACCTACTCAAGTAAGTATTTTTGAAAAATTAATTGGTAAATTATTACAGTGAAATCCCATCACCAAATTTTATTTTATTCCTTTTCACTCGAGAATCATTAAGAAAACTAATAACTTTACTAAATTATTAATATGATTGCCTAATCTCCAACATAAACAAATTCTTAATATTTATTAAAAAACAAACAAACCAACAATCCCTCAAACCCACTCCCCTTTAATAAACATATTAAATAATAGTTATTACGTCGTAAGGCATTTAACAAGTGGGAGTCGACTCCCCGAGTTAATGTTTTTTTTCCCCAGCCGCAGGATGCTTTCGTCCGACAATTGGGTTCATCTGGCTCCTTCATTGCTTGATCTGGTCAATCACTCTTCATCTGCTACCTTCTGACTGAAAAACAGTTGTATCTGTCCTTCATCTGGTGTCTCTTCATCAGAGCTTGTTTCGCTTCGGAGAGGCTTCATGTATGGAGATCGCATTTCTTTCAGTTGAAAAGATTGTCCATTATCTAGAGTGCATCAGAACTATTGATTGGAAGCGTGCTGTCAGTCATAAAAAACTTTGAATGGCACTAGGAAGTTTATGAGTGAACGGATAATCCTCAGCTTGCTGAATGATTGATAGCAGCTACGGCTTTAGTGACTTCAAAGTGTGTTTATGCCTCCTGAACTGCGACGCTAAAACTATGTTTTCGTATTGGAGAAGATTACTTAAAGAAAGCTTATGATCTCCGGTCCTGAAAGGATTGACAAGATTGGCCATTTAAATTTGTAGCACCCCCTCTCTTACAGGCAAGATAAATACTTATCCGAGCATTTATAAAAATGCACCAACCTGCCAACCTACATTGAATGTGAATGACCTGCATTAAATGTGAATGTAATGTAAGGTAGACCGATAGACAATTTTTAAATCAGTTTCTCCTGCTTACTATATATTCATTATTGGATGATTAATTCGGCCATCACTCTGCATATGCATATGCCAGTCTTCTGAGGTAATACTCTCCAACCGATCCTAGCTATGTTGTATTTCTTCTAGTCATTCATTCTATATATAACTAGCATAACTAGCATAACTAGCATGTGATGTTGTGATGTTGTTGGTGCAAGAACAAAAAATGCGACTGTAACAACACGGAAAAACTTCAGGCAAAGTTTATTGAAGTCATTAACCTGGAAAGGTCTACTAAAGAATTAGAGGAAGCATTGTTATCAGGTATTTTTTCATCTTCCTGTAAATGTACAGCAGGATTGATTCACGTATCCTTCCCTGTTCATCGACTGCTTCTTCAGCTTAAAATATGAATGCTTCTTTAGCTTAAAGTATGGATTCATAGAATCTTCAATACAATTCTGCACAGGAGTAGAAGGCTACATATTTGAACAAACATTTACACACAACACTTAACTTATAATTTTAATGCAATAATTGATAACAAACAATCCTTATATCATGGCATACCCATGCCACAAATCAACAGATACAGAAATACAAGAAGCTACACACCCAAACCAATCAACGGAACATACAAATATATTATTAAGCAATTTAAGTACAAAAGAGGGTGTCTTGAAGTTCTGTGTGTCAAATATTCAGGATTCATTTGGAACTCCATGGTTATTAGCTATCCAAGTTATCACCGTTGTTTGAAATATCTGCACAGGTTGCTTAGAATGCTTTATAATTGCGGTTTATCTGCTTACAATTTCAGTCATGGCTAATAGCTTAGGCATCAACATAGGTGTTTTGGATTGGCAAACCTAAAGGCCCAAATATGTGCCTTATGAGGCATCTCCTATGTGAATCAAATAGTGAGTACAGCATGGCGAAAAATAAATAAACCAATCCCTCTTTGTTTGTTCACCGAGTGAAGTTTTTCCTCGTACACCCAAGCTAATTTACTAAATTTTGAAGTGTTGTTTTATAGAATGGTATTGAGAGGACTGATCTGAGAAAAGGGGTAGTTATGAAACAGTTCAATTATTCACCTATATCGGGATTGTAGATAGCCCAGAGCTTCTTCTTGAACTGACAAGAAGCCATAAGAATCCGCACCCACACCCGTTCAGAGCTTACATCCTTCTTATTGACTGCATCTAGAATGGAGCCAGCAATTCCAGGGACCAGGAGAATAGGATCCAACTCAGAGTTCAGAACTCTTGATTTAGAGCCGTGCCCGAACCAGGAAAAGCACTCAAATTCTTCATGCTTCTTCCCCATATTTCTAAATTCAGACAGCGAGACGGACTGATGGGATGGCTGTCTGATACAAAACCCACAAAATTTATCCCAAAATTTATAAAACTCATCAGCACAACAGCCTGGAAGCTCTAGTTAAACTCCCAGTTTTGTTCGTCAGCAGTTTTGTTAAACAAAGGAAAAGTGGGCATAGATAGTATCTGCCTGAGAAGCTCTGCATACATCCTCCTACAAACAAACATCTGTGGGTCTGTGGGTATCTGCTTGTATAGCTCTCTGTATGCCCCCCTATCAAAATACATATGTGGGTATATGCCTATCATCCTGTGGAGTGATCGATGGTGGGTTTTTTCATGCCAACTGGGCGGCATGCAAGATGGCCATGCATGCAAGATCCGCGACACGCGTGGAAAGGAACTTAAGGTTTAGAAGGGTTTGTATACTGTATGGATTCAATACTTGTTATTTTATCACTCCGTATCCGATCAAGGGTCAATTAGGTTTTATGCTCTGCTAGAAAGAACCTTGGGTTATCTATAATATGTATATATTATTTCAGAAGTAATGGATTATTTACTGGTTTGAATCCAGTGCATTCCACACCCTCCTATGTCAAGTGAGTTATTCCATTCCGTGCAATATTAATATTATAAGCTCTATTCAAGCAAGGAATAACCTCCATATTATATATGGAAATTTGATTAATTGCATTCCTCGTCCTCCCAACCAAGATGATTGAATGATGTATTGTATGTTTATGATTAGTGGATCTCTGATTCCCTAGCAATTGGTGTGGATGTGTTCAAATGCAATTATTCAAATTAAAATGTAAGTTGAAGGAAAGTAATCAAATTAGGTTTCAAATATTGTTTCCAACATGCTCAAATGGCCATAGAATTACTTTCTCTTGGCATCCCCGACTAACCTTATATTCTTACTACCTATACGCTTTCTGGTCTGCTTTCTACTATTTACGAAAACCCAACAACCTCCTTATGAATAGCCCACTGACAGCCAGTCCACTAACAAGTTAGCTTTAGTCCTCAGGTTCTGGTCCACTTTAGAGGGTAATGTGCCCCGTAGATTCCTACGAGCTCGCTCTGGTCGGGGCATAGATACATTGATAGGTAATACACATCCCATCTGTTTATAAAATCTATTATTCCTGTATCGAGCCTGACCTAGCTTGGTTTTATAAGCCCGGCCTAGCCTAAACGCGTTCCCACCCCCAACTCCACTCCATCCATTCGCTTTAAAAATCCTTTAAGCAGCTCAACGAGGATTATATGCTTGCCCAACCCAACAACTGGAGTGCTACTTCAAGTCTTCGCCAGGCCTATGCAGTGCTATAGTCAGACTTGGAGGTCTATAGCAATAAACATAGCATCTATGTAACAATGATATACAATTTGAAATGGAAAACGATCCACTTTTACTTCACCCATGCACTTACCTCAGATGGGAAATCCCACTTCTCATTAAACTAAATTAATAAAATAATTATCTTCTTTGCATCGGTTCTGTCCAAACAATTGTGTAAATCGCCCTAAAATCAGAGTTTTTCCTATGCTCTTTAAATAGTATATTAAAGGCAAAAAAGCATTAACCAAGATACACAGACATTAAAACAACAATAAAAATAATAGAAATAACATAAAAATTGAATCTATAAACTACAATATATATAGTTACAAATGATATCACTCGTACACGAGACGGGTGGCAGGATAGTTCACCTAACTAAAAAGTAATAAGTTAAATATGGACGCCGTGTTGCAAAAGTGGAAATGTTTGCAAATAAATGGAAATGTTTGCAAATAATGCTCGCCTGGTCCGATTTGCTCGTCTTCTACAGTCC
This sequence comes from Pseudotsuga menziesii, assembly GCA_001517045.1. Classification (NCBI taxonomy): domain Eukaryota; kingdom Viridiplantae; phylum Streptophyta; class Pinopsida; order Pinales; family Pinaceae; genus Pseudotsuga; species Pseudotsuga menziesii. Next base: position 414,245 of record LPNX010670080.1, read on the forward strand.
ATTTTCTGTAGGCAACTGCATTCTCGTTCTCCACATGCATTTCCAGCATTTTGTGCAATTGGTTTTAGTCCCACGTCTTTGGCTTATATCATTATCATTGAAACATCTTTGGCTTATATCATTATCATTGACAACAACCTGAATTCTTATATGGGTCAGCAAGCCAATGCCAACCCTATCAAAACGCTTCAAAGGTTTCAATTCTGACTCAGATCTCAAAGAGTTCATCCCCTTCCTACGTAGCATTAGTGGAAAGGCTTACACTCTTGCTTAATTGACTCATGAAAATTTTGAAATTTTGATGTATTCACTCGTGAAAATTTTGAAATTTTGATGTATTCTTTCTCATAATTTACATTTTCTACTTTTAAATATCAGCTTTTGTATATACTGTGACAGTGGAAATATATTCAATAACAATACTATGTTTTAATATGATATAAAAATAGATTGTAATATTTAAACTTACCTTATAGATTATTGTTTTGGGGTTTATGACTTAATTTGATATTGGTTTTTACTCTTAAATGACATATGCTTTGACATACTCTCCGTTTTTAATTGGGAAAATGGAAAAATTTGAAAATTGAGTTTTCATATATTTTTAAAAGTGAAAATATAATATATAAAGATATGTTTTAATATTATTTACAAAATGAAATTGGATTTTATAGAATTAGTTTTTTAATTAGTTTAAAGTTTAGGTATAAGTTTTAGTTAATAAAGTTGTATGTTGTTTAATGAGTTAACAAAATGTAATGATAAAAGAACTACTTGGTTAATGACATAAAAATATGATGATTTATAGTCTATCCTTTATATGGGTTCAATTTATTTATTTATTTGTTCACAAGTCTTTAAGTAAATCAAGAAACTTAATTTGGTATAAAAGCTATAATGAAGGAGGTCTTCTCTATGTATAATTTACTATGTTTATGTCTATTTTTGCATTAGAGGTAATCTATATGTAAAATTTAATTGTTATTAGCAATAGAAAATTAGAGGTAGTGTCTTTGTATAATTTACTTATTATTAGCAATAGAATTTATCTCAAAAATTATATTCTTGGTGTAGCCTCCAAGCTTCACAAATCATAAAAAATTACACACTTATCATTTTAAGAGAATTTTATATGAGAAACTTAATCTTAATCTTAATTTATGTTATTTGCAATAAACCATTAACAAACTAGATACCCACTAACTCTTGATTATTGTTAAATATGATGTTTGTAATGAGAGTCTATATTTTCTTAATATAGCAACACATCCATGTAATGATGTTTCTTTAACATTAATATTCTTCCCATTCCTTAAGTAATTTATAAATACACTTGCCATGATATTTACCTAACCACATGTACTCACTTAAAGTTTGCCTCAACCCTAGATTGTAAAGAGTATTTATGTTAGGACTAAGCATAAAAAAAGGATAAAATCATGACAAGAATGCACATAAATGGACATATGAGAGTTACCTTAGAAACCCAAACCAAGAAGTATTCATTCACCTTGGTCTATTTGGCTAAGCTAGAAAAATTAACCCAACATCAACCACTTAACATTTTACAGTGGAATCCTTAAAGTCTTTAAATGAGCTTAATCACATCAAATACCAATTTTTTTCTCAATATTATGTACACATATGCTCAAGCCTTTACATCAAATACCGACTAGCTTCGCTTCATAATCTACATATGCTCAAGTCTTTACAAATTCCAATAGCACTTTCTATTGCTGAGCACATTAACAACCATGCTACGTCTCAAATTCAAGATGACCAGCTAGAGCCTGCTGTGTTGCTTTGCCCTGGTCAACGAGTCATGTTAACATCGAACTTATGAGTTTCAACAGGCCTTGTTAATGGATCGCTGGGGCAAGTGGTTGATATTTTCTATAAATCGCATCATCATCCTCCACAACTTCCAACATTTGTTGTTGTTAACTTCCAAAAGTAAATTGGTCCAGCATGGGATACCAACAATCCTACTCTTCTACCAATTCCACCTATACAGAGGGGGGGTCATACTCAAGTCCCACTAAAAATGGCATGGGCATTAACAATACATAAATCTCAAGGCATGACATTACCTAAGGCTACAATAGACATTGGCACAATGGAGCGTCAAGGTTTGACCTTTATTGCACTCTCTAGAGTACCCTCACTTAAGGATCTTCACATCTCCCCAGCATTTACCTATGATCGTTACAAACGTATGCAAGATAATCCACATGTCAATGTAAGGAAAAACGCAGAGACATTGCTACAATCAATGGAGCTCCCTTAACTACGCTCTATATGTAGGTACTTCTCTTTTTCCACTGTTTCATTTTCCTTTAAATCCTTTCAAGCTAACTCTAAAGTCTTCGTTCCACCTAACTACTTTTCTACTTGTCATGTGCAGTATCTACTCCTCAACAACCTGCAAAGTTCTTGTTGTAATCTACATATCAATGTTCTATTTTTCATTTACATATATGTACTTGCATCAAAACATTATAATGTAAGAGGATCTAAATGTATATGAATTCTTTCAATTCTCAAAACAATTTGCCAAAAAAATAATATTTTTATGAATCAAATTACAATCTTCTCATAATATTATAAATCTTTTTTTTATTATGAATTTAATTTATCTCTTTCTAGATATATACATCATTTTTAAGTTTTTCTTTTTAATTTTTTTTGAGATATTTTCCAATGATGCCCATTTACATGTTATGAATTCCTTATTAATGAAACACATTGAAGAAATGTATCCATGATTGTAACATAAGATCTACAAATACTATGAATCCATTGTCATTTGGTTGATCCAACAAAACTTTTTATCATTACTTTTTAAATGTAGATAATGTAATGGCCAATTATGTGAATAATATAATGATAAATTTTATGATTCAACACTTCAAGTTCTCTTTCTTATTGTCTGTGCACCCCTGGGTACAATTGTAAGTTACAAATTGTTTCTTGTAGATGTTCATATCCCCTACACATATATTTACTCGCATCAAAAAATTATAATGTAAGAGGATCGAAATGTATATGAATTCATTTCAATACTCAAAACAATTTTACAAACACATATATTTTTTTTTAACAGAAACTGAAATTTTTTATAAATTTTAAAAAAGGTTGTAGCCCAGCCAGGCGTACAAGGAGGAATTCTGAGAGAGAAGGCTGATAGCCTCAATTAAAACAGTCAGCCTTCTTAAAAATACTTTGAGAAATGAATCCCAAATGTTCCTGGAGCTATTTCGAGAAAAGTACTGCTTACAAGAGTAAACTCTCACAAATTGTGAGCAGAGAAAATTACAGAAGCAGAGCATTAAACAGGCAGAGAGGAGTGTCCCTTAATGAAAGGATCCAATTTCTTCTGAGAACCCGCGCTGATGTTTGAGGTTGCTTCCTTTTCTCTACGTTCTTTATTTGTCTTTCGTCCTCTGGTGAGGGGAGGAGAAGGAGCTGAAAAGTCTTCAGAGTCTGAGGCTTCCTCTGATGAAGGGACCAAGGATGCCAGTCCTACCTGGGATGAGGTCTTGCCACCCAAATAGATGGGATCTTTCTTCGAGCCAAGGGAAGCGGATTGTGGAGAAACTGCCTCCAAGGCGCTAATGGAAGCATGGTTGCCCTTCTCCTGGATAGCTGTTGCTGCAGGTTCTTGTACTTCATCCTCCTGGAGAACTGCAAAGCTATTTTTGTTTTTCGACCGTGGAGAATCTGCAAGAGGATCTTGGGAGGCCTTCTGTTGAGACACTGGAGGCTCCTTTCGCCTGGGAGGATGGCGTCGGTTAGATACCGTCTGGAACTCTGTATCTTTGGAAGCTGGGAGATTTGATGGTTTCTGTGGTTCTGCTAGCTTGGGGCAGCTTTTAGCGAAGTGGCCGTATACATGACAGAAGTTGCATTTAAAAGGGATCTGCTCATAGTCCAGTTCTTGAATGTGGCTCCATTCTCCTAAAGTGAGCTTTAGGGCTTCAGGGAGCCCTTTCTCTAGATTCACCTCTACGCAGATACGGGCACATCTGTACTGACCCCCTTTTGGCTCTGCAGTGTCTAAATAGCGACCTAACTTATTACCAATGTCAATCAGAGTGCTTTTCCCCCAAAGATGAAGAGGGAGGTTAGGAAGTCTTACCCAGACTGGAGCGGCGGTGATCTCTGCTTCTGGGTTAAACCCTAGAGACCAAGGGGCTAAGAACAGTCCTCTCGAACCCATGAAGAAGGGGCCCGAACGAAAGACAAGGTCTCTTTCTGCTCTATTTGAGAACAAGAAAACAAAAAACCCTCGGCCAGCTCCAAAGAGAGAAACCTAACCTGACAAAAGAGGGTTCCAATGTTCTGCAATCCAGATCTTGACTGCCTTAGGGCTGGGCCACAAACCTGTGAACTTACCAATGAGGGCTTGCTCAGAGAGGAGGAGAGCTTTCTGGCATGGATCCGAAGGAGAGAGCTCCAGAGAAGGGATCTCGTCCATCTTTTTCACGAACTTGGAAGAAGAGTGAGAAGCTGCCTGAGGAGCGGCAGCTTGAACAAGGGCCTTGAAGGCTGCGAGCTGGGCGTGAGAGTCCATTTCCAGAAAACTCACGGTTGAAAGCAACAGCAGCCAAACAAACTCCACGCTGAAAGCAACCAGATCTGAATGAGCTCCACGCTGAAGCCGGCAACTGATTGGAAGCCAACCCCCACGCTGAGGACAGCAGCAGCACTGCACAGCAAGGGACGGCGGCAAGGGGATGCTGAGAACGCAGTGAACCAGAATCTACAAGGGCGGCGGCTAGGGAAACCCTAGCCGCAAGAGGAGCTGCGTCTTCTCCATCGGTAATTTTACAAACACATATTATAACTGCTTGCATTTTGTATTTTTAGACCTGCCTTTTATATTTTTAAACCTACTAAATTCTTATATGTAAGGATCTATGAATCAAATTATAATTTTTCCATAATTTTATATACCTTTTTTATTAATTATTTTATTTATCTTTTTTCTAGATATATACAACATTTTATAGTTTTTAGTTTATTTATTTTATATATTTTGCAAAGATCTCCATTTACCTACCTATCGTTTATATTAGTAGAATTTGTACATGTTTGTTGAGATTCAAAATGTTCAGGATACAACATTTTAATGTGGTTATGGATTCCATATTCATGATGCACATTTAAGAAATGTATACATCATTTATTTTTATTTAATTAGTAGATAGAACCATTAATTTTTTCAATGTTTCTTCATTGTAACATAATAACTACACAAACTAACACTCCATTCAAATAATTTATTTTTATTTATTTAGTGCATAGATACAATGTTTCTTCATTGTAACATAATCACTACATACAATCGAAATTTTAACCTATAGTTTCAATCGATTTTCGATCGATTGTAACATAAAAACAATTTTTATTAGCTAGAAATTGTGGTTCAAGACTTCTATTTCTCTTTCTTTCTATGTATATAAACATCTCTTTGGTTTGCTTGCAACACGGCGTGCGTTCTTTTATTGCAACCCTAGGTACAATTGCTAGTTTATAATATATAGGCATTCATGAAAAGGCATGTCTTGTCTTTAGGAGGCCTGATGAGAATCTATTCAATGTTTATTTCGGTGGGATTGTACATTTATTATTATTACTGATATATCTTTAATTTTGTAGTAAAAAGGGGCTACCTAATGACCGTTGATATGATAAAGAGTTTCAACTCAATTTGGCACTAAATTTTATGTAAAAAGTAAAAGTACAAATTTTGTCCATACTTCAATCAGTTTATGGAAAATCTTTAATTTCTCTAATGGATTTTATTGAAAGCATCAACCTTTTGTATTTTTGTAATATATTCTGTGGGATTCCAACAAAAGGATAGACACCGTCCATTATCATTATATGAAGGTGTAACCTACTTACCCGATCATTTGCATTGATTGGGCGACTGGCAACGTCGGATGTGACCGCTCACACGAGCCAGGTCGTCCGATTGGTGCAAATGGTTGGGTAAGTAGTGAAATCCTTATATAGTGTAATAGAGTTGCACATTGTATAGTGTAATTAAGAAATAGAATCCTAAATGATGATTAAGTTACCGTGTAATAAAGAATTATAACCATAAATGATGGTTAAGGTACCGGGTTGCATCGACAAAATGCATAAGGCACTTATTATAAGTTTATATACCATAGTCCACATACTTACTTAATGTAAAGCTTATACATCTTGTTTGAGCTTTGGATTCCACTCAAAATGTTTTAAATGTATTTCATGGGAAACTTTTGTCATTGTATTTATTTTATTTTGTTTGATATAGATATATTATTTTAGGGATTGCAGGTGTGTAATTGACCAATTTTAAGATTTTATGTTTTAGTGTTTTAAGATTCTTTCGTTGGTTTGTTTTCTAAGTGTTTCATAGTATATTGTTAATTTAATGGTTTTGATTTATTTGTTGTAAAAGAAAACATATTTGATGGAAAATGATTCAAAATCAATGTTTGAAGATTTTTTGGTTGGTATGTTTTTTAAGTACTCCATAACATAGTATATTATTAATTTAATGATTTTAATATATTATTAATTTAATGATCTTGATTTATTTGTTGTAAAAGAAAACCTTTTAGATGGAGAATGATTTTCAATCAATTACCAACACACCAATGTCTATTTAAATGATTATATGATTGTTGATTTATTTGTTGTAAAAGAAAACCTTTTAGATGGAGAATGATTTTCAATCAATTACCAACACACCAATGTCTATTTAAATGATTATATGATTGTTTATATTAGTTAAAATTAGATGTTTTATAATTACATTAAAAAAGTGTAGAATATAATTGTGTATGTGTTTTTTAATAAATTATTATAATTAGTGTTCCAAAATGAATGGACATCCAAATTTTTGGTTAGTAATTTTTTTTATATAAATTATTCTTATTAATGTTTTAAAATGAATAAACATCTAAATTGTTGGTTACTTAATTTTTGTTTATCTTTGTTTATATAGTATTATGGGTTTTAGGAATAGTTATGTTTTTTTATGTTATAGTGCAACCATATTTATAAATAAATTGTATGGTCATCAACCATATTTTTTATTATCTTATGTGCTATGCAACTTTGATAATGTTTTTTGAGATTCATAACATACCTGGAAAAAAAACACTTGGTTTTATATTTTAACGAGCCTTTTTTGCTTGTATATAATGAAATAATTGAACTCAATTTTCTGCATTGAAGGAAATTATTGATATAACCTCTATACAAAACTAAAAGAGTTGCTTCTCTATCTTGTCTCTTAAAGGTGATCATGCTTGGTTGTTTTTTAATTCAATTACATTTCCAAATAAATCATTTTAATAATATTTGTGAAAAACAGTTGCTTCTATATCTTGTATCTTAAAGGTTCCCATATTGTTTCTTTTTGTTTTAGTTCAATTACATTTTGAAATAATTTATATTTTTAATAATAATTGTGAATGTTTCTTAGGCTAGAGCCACTTTGCGTTCTTCCATTGAGTCTTTTAAAATATGAGTCAAGTATTTGCACTCTGGTCTTGTTGATTCATTTATTTATCTGTTTTTTTCAACATTCTTCTTAAGTTGTGATTGAATCAATTTTTTTCCACAGAAAAGAAAGAAAAACGCAGCACGACTCAAAATTTATATTAAATTTTGAACCATATTGTTCAATTTGGCAAAAAAATTGCCTTACAAACATATTGTGCACATCAATATAAATGTTGTCTTCTACAAAAAAAAAACCATAAAAAAGACGGATGATAGTATGAGGTAACAAAAAAAGTTACAGTACACTTGCTCTTGGAATTTTGCATTTATACCACACATGGGTAATGATGTACAGAGCTTGTAGCATGGCTTATATAAATCCATCAGGCCCTTGAAAATATGAGGGGACTTGGATCTAATTCCTTAATGATATCATTTTGTACTTCCCATACCTTACCTGTACCTTCCACAAGTTGTAGAACCAACTTAGAGAGTTTATCATCAATCTCATTACGCTCTTTATAAATATGGTGGAAGGAAACATGTTCAAAGATGGACAGTTGCATATAGATATCCTCATAAAGTGGCATGAAAAAGATATTTTGTGGAGACCTTTTCAACTGTAGTCAATCAATTATGATATGAGAATCCCCAAAAATCTGAAGCTTACCGATCCCTCTAGAATGAGGCAATATTATAACCATATGAACTACCTACAACTCTGCTTTGTTATTAGTAGATGCACCTATACCTACATAAAATTTGAACAAATTCTTCTTGGAGAGATACATAATACCCCCAGCACCACCCATAGCCAGACTAACGTGTGCAACACCATCAAAATATTCCCATGGGAAGGATTTGTGATTGAATCATTTACTTCTTGGTTGCACACTATGAATTTGTGTTGTTATAAACAAGTAACTCTAAGCATTTACATTTTTTAGATAAATATAACAAAAATAATATTATATTAACAATGGTAAAATCCTATATTTATCTGAATAATAAACATAATAATTCATTTTATATTTTCAAATTTACAATATGAAGTTATGGTTTTTATCCATTATTCATTGTCAAATATCTTAAGAATAAATAACTTGTCCTATTTGAGTGGGCATAAAGATTAAGAATGTGTTTTTTCTCCTAAGAGGTTACAAGTTCAAATATAGAGGGGTAGGTTGTATACACCTTTATAGATTTTAATAATCAAATTGTTGCAAGGAAGGGGTCTTCTGTCCCACAAACAAAGGGGTATTATACATTAATTTGCTGCATAGCCAGGCCATGACCTTGAGAATAGATTATTATTATTACTATAATGATATGATATTGATAGATAATAAATAATCATTTATTTTTTTTATTAACATAATGTTTATTTTTGTACTAAGATAAGGCTACTGTAAATGCCCAACAAAATTATACAAAATTTATAAAATCCCATAGTCAAGAGAATTTAAAAAATTCTCAAATTTTTAGCATTGTTATCTATTATTTGTGTTAGCTTTATAGTTATATATATCTATTACTATCTATTTGTTATGAATAATGTTGTGTGGATTGTCCTAACATTAAACAAATATCCAAAACATGACAAAATGTAAAAATTAAGAGGGTTGATGCCAACTAAGGGCTTCCATCTTATTCTAAACCTTGGACTAGATGAAAGAGGATTGATTCTTTGCTTGAGTTGATTCCTATTGAATTATATCTTCCTCCTTTTCCATTATATTATCCACCCCCAAAAAACCAACAAAAAGAGAAGGAGAAGGAATTGTTTGATTCAACTTAGTAGATGACCTTTTCTCCATTTCCATATTTTCAATTCTTTCTTGCAACAGTCATATTCTTTCTTCCATTTCTTTAAGATTTTGATTATTGTTTTCTACATTGATTTCTATTTTTCTTTACTACTTTTTACTAATTATACGTGAATATAGTGCTTATTAGTCACCTTTACCAGCCTAAGCCTCCAATGAATTGATTGTCCCCCAATCTTTCCTCCAACCTTCCCATTTTCAAGCATATAGTGAAAAACAATCCCAAGCCTCTTCAATATGTCTCTCACATCTTCGAAGTCCCCTGAGCATTCTAAAGTCCTCACAATTGACACATTGCTTTGAGTGTTCATGTGGGTTTTTTGTTACTTCCATCCCACCTGTCATCCAAACCATCGAGCCAAATTTCATGTAAAAAGTAAGGTATGGATTTTGTCCATTGAACTTCCTAAATCTTTAATTTCTTTTATAGATTTTGTTTAAAGCATCAACCTTTTGTTTTTCCGTAATATATTTTATGGGATTCCAACAAAAGGACATCATCCATTATCATTAAATGGATATCCTTATAATTTCCAAATAAACTTTATTATCAATTTATATTATATCCAATGATCAATGTAAAGTTGTAATGTCCATTCTTTTGAGGTTTGTGATTGCCTTAGCCTCCCACATACCATCGCTTTATTGATAACCTAGAGGGGAAGTTGTAATAGATTTGCACATTGTATACTGTAATTAAGAATCATAATCATAAATGATTTATAAGGTACCGAGTTGCAAATATTCCACCATAGTCCATCGTATATAGACCATAGTCCACATACTTAATTTAAATATTATAATTTTTTGGTTTGGCTTTGGATTCCTCTCAAAATGTTATCCATAGGAAACTTTTGTCGTGGTATTTAATGTATTTATTTTACTTGTTTGATATAGATATATTATTTTGGGTATACAAAACTTTTGTATTTTTAACCATATTTTTAAATGTTTGACATGCTATGCAATGTGAGGGATTCACCACATGGATAATGTCTTTCATATATGTTTGGAATACAAAATATTTGGTTTTATATTAAAATTTTAATAAGTGTTTTTTTTATTAATAAAATAATATATTTAATTTTTTCATATTAAATTATTATTTTTATATAATCTTTATAAAAAATTAAAAGAGTTGTTTTTATATCTTGCATATCATCAAACTTTATAAGCTTCTTTTTGTTTTAGTTCAATTGCATTTTTAAATCAATTATATTTTTTAATAATTTTTATAAATGTTTTTTTAAAGCTAGAGCTACTTTTTGTTCTTCCATTGAGTTCTTGCAAATTCTAAGTCAAGTATTTACATTATACTCTTGTTGATTCATTTATTGATGTAAGGTTTTCAAGCTTTTTCTTAGCTTGTGATTGAATCATTTGCTACTTGGTTGTACATTATAAATTTGTGTTGTTATAAACAAGTAATTCAATGCATTAGCATTTAAAAATAATATAATATGGTTTTTTAAGATTTATCTAGTTTTGAATATATTTTTTAATATTGTATGTGTTGAGTGTTGAAAGTAGGATGATAGGATGATAGAAACATATAACCATTTAAGATTTTTACTAATTATTTTATTTTTTAATATCATAATTTTCCCAAAATTATATACAAATTAGCTAATAATATTTATAGGATATATTTTCTTTTGTTAATTTTGTCATTCAAAGGTGTTAAACAATCAATTTAAGATAAATTCAAATTTATTTTTATTTTATGAAAAAAACCCATATTCATCATCGCTATTGACATATTGGGATACCGCTCTGTGATTTGCATGAATTAATCACATACAAATTTCTAAGTGTTGGCTATTAATCTCAAATATTTTAGAACATACATGTAATAATTTTACAATGTATAATGTTATAATTAAACTTTGCATTTGTGATCTACATGTGTAGGGGCCATGGGAGAGAATCAACGATTTAAGATGAATTTGTGTACACCATGAGCTTTGATTTTACATTATTATGCAAACAATTACTTTCTTCCATCCTTTTCTAGTTCAATAAGAAAACTAAAATTCTCATAGCATTGAATTATGGGTCCAAGAGAACCACAATGGATGGTCTACGAACATTATCTTCACTCACTCAAGGAAGAGGCCATATGTCTACTCAAGTTTTGCAAATAGGAGAATATATTTCCCTCGAGTAAGTGATATCTCATAAATGAATCACAAGAACAATTTTTGAACTCAGTAGAAGTACTATAAGACCTCAATACTCTTTATGATTTAGAAAGAGTTAAAATTACAAAGATTTGTCTTCTTTCAGTTATCTTCAAATTTTGTTTGTCATTTAATTGAATGATGATTTAGATGTAAAATTCAATAAATATGCATCATTTGGTATGGCCCCATGGAAAGGGGGCTTGGGATGCATGTGACATCTCTAGTTCTATGAATTTTATAGTTATGAAGTCATCTGTAGAGAAAATGACCATTTTCTAGTTACTATCTAGTATGCTTGATTTGCTAATGTGATATGTGTTTTCTAATGCTATATGTGTGTAAATTAACCCATTGTAAATAATCATTACATACAATTATTAAAATTATGTCAAGACTCAAAATCACATAATATGCAATGAAATCATGTTGTTTGCTATTGTTTAAAAAAGTTATGAAGTTTTGAGATATGATAAAAATCAATAAATTCAAATTTTTTTTATAGTATTTGAGCCTTTTCAACAAAATATTTTGAAGAATTGATTGAGAGTGTATTACAATGATATCCTCAGTCATCAAATTTTTTTATTTTTTATTTTTTTATAATCATTAACCAATATAATAAAAGTGATGATTTTACTTAATTATTAATGTCATATATAAACAATTTAATTTCTCTTAAAATAAAAAATAATTCACTCAACCTACAACCATTTAATAAATATATTAAATAATAATTAATTATGATAAATAGCTATTAGTGAAACGGCATTTCAAGTGAGAATTTATTCAATATTGTACATTTATTATTATTAGCCACACATCTTTAATTTTGTAGTAAAAGGGGTGGACTAAATGGCCATTGATATGATAAAGGACTTTCAACTCAATTTGGCACATAATATTAATTTTATTTAAAGCATTAACCTTTTCTTTTTCCGTAATATATTCCTTGGGATTCCCACAAAAGGACACCATCAATTAGGTGGGAGCTACCGAACCGACCAATTGCACCGATCGGACGACCGCGGTCGTCGGACGTGACCGCTCACGCGAGCGCGGTCGTCCGATCGGTGCAAATGGTCGGTTTGAAAGCCGACTCCCATCAATTATCGTTACAAGAATATCCTTATAATCTCCCAATAAAGTTTATCATCAATTTAGACTTTATCCAATAACCTAATTTAAAGTTGTAATGTCCATTCTTTTGAGGTTTGTGATTGCATTAGCCTCCCACATGCCATCGATTTATTAGTGATCTAGATTTATTAATAACCTAGAGGGGAAGTTGTAATATAGTTGCACATTGTATATTGTAATTAAGAAATTATAATCATAAATAATGATTAAGGTATAAAGCTGCACCAACAAATTGCATAAAGCACTTATGAAGTTTATAAACCACAGTCCACATACTTGATGTAAAGATTATACATCTCTTATTTGAGCTTTGCATATGTTTATCCAGGGAAATTTGCCATTGTATTTATTTGATTTTTTACATAAATATATTATTTGTATTGATTTGTTTTTATTTTTATTTTTTACATAAATATATTATTTGTATTGATTTGATTTTTTATATAGATATATTATTTGTATTGATTTGATTTAACTATATATATTATACATCTCTTATTTGAGCTTTGCATATGTTTAACAAGGAAAACTTGTCATTATATTTATTTGATTTTTTACATAAATATATTATTTGTATTGATTTGAGATTTTATATAGATATATTATTTGTATTGATTTGATTTAACTATATATATAAATGTTTTATGTGTTTTTTTTTGGGATTTACCACAGATAAAAAAATTAAGGAATTTATAATAAGCTTGGAATAAAAAATACTTATTACATTCTAATGAATTTTGTTCACTTCTTGATAATAAACTAATAAAATATATTTTTTTTATTTTGTTATTAAAGTAGATTTTTTATATAATTTCTATATGTAATTAAAAGAGTTGATTCTATATCTTGTGTGTTCATGCTTCTTTATGTTTTAGTTTAATTGCATAATTCCTTGAAACATTCTGTTCATGTATAGATTTCTCAGTTCAAATTTTGTGTTTGTTTATTCAAATTTCTATTAAATACATATTTATGTTTTTGTTTAAATGTGGTCCTTAAGGTTCGGATACCATATGTAGCACCCATCTTAACTATAAGCTTTAGAATTCTAACACTAATACATATTTATTAACATATACTCTCAATGTAGTTTTTTGCATATAAAAGTTCTTGTATATGATTCTCAAATTTTAGCATACTAGAAGTCTAACACTAATAACAGTAATAAAATTTTATTAACATATACTTTCAATGTAGTTTTTTACATATAAAATTTTTAATTCTAGCATATTGGGTATAATTTGTTTCCTACTAACTTTGTAAATTTCACAATATATAATAATATCACTTGAATAAATTTTTTAAGAGGAATAATGGTAGATTACCTTGGGTAATTATTTGAATTAGAAATCTTGTAGATTTCCTAGCATTCCAATCCATCCAAAGTAGTGTTATCCAAACCAAGATTAATCCTCTCAGCTAACTTACAACCAAGCTGCTAGTTCTAGGAAACACGTGGGGTTTCCTAGCCCTACATGCCCACAAATCTAATAACAACAAAAATAAGCACTCAATCTTCCAAGTTCAAGTATCAACCTCTAGGATTCAATTTCCAGTGCTCATAGATTTTTTTTATCCTCATCTCCTTCTTTTCCAAGTGTCAACAATCAACCCCCCATCATCCCTCAAAATCCCCTTTTAACCTCATCCTACCACTTCCTATCCATTCTTATGCTATAATATCATAGAGTATCAACTATATTTACCTGGCCCATTATATAACTCGTAAGAAGAAGGGTGGAATAAATAAACCTTACTTCTCCACTAGGAAACTGGCAGTCCTCATCACTCAAATTGGGGATTGTGGATTGACATGACCCTCCCATGACTATAGGTTTCAGAGGATAAATGGTGGGAAATACCTCCCCCTCTTAATGTAACCAAGGTCAATGCCCTATCAATAATCACACAGTGTTGCTATTGTTGTTCTTAGAGTTGCATCATCAAATGACCAGTTTGGGTAACTTGGTTTCTTATTTAAACCTGCACTAGCTTACATATCATAACAATGTATTGAACCAATAAACAATCCATGAATTAATTCCTCATACGAATGTATTGAATTAATAAATACTCCATTAAGTAATGCATCATAGATTACCCTTTATATATTCATGTCTATGACATCTAAGTAACTTCAGTATCATGGTATATATCAACTATCAATGAATATAACTTCAGTATCGTGGTATCAACTATCCAAGTAGTTACCAATTCATCAACTATCAATGAATATAAGCAAGGTAATTTGTTTCTTATGTGCATGCCATTCACTTATTCATTTAATCATAAGGTGCATTTGTATCCACGTACCTTATCATTCCATTTATTTATGTCCACTGGAAGTAAATCACATGGTTTTCATCATTAATAAGATAAATGATAAAACATAATTTCCGCATATAGGTTGGTTCATAAATCCACACATATAGTTTTCTCAACTGAATTGAGTCCAGGGGATAATAAACAAAGAAATATAAGATTTGTCTTAATGTTGTTTAGTTGTCTAATCAAAACATGGGGTATTATAAGTATGCAAGAGGGAAGCTACAACAACTCAATACAGAGGTTAAAAAGAGGTCAAACATCTAAAATTACAAATATAATAGGCTCAAAATTCATAGTAACGATCTCATCTTGTGTGGCTCCTAGTCTCTCAATAAGTAATGCTTCGTTAAGCGAGTTTGATAAAAATTGTCATTTTGATGCCTATAATTTACTTAATCACTGTAAAATGGGAGACGTTTTGTTGAATTTTTTTATAGCATTTTAACTTATGATGAATAATTCATGTAAGTATTTTTCATATCATAGTATTTTAGGGTGTGATTGTGGTACATATCATTGAGGTAGTTAATAATCATAGTGTATTTGGGTGTTATGGTGTTGAGTGTCATCTCTGCTATGAAATTTGAATATTTAATAATGATGATGGAAATGGTTAGAATTATTTTATTGTCCCTATTATGAGTCTTAATTATATATACCTTAAATGTGATCATATAAAAAATTATATTTTTTATAAATGTTATTGGAATTAGACATTATTATCATGATATTATATTTATGATTAGGGAAATTTATTCCCCTCCTTAGTTTGCAAACTTCAACACAATATTCCATATTCATTATATTCTTATATGCATGTGATAGCTTTACCGTGAGTCTCTAATATTTTAACTACAATAATGGATTTGTGCAAATAATTGGTTTTCAAAATTCTTACCTCCTTGATTTGGATTTATGAACTCATGTTTGATATGTAGACCTTTCACACTAGATATGTTATTGTGGTCATTATATACACGTTATATGTGGTTCTATAAAAAATTATAATCGTCATAAAGGTGGTCACTATATACAAATTATATGTGGTCCTATATACACCTTATAACTTTACCATGAGTCTCTACTCTTCTAGTTACATAATTACTTTGTCCAAAGAATTGGTTTTTAACATTCTTACCTCCCTAATTTGGATTAATGAACTCAGATTTGATATGTATACCTTTCACAATAGATATTTTACTGGGGTCGTTATATGCACCTTATATCTGGTCCTATAAAAATTATAATTTTGATAAATAAGGTTATTATGCACACCTTATATGTGGTCCTATATACACCTTATAAATTCACCACGAGTCTTTACTCTTCTATATACAATAATGGCTTGTCCAAAGAACCGGTTTTCAACATTCTGACCTCACTTGGATTTATGAACTTATATTTTAGATCTAGACCTTTCACACTATATATGTTATTGTGGTCATATATACCTTATAGCTTCACCATGAGTCTCTACACTTCTAGCTACAATAATGGCTTTGTCCAAAGAATTGGTTTTCAACATTCTTACCTCATTAATTTAAATTTATGAACTCATATTTGATATGTAGACCTTTTCACACTAGATATTCTATTGTGATCATTATATACAAATTATATGTAGTCATATAAAAAAATATAATTTTCATAAATGTGGTCATTATACACACCTTATATGTGGTCCTATATACACCATATAGTTTTACCATAAGTCTCTACTCTTTTAGATACAATAATGGCTTTGTCCAAAGAATTGGTTTTCAACATTTTTACCCCACTTTGGATTTATGAACTCATATTTGAGTTGTATACATTTACACTAGATATGTTGTTGTGGTCCTCTATACACATTATAGCTTCACCGTGAGTCTCTACACTTCTAGACACAATAAGGGATTTATCCAGAGAATTGATTTTCAATATTCGTACCTCACTTTGGATACATGAACTCATATTTGAGATGTAGACATTTCATACTAGATATGTTAATGTGATCATCTATACACATTTTAGCTTCACCATGAGTCTCTACACTTCTAGCTACAATAATTTATTTATCCAGAGAATTGATTTTCAACATTCCTACCTCTCTAGCTAATTTGTATTTATGAACTCATATTTGAGATGTAGACCATCCACATTAAATATATTAATGTAGTAATTATATACACCTTATATGTGGCTCTATAATAAATCATAATTTTTGTGAAGGTAGTAATTATATACACCTTATATGTGGTTCTATAAAAAATCATAATTTTTGTGAAGGTAGTCATTATATACACCTTATATGTGGTCCCATATACACCTTATAACTTCACCATGTGTCTCTACTCTTCTAGATATATTAATGGCTTTGTCCAAAGAATTGATTTTCAACATTCTAACCTCCCTAATTTGGATTTATGAACCCATATTTGAGATGTATACTTTTCACATAATATATGTTATTGTGGTCATTATATACACCTTATAGCTTCACCATGATTATATGCTCTTCTATCTATGATAATGGATATATCCAAATAATTGGTTTTCAACATTCTTACCTTCCTAATTTGGATTCATGAATTCATACTTGAGATGTGTGCATTTCACACAAGATATGTTATTAGGTAATTATATACACTTTATAGCTTCAACTTGGATCTCTACTCTTCTAGCTACAATAATGGCTTTGTGAGAAGGTTGATTGAATACTGCAAGATATGTCACCTTGAAAAAGGAAGGAATCAAAATATAGGTCCATATAAACCTTTACCTTTATTAGAGAATCCTTGGAAACATTTAAGCATATATTTTGTTTTGGGATTGCCAAAAAAATCAAAGAGGTAATTATTCAATCGTGGTAGTTTTGGATATATTTTCAAAAATGTCACATTTTATTACTTGCAACAAATTAAATGATGCTATGAATGTTTTTGTTGCGCCGAGAGGCGCATTCTACAGCCCGGTATGAGGTAGAAGTTTAATTCTGTGCTCAACGTGGAGATGACACGTGTCACATAAAAAAGTCGGCTTATATATCTATATATATACAAGTCGGCTTAATAATTAATAATCTTAGGT